>OX388266.1:3005000-3369561 GCA_947579855.1 Anticlea derivata
TACACGACATGTAACAATGCGCGAGATAATATTTCTAATAAATGCCTGGTTTAACACGTTCTAGTCTACTAAAGAGTGTAAACCGTCAGATAAGTGGGTAATCTGATAAGCTGGTAAGTTGCCGCGTTAGCTGTTAAGTTTTTTTAATTAGAATTAGATCGGATCTGTTTTTAACCCCTTCTGCTACCCAAGCGAAGGTGTACCTTAATATTTCAATATACCTTGCGTGACTGGGGTATACCCAGATATGTTTGTTTTGTACGTAATCTTGCTTTTACAGCTGAGCCGATGCTGGCTCCTATAAAAAGAGAGATTAGAATATAATTTTCCAGATTCTTCTAGGTAGTACGCGAACAAGACCGCTGGTAGAAAGTACTTAGGTTATGTTTTTTTTCAATTGTTACAAAATGTAACCTATTGAGAGTGCGAAGTCTGATTGACTTTAGTCCGATATCACAATTTATGCAATACCGCGATGTGCTTAGTTACCTATAGTTCGGTGTAACGACTACGCGAAAAATGCTATTTCGAAGAACATTCGAAGAGCTTTTTGTACAATGAATGTGCTTACTTAGTGATTTCCTATCTTGTTTTTACACCTGCCTATTCAAAATCCGTGTACTGTTCCACATACGCGTACTACCTACGCTGCAACCAGTAATTACCATCCTAGTTTGTAAGCTATAATAAAAATGGTGTACAACAAAAACTCATCCGGTAGATTAATAAATCCGTAGCGATTTAATGAAATCGATACTGATGCTTTACTTTGGAACAGGCAGTAACTGGAGTTGGTGTCACTGACTCTACAGTACTGACTCTACGGTGTGCGGTCATAGTGTGCACGAAAGAAACCTTTAAGAGTTGCACTTTAATCCTTTCACCACACTGGTTCTTTCACCAACGGCCTTTGATATTTAAGGACTACCGTATCTCCATTTGGTGTCTTGTCTGATCAGGAATGTCATGTGTGCATTGTTTTTTTTTTGTGTGTATGTTACTCGATATCTCTGCCAATACTTTTCCCGTAAAATTTAAAAACGTCATCATCTCTTGAAATCACAACTTGCCGAAATTTTTTTTTGTCGACGATGGTATGGTATGGTTATCCCCGCGACTTTGTTCGGTTGCTGCTATTTTTACATAAACTTTAAACGTAGGGGTTGTGTGTCGGGATTTTCTTTCTGTGCACCCATACGTTATAACAAGAAGCTATCCTGCAAATTTCATACTCTTAGTAGGCTCTGCATAGATTTTCAGAGAGAATAAAACCACTACGTTTGCTTGTCAGTCAGTCAGACAGTACCGTACCGTATGAGTTATTATTGATGATGAATCATACTTCTTTTTGTTTTTTATTCGAAAATGTAGGTGGCCAGTGTCATCCTCAGTAAGTAAGCAAAACGCAAAGAGGTTGATAACAAAAAAAAAAGAGGTTGATATTAATATTGTAAATATTCAGGAATTTGAAGTCGGTTTTTAGTTTTTATAAAAAATATCTTATTGTTGATGGAAGTAGCCCTTTTCCGGATAGTATACTACTTACGAAACACGTTAAATATTATATTCATCCTTTTTTTATTATATTATTTATTTATGAGCTCTGGAAAATGACAACATTTATTTTGCTAATATTGTTTCATTTTGTGAATACATACACACTCACACACCCTCACTTTACACTTTCACAAATCATATGTACTACATTGACACACACTCACACATAAACCTATATTACTATATTTTATACTCGTCTGAATTAAATGTTTTGTTATTTTAGGACTCCTAGAAAACTAAAAATTGACTTAAGCAAGAGCGAGATCTCCTATGACAAGTATTTCTTACTTAAAAGGAGATCTCATCAATGTATAAACCTTTTGAAAAGCAATAAAAAAACATTTATTATTTATTTATTATTTTCAATCGTATCAAAATATTTGGTAATAATATAGTCCATGTTATAGTACCTCCACGGCACGCCGATGAAAATAACCCAGTCCGGTCCACTTCGATTACTATGATCAAGATGAAGCTACCGTGCGCCATCAAAATTCCACCTTATCTCTATAATGGGATTTAGTTTTGCAGGCTGTACTTTATCGAGAAGATAGTTATGGTTTAGTAGTTTATTACTGGTGGTGAAATTGCCTGCATAGCAACATTAGGCACTACCAAGCACTATTAAACAAAATTATTAAGTGTGTCAGGAACTTTACTAATATTAGCTTGCGAAAGCTTGTGAGGATGTTTGGATGTTTGTGGGTCAATAACACCGTACCAGCTCCACCGATGTCGACGAAATTTGGAATAGATAAAGTTTTTTTTACCTAGTATAGCATAAGCTTCTTTTTAGCTAGGTATCCCGTCAACGAAGTCGCGGGCTTTAGCGTTATTGTTCCGTTATATTTCCGAAAATGGAATCTAAATTTTTGTAAAACTGGAACTTTTGAGATTTTGTCATGAAATGGACTGTTTATTTTGTTGTTTTTACGGGCTTGTTCCACCACTCGGCAATTACAGTCTAAACGCATAGGCCACTCCTCCTTCACAGTATTTAATGATAGCATCAATTGCTATGTAATGCAATTTCACTCTTCTCATAGTAAACATAACAAGACTACATAAAATTATAATAAGTTCTCAAGATTTTTTTATTGCAGTTGTTAGTATTTCATACGTGACAAGTTGTCAGGTACTTTATGTATAAATATAATACTCTTTCTTTTTGTTGATAGAATAAGCACCTTTCGGGATGGTAAACATATTATGAATCACCTTGTAGGTATACTGTGTATATGACTTTAGAGTGTTTTTTAACAATATATTAACATGGTTATAATTGCAATTTACTATAATGTTTAATTAGTAGTAGCAGTGAGAAAAGTAGTAGATAAAGTCACGAGTACACAACAGAGTGAATTATAACCGAGCACAACACATTTCGCTTACTAATCTCATGGTAATCACACGTCAGTCAGGTATGATGCGAGCATGTGAGCCTATCTTCAATTATCGTGCCTTACTTAAACATACGGCAGCCGTGCTTACCAACCATAGATTAGCTTGCGACAGACATGGTGAACTTAGTTGCCTAATTGCACTCTGAAGTATCTGGGGCATGACAAGATTTGTATCTCCGTGACAGAGCCGGTAAGTTACAAATTAGATGTCAAGTTGTCTGCTGTTGCATCTTCATTTTATGTTGTAGCGCATATTTGTCCAAGAATACTCTTATCATCATCATCGTTAGCCTGAAGAAGTCCACTGCTGGACATAGGCCTGCCCCAAAGAGTTCCACGACGAACGGTCTTGAGCCTTATCCATCCACCGACTTCCCACAACCTTCACGCCTTCCAACACTACGTCGGTCACCCAGTTCGGTAGGTTGAAGCAAGTTCTAGGACATACCGGTTTCTCACGATGTTTTCCATCACCGTTTGAGAGCACTATGATATCACACAGCGCTAGCTTATCTTTGGCATAAGTACGCTTCTCTATCAACGATCAAACGTTCATGTGATAGCCGATCGCTAATCACCGGTGCACTGACGGGCTAAGAAGCCATTTCCGGCCGAACCATCTAATTTACAGATCACGTTAAAGTATGCCTTAATTCGGTGCTCGATGTAGGAGAAGTTTCGGAGATGTATTAGTTTGAGCTGAAGCTCATATTTTGTCGACAAGTTTGACATAATGAGCCTGAGGATTCTTAAAACTGACCGAGTTGATATTTTGTTCCTAACCATTCACTGGCATCATACTGGCATTTATTTTCATAATACAGAGATGGGACTGAACTCCAATAAGGTAATATCATACCAAATTTCAAGATTATAGGCATCGACAAGTACCCTACAGGAAAATATTAGGTAGATACTTTTAGTATAAAAATAGTATTTAAGGGCCATATCATTTAATGGCGTTAAACAAAAAAAAAAGATTTTTTTCACAGCTTTATGAAACATTGTATTCCATATCAACTTCAACTTGATATGTTAAACCTTTTCTAAGAAAATGAGCCTTGTTACATAGACAGACAGACAGAAGGACTACAAACCAATTCTATATATTTTTTTTCAAATTATGTATAGAACCTTAAAGATGTCATTATACAATTGGCTCTTGACTGAAAATAATTATAAAAGAATGATGACAGAGTGAAAGTTAGCTATATTCTAATCCATTTGTTCACCCAGGTTATTTCCAAAGTAACTCAAACTACACAGACTAAAAATTATATAATTCTAAAATTAAAACGACAGTCAATATTACCGTATTACAAAAAGCACAAATCACGGACATGTCGAATGAAATTAACAATATCATCCGGCGCATGAGTTGTGAGGTAATCAAGGGAGCGCGTTCTTTTTGTGTCGATTCTTGGCGCAATCATAATGTACCTTTAGGGTGGCTGCACGTTACGACAGATTAAAGGAATCGAGTTAGATCGTTTTAGCTAGTATTGACAAGAAAGAAAGAAAATTTGTTTATTTGACCCACAACGCAGGTAGGTACAGTAGGTAGGTGGGTACATAGAAAAATACTTTATATACGTAATACACAACGCAGTAGGAAAACATAAAAAAGTAGGTAGGTAGGTGGCTAAGTAGTATGCATTGTGTTAGGCAAATGGGTCCCGTCTCAGCATAAAGCTGCACCGAACATAGTATTATGTACGGTGCGGAGCTGGTTTTCTGACGGGGCCTAGGCGACGCGACGTGACGAACATCAATAAACATAATATTTATAGTTGGTATGGATATGTACTTATATAAAAAGAGAGTAAGTAGTAGTAGATAGATTTAGGTGAGCTATATATTACATAATAATTACAGATATTGTATTGCGGGCTGTGTTGGTAGGTACATGGTGGTGCTATACAACACGCAGTGCGTTTGGTAACTTAGCCGGACCGCGCCCGATACCCTTGGCAAGCATAGACCATGGAAGAAAGGAGCGAAGCGGTTCCATAGTCTATGAACACCACCGTATCTTTTGATTGGCCCATTGATTGTTATTGATTAGTTCAAGTATCTTCCTAGTCTGTGAATTAGTTAGTCTATGGTAGAGAGAGCAAGTATGATCGGATCCATAGAGTAATTTTGTCGGATCGGATGGCGTCGCTTGCAAACTCGCCCTTGGATTTTGCAAAATTTTCAAATTACTGTGTCAACAAAAGTGATTTACCCACTGAGCTAACGGATATTTCGGTAAATAAATGTATCAAGTGAAACAAGATCAGTGAGCAGTGAGCGTAGCAGTGTGTTGATATCTATAACGGTGCGTAAAACTGACCTCAACGTTCATAAGAAACTATTTGAATTAAAATAATGATCAAAATATCAGATAGATAGATAGAAAACTCTTTATTGTACACCACAAGGACATCTTACAAATTACACACATTATTAAACATTCAATTATTAGCGAAGTACAATGGGTGGTCTTATCGCTAAGAGCGATCTCTTCCAGGCAACCTGGATAGACAGCAACTGAAGAGATCGATATGGGTCGGTGTCACAAAGACAAAAATAAAATAAACCAAAATATTTATGTTTATATATAATTCCATTACATATAAGCAAGTGAAAATAGGTATGTAATTGTATAATATAAAAATATTATCAGATTGATCTTTAGAAAAAAATACGTTGTTCAATATTATTTATTTATTTATTTTATACTTTATCGCATACAAATTAATACAATTGTTGTACAAAGCGAGCCTAATGCTACAAGCATTATTTACCAGCGTACCTGGTTATTTAGTTTTTTCGTATTTTCCCTCATGTTGGTAAGCTTCAAGCATTCTAGTTCACGATAACTTTACCGTGATATATTCAATGACATCGGCGATACTGGTAATCCTTTAATTAAGATTGGCTAATTCGTGCTCAGGCTATCTTCAGTCTATTAGAACATTATTTTGAGGTGATCCCAAGAACACAAACGGTACCTACGCATTATTTTGCGTTTACGTACGCATTTTTCACCATCATGAGCAGTGCGTTTGTTACGGCGCTAGCTAAACAGTAGGAAAGTGAAACAATCGATGGTTGGTACCTAATTGGTACCTAATTTGTTGGAGTAATGATGATGATGATGATTAAATATCCACTGAAACATTATCTCATGGCCACAAGGCCAGTAATATCAGGAGCCAGTATGGGCGCGCTAATGGCCGCCACGGGCACACTTCGTATCGGTAGCGAGATCGCCTTCCAACAACCGACATCCCATTATATGCCTGATCCTAGGATTTTTTATTGACATATTGTAATAACAGACGTGTAATGAAAAATGTTGAAGGGTACTTTATTTTTAGACGGATGATGTGATGAAAGCTTATATGTTAGGTACTAGAATATTTTGCTAATAGTCCTGGCGTAAAGTGCCACTGACTTGGTTTATTCAGGGTAATTCTGAAATTTTGACATCTTTCCTAACTGTTTCGTATAACTGTGACCACAAAGTTTACCAAGAGACCAGTTCTCTGAGAGTTTCTTACAGTTCCCCGCGTGATTATAGCACATCCCTAAAAATAGAAAGAAAGAAAGAAAGAAAAGACATTTATTTGTGACGACAATATAACAATGAGACACACAGAAAAAACAATAATAATAATAACAACAGAAATGTTGACAAAACAAAAACAACAAAAAAGAAACAAAAAAACAAAAAACACAGGCAAATAAAAAACAAGAAAAAAGGTACAAGTTGTTAGAATGTGTGTCCTAGCACCCAGTCCACGCTTCGTCACAAATTGGAGTCCAACTCAGCATTTGTTATGCCGTGTTGGCAGCACAACGCTGGTCTTCCGTTGGAACCATGTATTGCGTCACGGATGTCAGATTCAGATTTATACATTACCAGCGATAACCTTAAATACAGAATAAAGAAAAAGAATATTTAGTTTATCGATATATACAATATAATATATGTTAAATAATAAATACAGGAGTGAGTCACAAAAGTGCAATAGGACCCCATGAATATAACCTGTGTTGATGCATAAGGTGATCCATATGATGTATGTTACCCGAAAGGGGTACATTCTACACCCAATTACAAACAAGACCTCGAGACCTCTCTAAAAAGAAGAGTTCTACGACCTTAGTCAATTCAATCACTATCATTATATTTATTTATTTAAACTTTACACGAAGTGATTCTCTGGGGCCCATGTAATAAATTGCTAGAACAGCTCTCTTCTGCAATACAAATACGGTGTTTAGGTCTGCAGCTGCAGTCACCTACATCAAAATTCCATAAGACATAACGCTATAAAAGTAACTGAAGAGTAGACTACTAGCTGTATCTACGTCCGTAAAGAGACGTCTCTTTTTGACTGCGTATGGTGTCAGGCTAAGTCAAAATGGGCATACATTTACGTGTACATTCCTCTGATACCAACATTATTCCATATGTGAAAAAATTTAAACCTTCTTGGAAACGGTAAAAATAAACCCTCAGGCGATGTGTTTGTACAAAATATGACAAGGCATTATATGACAACCGATTTGTAGGCACACTGCAAGCGTGTAGGGGTTAAATAAAAAAGCTATTATTCCGTACGGTAGCCGACGCCTCGCCCCGAGCGAGCGCACAGACTACTGAAACCAATATAGTGCTGTGGAAAAGTGATAAGGAAATTGAGCTTTTAGCAAGCAATATTTTGCTTGTTCATCTTGTAGGGAGAAAACATACGCTGCGCTTCAGCATAGGTTTTCACTACGAGAAAAGAGTGAAGAGTGCGTGGTCTCTACTCGAGAACCTTTAATCCCCAACGGCTGTCGTTAGTAATAAAATCATTAAAAAATGGTTAGTTAATTGTGTGACTATGACATAATTACGATAGAAAAAAGTATCAAAAATATAAAGTAATTTTATAAATCAGTAAAAGTACATACCTGCCTAAAATTTTAAGAATTTGTTGCAGCAGTAGTCATTGCCTGGATTTGTCTGCGAATTATTCAAAAGATTTACATTTTGAGCTTACCTGTACTGCAATGTACTGTGATTATTACCAGTTTTTATGCGGCGGACTCCAGACACGTGGAGCGATGAAATTATGGTAATCACCGTTGGTTTCATTGAAGGCAGTTCTTAGGGATCCCTATAAAAAGCCATCATCCATCTGTGCTCGACTGTACTTCATCTAGAGTGCATAATGTTACAGAGTAACGTCATGTTTGAACTAGCTTCTTCCTGTGATTTATTTTCCTATAAATATATCATTTTGCATCGATGTTGCTTCAAGCTATTGGACCCGGCTGTAAATGACGTTGAGCCACACATAAAACCTCAGTTACCAAAGTCACTACGGCCATTAGTGAATATCAACTTACTTTAGTCGTGGTTCAAATGAACCATTGCTTTTAACGGGAGATGATTCGATTCTATTGGTCTTTAATCCTATGTCTAAAGGTTATTGTCTTATCTCTAGAGGCTGGATTAACCCTTCTGAAAATAATTTTAAACAGCCGAATTGAGACATTGTGAACGTATGTTTATCTGATGGTACCTTTCGAATGGTTAATCCAGCCTTCAGAGATAAGACAAATAGAATATTATTTATTTGAGACACGCAAATACTAATAAATAATAACACAAGAAATATAAATAAAACAACCTAAGAGTAAAGTAAGAAGATAAGTAATAATAAGTAGGTACCTAAGTACATACAATACTAACTTGCAACAAAGAAACATAAAGTAGGTAGGTACCCAACCACTAGGCAGGTAGGTAGGCACTGTAACGTTGTGCCAAGTAGTAGTCCCCCTTGTGTGGTTGGTTTATGAGATAATATGGGGTAAAATTGAGTAAAAAAAAATCAGGGGTGTCATCCAATCCAGCAGCGGAAATCCAATTGATTGTCTTTCTCATGATTTTCACATTTTTAATTTCATAAAGATATTTGTGAGATCTCAGTTCGGGGCGAACTTCTAGTTATGCGGAACCAAAAGCTATTTACCTCTAAATAGTGGTACAGTTTTTGTACGATAATAATTGTCGTCTACAATCATCAACATCTGGTCTGGTCTATTCGGTTCAGTCATCACGCCACATCTCAGATAATACTGCTGTGGCACGTACTAGTGGATAAGGATAGGCTTAGTTGCTAGGCGATAGCGATTTGTAAATTAATCCCGGTAAAAAGTGATTGAAAATGCATCTTGGACAGTGTATTTGCTACAAAAAAAAACGCTTACATCTACAAATTCCCAAGCATCTCCAAGAGCTAAGATTTTATTCTAGTTGAATTAACGCCTGTTCTTCTTAGTCAAGCCAAGCGTAGAAGACCAAGTAAGAGACCACGGCTTGGTTATGTTATATGGAGGCAAACAGGCTTACGGCCCACCTGATGGTAAGCGGTTACCGTCGCCTATTGACATCTGCAACACCTGGAGCATTGCTAATGCGTTGCCTGCCCTGGAGAAATCTTTTTGTATTTTTCTTAAAGCTCTTCATGTTTTAGGTTAGCGGGAAAACCTCGGAAGGAAGCTCATTCCACAATTTGGGGGAGAAAGGATCTCGTAAAGCGAGTGGTTCGAGATACCCACGTGTCGATGAGATGTGGATGAGCCTTATTCCGGTGACGCGAGGTCCGATGGTAGAACCTCGATCATCTACACATGCCCAAACATTTCAGTATATGCACATACTTTGCCGTACGTTTTATTCGTACGAACATTATGTACGTCTCTCGTACATAACGTGCGTTCGTACATTCTATCCATTCCAGGCTGCAATCCAAATTTAAACCCATTGCTTTATCGCTAAAGTCTCTTTTAAGCACCATAACTAAACACAGGTCTGTACCCATGCGCCGTCCATATTATTCATGGATAATTACTAAAGAAATGGAATGACCACCATTTGAGTTAAATGGAAAAGAAAATGGTCACCGAAATTATTTCGCGACACAAAGATGGGAACCATTTTGTTTTAGGCTAATGTTGAAAAAGTAATTTGGTCATTTTGTGTAATCGTACGTAGTAGGTAGGTACTATTCGAGGAATTAATACTAATGAGTTGTTGCAAATACGGTATATAGAGTTTTTTCGAATAAATGTCACCTTTCAGATGAGCGAGACAGGTGCATTATTTGAGGCACGTAAAAAAAATTTATTGGCATTCTATATTCTGTTAGTATTCTAAAGTATTTTATCGTATATATTTAATTCTCAGGAAATCGTTCACTCAATAAATTTATATATCAGTAGATCAGTGTTCTGATCCCCAAAGTTGTTTACAGAAGAATATTCTGTATTTATTTGTAATCGAAGCTTTAGCACATTAGATATGGTAAACTAAATAATAGTAATCTGACTGTAAAAAGAAATAAAATATCCAAAATGACGATATCCACAGAAGAACTAACATCAATGACATACCTTTCAGAATTACCAAGTTGAAGTTGAAGTGGGGATGTTCTCTAATGGCGATCACGAACCGGGCGATGGCGAGGCAGTATTGAAAGGCTCCTCACCTCACTCACTTATTGTGAAGGTTGTGGCAAGCCGGTGGATTGAAAAGGCCCACCGTTCGTCATGGTACTCCTTGAAGGCCTATATCTAGCAGTTCTATGATGATGTTGACAAATATACAGCTTACTCAGACTAGTAGCACTCAAACAGGAAGCGGTAACCAAACAAACAAACTAATCAATCTCATTAGATTGATTCTTAGTTTATTAACATAGGAATGTGTCGCATTCGTCAAAAGCGCGACTTATCTCAAACCGGGTGTTGTAATGTCAGAGTAATTAAGAAATCACAGTTAAAAACCATAAAATAGAAAGCTTTTACCATTTAAAGTACTGTCAGTCATACATTATCAAAAAAGCGGTAGTCGAGGAATCGGTGGATATGATATCAGGGACAGGCAAACGATTTCACGCTACCAAATACTATGTAGTTTTTCAGAACACACTCGTACCATAGGACTCTTTTATATTTTTTTTTTGGCTGACTCGGCTGGTAATGTCCTCATCATCATCATTATCATGTGGGTCCAGACCTGTGTCCCAAGCGCGAATAATTAACGTTAGCGTTACGCTCACGATAAGCTGGTAAATGTCAAATGTTAGCCAATGAAATCGTCAATACTTGAAATCTAATCTATCGTGAATTATTGCTGGGCCACTGTGTGTGATCGTTTGATATTTATTATTAATGCTCTAAGCGTCAAAATTTGAAACTTATTGACCCTTCCACAAGAACTCTAAATCTTTGTCACTCACTGATCTCAAGAATAGTTCAACTCATCTCATTTTTGACAGAACGACAACTCAACTCCGTACCGTCCACGTCCCGTTTGTAATAAAATAAATTTTATAGTCCAAGAGACGGACGCTACTGTTCAATTTGATGACACAATAATTATATTTTATGTTCAATTAGAGGCTGTTGTTTTGTATACGGTCGAATTTCGTATAAACGGCTATTCGTCAGTTCGGCTCACATTTGATTAGTTTTACTGCCTGTTCGTAAAGTGTGGCCTCTTAACTGGCGGTTATTTAAGATGAACTGATTTAAGATTTCAGTACGAACGGAGTAAAAATATAGGCTCATGACAGTAGAAGAAGAAAGTAATGATAATTGGCCAACTTACACGACATGGATTTTTAAATACTATTAAGATGGCAAATACCCACCTGTTGGTAAGTGGTTACCGTAGCCTATGAATGATTGCAGGAACACAACAATATTGGAAACAAATAAAGTTATTTGGCCGCGATCATCTATAAGGCGGAGGTAACACCCCAGGCTCAAGATAGCTGACATGTCGTACCTACGAGGTAAAAAAGCTGCCCTGGCTGAAGAGGACCAAGTGTAGGTAGAATGCATCAGGAGATCAGACAAAAGCGTAGCTCTTCAACTCAAAGAGACCGCATCCTCAAGTTATGATAACAATCTTATAACTTTAGCTATATATATAATGTTTATGTATTATTTATTTTATGTTATTATACAAACATTCCGGTCTTTAATAAAAAATCTCCATTTTCGTTACCACAACAGGGCCAGCCTACGTTACAGGCAAGCCCCCGTATTTATTGATTTAATTGGCTGTAAATTGGACCAGATTGTTCAAAATGGCCGCAAACGATTTCGTGTAGTAAAACTCATAAACCTCCCTATGTGTTCCCTGTCGGTTAATGGATTCATCATAAGCACCTTTATGGTCTAATTGGAGATTCAAATGATCCTGTTTTTTTTTGGACCAAATCATTATTAATTTAGACGGCAATTAGATGCACTTAGAAGTTAATTCTTCGATAAGGTTTTTATTCACTTTAATTAGGTGATTTAGTTATGTAAATAAGACCCAAATCATTCCTTGTAGTCGTCATATAAAATAGCGGTAATCATGGAATCAACCTGATGATAAATCACTAATAGATAAAAAAAAACTTCAGAGGAATTTCGGTCTAAATTTCAGAAGATTATATTTGTATTATGAAGAAAATATGTAGTACAAGATTAAATAACTTTTAGTTATTTTTTGGAGTCATAACCTCTTATTTTTGTAATTTGGCGAAACTAATTGACACATCTAAAATTATTTCTTTATACTTCGTGAACCTATTCCTGCGTCAGCAGAAAGTCTACACGAGGTGAGAACTGAAAAAAAAAATTGCCCCTCCATGTGAGAGGTAGCTAAGTGGTAAGTGAAGATGACAATAACTTGAAAAAAAGGTCAAACCAATAAAAAGTTTAAACTAGATCTTCCGTGGTCCGGTCAACCGGTCAACTGAACCGGACTACGTGCAATGAGTCAAGACAAAATCTACTTATAAATTCATCATCATCAGCCTGTAGAAGTCCACTGCTGGACATAGGCCTCCCCTAAAGAGTTCCACGTCGAACGGTCTTGAACAACTTCCCACAACCTTCACAATGTCGTCGGTCCATCGGGTGGGGGGCCTTCCAACACTGCGTCGCCCGGTTCGTGGTCACCATTCGAGAACCTTTACTCCCCAATGGTTATCGGTTCTGCGTGGCAGTGGGCAGGCCATATAGGGCCACTTGCCCACTGCCACTTCAACTTGCTAATTCTGAGAGCTATGTCGGTGACATTGGTTCTTCTACGAATTTTCTCATTTCGGATCTTATCACGTAGTGAAACTCCTACTATACTTATAGAATATCTACTTATAGAATTGCTTTATTTTCCTAGCTTAGCTAAGTTTTGACGTAGGAAGTGATTAACATACATTTTTCGGTCGCAATGTTTGATATTGACCGCAAATATAACTTTGTCTCGTAATAATTCCATAAGAATTTCAAATTATTCTGTAAGATATAAATTTTATAGTATAGTATCCGACAAAGGATTCCGTTTTTTCCAAATGAGGTACGGAACCCTAAAAAGGAGAAAAATTGCTACCTCATTTAATGTTCTCTACAAAGCAACCCATAAATATGAATTTAAAATTAATTTCAAAATGTTGAAAAGCAATTTTACATCGGCCATCATCTCATTATTACACCATTACCATAATGCACCCGAGTTTGGACAGTAAGGTTCCAGTAACTTATTACAATATGATTGGCTCGGAGGCTACTTTGAAAAAAAGTAGTATAAATTATGTTTTTTTTTTTTGCGTAGGTCGGGTAATACTCAGGGGCGCAAACAGCTCGTATTGAATTGACAATTCTACGAGGTGATAAGTTCAAAGTGATTCTATTGATTTTATTGAAATAAAAACCTTACTGACTTTGACATTTATTTTCTTTAAATATTTCTCTGATTAATAGCATAATAATAGAAAATAATTAGTTGTAAATAAAACAAAAAGAGTTAAATTAAAACCATGCTCGCTTCATGATTTTGAAATACCTTCATTCGTAATTCCACGCTTCAATCTTTAGCCCTTGTCCTTATAAAGCAGTAACCAGCAAAATACGGCCGTAAAAACATGGATTGTATTTATAAATATTAAGATTTACAAATAATTAGATTAGGTACTTACTTAGGACTGTATGAATCATCATCATCGTCTTCCTGCCCTTATCCCACGCTAAAATGAGGGCATGCGATATAGCATAACGATATCACAAGTCCCTTAGAGTCAAAATCAAACTGACTTTATCCAGATGGACATAAGGATCATTTCAAAATAATACCCTTTAACACGTCTTTATGATCAAATCAGTTGGATTCTTATCAAAGTCTTCGCTAACCAACACCAACTACGCTACGCAGCTCTGTGTTCATCCTTATCTAGGCCTTAGCGCTGGCTATCGAATTTTTTACCCAAAACAAGCTTAACACGCATCCACGCTATAATGTGGCCGTTATAAGGCGATTGTAAATTTTTTAAATCAAAGTTTTAGCATCCGCTCGTACACGACTAATCACAAATCTATCGATACCATCTATTCAATATCCGAGATCAAACCTTGTATGAATGGAGCTGAGACGACAAAACGAGTTTTTGAGTGCAGGGATGCATTGATTCGTATCTTTGGTTTTCTTTTAGCCAACCTTTATTAGGTTCTTTAGGCAAAAATAGTCTGAAAAAGGCATTGTTTCCTATAGCGAAATAATTTTGTATTAAATAGACGCATAACCGTGGAGGCCCCAGCTGAAGAATACGCCCCTCCATATCTACCAACGCATGGATGTTGTAAGAGGCGAATAGAGTAAAAAACCTAGGGGACGAGTAGCATGAGACTAAAAACTACATCATCCCTTGAATTCAGTATTTGCCCAGTGTTCGTCGATGATTTTGTTGATGCTTACAGTTGTGTACAGGAAGTAAACCTACTGCAGGGTAGTTCCATTTAATTTAGATGAAGATCGGAGATAGAGAACGAAATTCCTCAAACTTGAAGTCGATGTTTGTTTAGATTTTCATCATCATCATCACCATTAGCCTAAGGAATTCCACTGTTGGACAAAAGCCTACCTAACGAACCTTCTGTAATTACGTACATAATTCGAATTTATACTAACTGAAAACCACCAGCTGAAAAAGCGACCAAGACTAATCTAGGTAATTCTCAATCCGTCCCCGTTCAGGATATTACTCGGCTGTAATTATTGGGAGGGCTTCATTATGACGTTACGTGACAGCCACCGAGGTTCGTTTCATCATCATATGCAATTTACTGGCCATATTAAATTTCAAGTGAAGCTTGCCACCGAACACCTTCTGTCGTAACACCGCAATCGATTATTGATCTTATTATAACTGGATAAAGCTTAGAGCCATTCGATGGAAATGCGAGGGTAGTTATTAGTCGTCGATATGTTTTATTGGCTGTTGTATAAATACAATCCATAAACAATCTTATAGCGATTAGATAGAATTCACAATCATGAAGTAGAAAATAAGTGATACTAAAGATTGACAGTAAAGCTCATGTTGATTGTGGAATGGAAGCCTGGAAGGAATTAAAATGTTTGTTTCTGAATGTAGAGTCTCACTTTATTAGTGGAACTATGGATTTAATTTATCATTTTGGGGTTTGATATTATAATTGATATGT
Organism: Anticlea derivata; assembly: GCA_947579855.1. Taxonomy (NCBI): domain Eukaryota; kingdom Metazoa; phylum Arthropoda; class Insecta; order Lepidoptera; family Geometridae; genus Anticlea; species Anticlea derivata. Next base: position 3,020,504 of record OX388266.1, read on the forward strand.
TTTGCAGTGCAGTTATGGTCTTACAAAAGATCGCAGCCAAATAACATTATTGGTTTCAAATAGTGTTGTGTGGTAAAAAAAATCCTGTGGTGAGTAAGGTTGCCAGTGCTCTTTATGGGCAGGGAGATGATCATGATGATGATGAATTATGAAGAGACATTTGAGCACAGTCTTGTCGATGTTAGCCAACAATAGAGCACGCATGTCCAGCAATTGCGCACTATGAATTGCAAAGACGACCTCGTTGGTGTAGCGGGTTATTGCCCGTCAGAGAAGCAAGGGGTGCAGGTTCGATTCCCGCAGCCGGGCAAATGTTTGCGTGATCTGCAAATATTTCTTCTGGTCATGGTACTAGTAGTTTCCGATACCTATAGGGAATCCTAGTGCGGAGTCAGGACTATGTATGTGACTGTTGGGTGCTATTTAAAGACGAGAAAGAATGCCAGAGTTAGATGACTTTATCATCATAGATGAAGACAACCGCCACAAGCGAACTATTAATTCCAGATCTCCCGAAAATAGTAATAAAATTTGAAGGAAGCATCTAATAATAAACAAGACGTAACTTACCTCCAGGCATTATTGTTATTGCGCTGCGATCGGAAACTACTTTAATACCGGTCAATGAATTTGTGGATGCAAATCAATAAACCACACAGAGGAAATTCAATCTTGATACGACAGATTTTAAGATTATTTTGGGGTGTGACGGCAGAGCAACGTACAGTATCCGGTCACTTAGTATGGCTAGAGGCAGCAATTTATAAAGCTCATCGAAACATTGCTTTGATAGCTCGAATTAGGCAAAGGTATAGCAGTTTCACCAAAGAATGAAGACTTTATTTTTCCTTATTTATGAGGTTGGCGAAGCAATAAAGACGTGGGCAATAATTTAGAGCAGTTACCAATTAAAATGAAACGTAGAACGGTATTGGTTCAATTAAAATTTTTGGAATCTTGTTACGAAAATGTTATTGATTTGACATGGTCTTAATTTGAGCAAAATTTAAGAAATTGCTTCCTATTTAAATAAATTGAATGTAAACGTTTAGAGGTAGATAGAAAAAATAATTTGTGTTCAGTATAGCTCCCTTAACCATAATATTATCACTAACTTTACCTCTTCCCATATATCTTTCCACATTCACCACTATTCTATTTACCATGACTCGGCTAGTAACATGCTCTTTCTCTCGCTCTCCGTATGACATGAAATAAAAAACTCTTACATACCTACTATTAATTTTGTTTATCAACATTTTAATCAAAACAATATTGCTCATATCATAAAACATTGTAATAACACCATCCAATAAATTGAATTACACCAAACTTTCCTCACGATAGCATCTGGCACATGCATTCCGAAATAATTCTAACTCGCGGCGCGTGCGCAACCGGCAAATATCTTTCATCTATAATTACTATTCATTGTGAATAATAAAAAAATTATATCGTCAGACGAAATGGCGGTTTACCGTAATAGCTGGGAGCATAAATCGGCGACTATTTATTACTGTTTTTTACTAAAGTACCTACTTGTTGTAGTACTGCTTGTGTACTGTTTTAAAAAAAAACAGAAATATTGTTGGAAAAAAATATACTACAGTCAGTTTATGTGATAAATTATTTCCGTCTGTTCAAGTTCTAAAAAAAACCAGTAATTCAGTAATTCATTTATTGTTTGTGAATCAGGTACATTTAACAGTCAGTTCATAGGACTAGTCTAGATCGCTAGATTCTGCCACTTGGGCGTACAAACATTTAATTAACATTTCAATTTTTAAAGCATGCATTAATTTAGTTATCTGCCTTTATTACATCGTCAAAAATTAATATATATCTAAATTAATTAAAATTGGTATTAAAAAAAAATAGGTATATGCGAGTAATATGTCAGAAAAATATTTAAGTGAGACAAATTAATTAGGTCAATAGCTATGCTAAACAATAGTACGGTCATTTAAAATATAATTTACAGTAAAATATGCCTTGGCAATTAAAAAATCATTGAGTCTGTCACTAAAATTGTTACAGGACAATTCACGAATCGATTTTGGAATTTTGTTGTAGAGTTTTGGTGCCATACAGAATACACTTATATGTAGCAGCTTTGTTCTGCATGGCACAATGCATAATCTACCCTCAGATCGACTTCCAATTGCAAATTCCTCGAAAAGGTCAAGATTGTTTTTTACGAAAATCATCATCAGACCACATTAGTCTACTGCTGGACATAGGCCTCCCCCAATACACGCCACTGAGCCGTTGTTCGGCCCTTCTCATCCACTTACTGCCTGCCGCCTTTCGTAGGTCATCGCTCCACCTAGTAATTAGAATTTTTTAACGAAAATCGCTACCTCGTAAATATATATTCCTGGAAATGTGAGGAGTTTTAGTTTGATAAAGTGATCTTTATAGGAGTCTCGTCTTCGCAAGCCACAAATTGCTCTTAGGCATCGTTTTTGTGCTTTAAATACTCTAGGAATATCTGTGGAGTTTCCCCAAAACCGTATCTTAATCAGATATTGTCAACGTGTTGTTTCCAATTTAATTTATTGCCAATATTAAGCTCTAAGAACTTGGTAGAGTCGACTTCAGTCACTTTAGTGCCAAAATAGTCAATACCGATGTCATGATTAGCATTACTTCTTTGCTTGAAATTCATTAGGTAAGTTTTGTCAGATTAATTTTCAAGTTGTTAAACGATAGCCAATTGATAATCGATGTCAAAGTAGATTTAATGTCAGATTCAAAATTATGCGTCTTATAATTAACAAACAGCACAGTACTATCATCGGTAAATATCGTTATAGAATGCTTAGTCACTTCAGGCCATCAATTTACACATACATTTGACACCTAATTCCTAAAAATAATAATGAATAGATAATAAGTATTTGTTGCACACTTACATAACGTAAGTACTCAGCTTTGTTGTAATGGCATCACTACTCGACGAAATAGACTAACTACCCGCAACACAGGATATTCCTAGGGTGGGAGTTAGTGTTCTTGCATATTATAATTTGTCTTTAACCCATTTATTTTTGTAACAGTCAAGGTACCTTCCTACTTACAGGATTTTATCTAATAATAATATGTAACTTTTTTGTTCATTCAGCTTTTGTAACAATAAATAAACTTTGAAACTTGAAACTTTGAAACCTGAGAATATAAAGTTTAATTTGAAAAAGTATTTCATGGCAAGTGTGTGAGCATTGTGACTCACATGATGCCTACATACTTGCCTTTATATATAATATATCATGCTTTCATTATTTGCTCTTCGGTTTCAATATTTTGTATTTTTGTTTAAATGATACGTGTTACATGTAATTGGTAGAATAAAGGTGGGTAGGTATATTCACTGGGATTAGTACTAACCTAACTGATGTAAACTCGCTTTAGCGCCTGCACAAACCTGAGAGGTTTTTGGATGCCAGTTTAAGAAAAAATAATAATAATAAGTCTGTTTTCGAATAGTGAGCAGAACATGTTCAGTAAAAAACTATAAAATACCCAAAACATCGAATAAATTTAAATAGCAATTAAGAATACCTACACTTAGTAAATACTTATTAAATCCAATAAAAATGATTTACAGAGCATTTGAAGTGGAACTATTTACTCACTTACAAGAGGCTGTAGTGCCTGGGACATGTTTCGATTGAATTGGCTTACCCAGCGTCTATAACATATTTACAGCCTAGTTGGCCTTATCCACAAGAATCATCTAAATATTCCAGAAAAAACTGAAAAATTTGCAGATGACTAGAAGGCATTACAACTATGCAGCTATTTAAACTAAAACATTATTGCAAATAACAATTTGGCCCGTAATACCGTTGTAGCTATAGATCAGCTCAGGTGTTGTCGGCCTGCGGGCTTGCTGTATGGCTCAAGTCGTGGACTGACTTAGTTGGGTCGGTAGAAATGTCAGTCCTAACAACCTACCATCAAATTTGAACCATACATTTTTGAGTCTGTCAACTTATTTTATCGCCTAAACAAGACGATGGTGCAGGCCATTTATACAATAGCAGAAAAACTTGGACCCGGCCTGGAAAATATTATAGCTAAGACTTGGAGCCCTAACATGACGTCTTATTGCCACTCATATCCGAGCATGTCGGTGCCATTTTACACGAATTTGAACCATAAATCATTCAGACTCAGCTCAAAACATTCTATCAATTAGGACCTATGATACCCGGAGTAGGAAACTCAAAATAAGCAAGTTGAAGTGGCAGTAGGCAGGCCATTATAGCTCGTAGAACCGACAACCGTTGAGGAGTAATGGTTCTTGAATGACGACCACGAACGGGGCGAGACGCAGTGTTGAAATTGCGGGAAGTTGGTGGATCCAACTCGGATGGGCAGCGTTTGGGAAACTTCGTCACATCTTCTCGTCGCAGATACCGCAGAGCCTCAAGACGAAAGTCTACAATCAGTGCGTGTTGCCAGTGATGACTTATGGCACTGAGACTTGGTCGTTAACTATAGGCCTCATATACAAGCTCAAAGTCGCGCAGCGTCCTATGGAGAGAGCTATGCTCGGAGTTTCACTACGTGATAAGATCCGAAATGAGGAAATCCGTAGAAGAACGAAGGTCACCAACATAGCTCTCAGAATTAGCAAGTTGAAGTGGCAGTGGGCAGGCCATATAGCTCGCAGAACCGATAACCGTTGGGGAGTAAAGGTTCTCGAATGGCGACCACGAACCGGGCGACTCAGTGTTGGAAGGCCCCCCACCCGATGGACCGATGACATTCTAAAGGTTGCGGGAAGTCGGTGGATGGAAAGGGCTCAAGACCGTTCGTCGTGGAACTCTTTGGGGGAGGCCTATGTCCAGCAGTGGACTTCTACAGGTTGTTGATGATGATGATGATGGTGGATGAAGAAGGCTCAAGACTGTTCATGGGACTCTTGTGGGAAGGCCTATATGCAGCAGTGGACTTCTACAGGCTGATGATGAAAGTGATGTAATCAATAAAAAATCTTCAGATAGTAATTTAATCATCATCATCATCTCCCTGCCCTTATCCCACTTCATGTGGGGTCGGCACAACATGTTTTTCTCTTCAACTCCCCTCTATCAGCCGTCAAATCAGTATTCACTCCTTTCTTACACATGTCGTCTTTCACACAATCTAACCATCTTTTCTTTGGTCTACCTCTCCCCTTTTATCCTTCCAGATAGTAATTTAATGTCCTCGCGTTTTTGTGTATCCAATGATCATCCGTATCCATAGGCGTTTCTCAAAGAAATCTCGCTTTCTTAGCAAATTTGGTGTTTATTAACAAGTAATTCCGAAGAAAACTGTCAAATTGAGTAAGAAATAAAGAAAATATTGTGGGGATGATGTGTCTAATCTCATGACTTGGGCCAAGCCTCATTGGCCAAATGGCAGGTGAGATCCAACAATATTGTGGGCACCACGCCCGGCCACATGGAGGAATAATTTTGATACTGTTTGTAAAATATCGTTGTTTGTGGTTTACGATACAACCGCTGTCAACGGGCTTTTCTAGTATTTAATAAGAGAGAATTATTAGTTGCAAAATGTCTAGAATCAGTTACTATAGGAATGTTTAAATTATTGCCCAAGAGTTTACCTGTAACAAATAAAAGATGCCAAAATAGCTCGGAAAACAGAGAAACAACATTTTTTTTTCCTATATAATTAAATAACTTGAGCAAATAATTTATTTACAGAAAGATAATTTAAAATACCAAAATACCAGTAAATATTAAAGTAGTTTGTAAAGATCTTTAAATATTATGTATTTTGTAAAAAAATAATTGACTGTAGATTATTGAATGATGAGTTTATTTTCTGAATTCTTTCAATTGATGATAATTTTTTCCTTATAATCAGTAAGAAGGTACTTTATGACGTGTGTTGCGAAAAAAATGACAAAATATTTTTTTTATCCTTTTTTATTATTTGAAGAAATGAAGGCATTTTCCCAAATCTTATATTCAAAAATCTCACTTTTATATAAAAATTGCGGATTCTGATCACCTTAATCAAAAACAGATAAATGAACACTTATCTTTTTATGATGCACACGAGTCAAAATCATTTTCGTTAATTTTAAAAGTAATTAAAAGTTATTCAAAAATATGCTTTTTTGATTGAACCTCGGCAAGCTTTGATGAACAACATTATTTGAACTATTAATCGAATTAGTTTAAATTCTTATGGGTTATTATAATCAATTTATGATTGATGTATTTTAGAACACGAACTCGATAGCGCCAATAAATTATTTATTTGATGTTTTTAAGTCGAACATCTGTAAATATCACTCCAGTTTTTTTTACTCAAATCACTTTTCGCTTGGAATTTGTATACTCGTATCTTAAATGTTTGTGAGGTGAAATGAAAAGAAAAAAAAAATATTTCAATGAAAATAAAGTAGTGTTAGGTAATGTAATTTCAATTAGTTCTATTTTACACCCTCTTTTATTGCAACAAAATTTTAATTTTAAAAATCTTTTCTCAACCTCAATGCTGTACCTGTGCCTCAAAGTTCTAAGTCTTTTGATTTCGGAGATTTCGTGTTACCTGAAGAAAAGGCCCCTCCATATTCTATCCGGAAATGTCGTAAGAGGTGACTAAGGGAAAAAAGCTAGGGGATGGGCTTTGTTGCCTAACTCTTCTAGTCTTAGTCGCGAGGAACAGGCGTACCTAGTCACCTAGTTTTTAAAACGTTTCAAAATAAACACCTTTTGACTTTAAGCTAAAGAAAAAATAATGTCTTGTGAAGCACTGTATTACAATGTTGATATACATGTCAGGTAAGTTGATCGGCTCGGTCGGTTTCCTTACGCGACATCAACGTAGGAGGAAGGCCGGCCTTCGGGCATTATACCATAGTGGATCAAGTACAATACAAAACGGCTGATTAATTACTGTACTGACTGAGCTTGAAGTCGGATGAAAGGAGTTGTCTTAATTTATTAAATTGGGTGGTCTGACCGTTACAATAATTGACTCGGTTAACAAGATTGATTTGTGATGTAATTGATTTATTTTTTGGCGGCTGTATAGAACCGTCTCGTTTATTGGGGTTTGTAATCCAATATGCTTAAAATGAAATAAGATATTCAGTATCCACAAAAGTAATTTCAGAGATGTGTATTTAATATACAAAAAAAAAACTCGCATGGAATGATCTCTTCATTCAAGAAGATTTTTTAACTCTATCTAGCCTCCAATTTTCCGGGAGGTTAACTTTTTCAGGATTAAGCTCGCCTTTTTTATTTTAATATTCCGGACTTATCACACACGGTCAACTGATCCCAAACTAGGCATAGCCTGTACTATGGGTACCAGAGACTGATATACATAATAGATAATTATTTAACACCCAGACACAGAACAAACATCTGTATTCATCACACAAATGTTTGACCTGTGCGGAAATCGAACCCGCAACCTCTACCGCAGAAGGCAGAGTTACTACCAACTGAGCTATTAGGCCAGTCGCTTTGTATATTTCTTTTTATTTAGTATGGTTTTATGTGTTATTCTGAGTACAATAAAGAATAAAGAAGCACTGTTTGATTTAATGATATCCACTCTTCAATGGTTAGGCAGAGTCAAAAAAGATCAGTACGTAACATTAGAACAAAAAAAAAACACAAATCGCATTTATTCTGTCACGCTCTCACACAATTTTCCACACGGATGTAGCTCACGGTTACCAAAAAAAGACCAGTTACACCGCAAACTGCAGAACATACAGCTGTAGTTATCTGTATGTCAGTCACAGAAGCACTTATTAGCTACCATCATCAACTCGTTATCAGTTACAAGGTACTTTCTCTCTTTACTCCAATCTTCAAAGTAAACCAATAAATCATTATCGCATGGTACGATAACTAAAGTATTTAGTCCGGTTTTATAAGCGTAGGCGACGCTTCAATAATTAAAGCTATTTTCATACTAAATCGATCACTGTACTTAGGTAAGATGTCTGCTGTAGTGTAGCAAGTGTATAGAAATGAATTTTTAGCTTCGTGGATGTGGAGATCTTTACTGATTTTAAAAAAAGTGTGCTAAGTAATCTCGCTTTAAGCTTATACGCATCTCTTGGTGATTACGATTTAAGGCCACCCGAGGCCATCTGATTAAATACCAGAGTACGATATCATCTAAGAAGCCTTCCTAATTAGTGTTGGAAGGCCCCGACACCTGATGGAACGACGACATTATGTGATGATGATGAAATGAAATGATAAATGTTTTTTTATCACAAAATGGTATACCTAAAGTGGCCCAAGCATGAATAGATTCACAATAAGCGTTACGCTTACAAAACGATAATAAAAGTCGAACAAAAAGATACGAAAATATGACAGAGCCCATGAAAACCTTAACCTTCTTACTGAGCTTAATGCAGGAAGACCAAGAAATAACCAGTGACACGACTAGCTAACTACTTAAGATTTAATTAAGACCCTAGGGCAGTGTAGGCGGGTTCACTGTAGCGCGTTTAAGTCTTTTGCATTAAAATATATATTACACTAGCGCGCACACATCTTCCGGGGACATCAGTTAGGGCGGGTGCGGCGGCAGATTCGGCCGAGGATCTCAAAAGGCGCAAATATGTTAGTCTTGATAGGGCTTACATATTTGAGCCTTTTGGGGTTGAGACCCTGGGTCCGTGGGGAAACGGGAGCTGGCTCTTATTTGGCCCAGCGAATTAGCATTGCCATCCAGCGTGGCGATTCCGACTGGTAGTGATCTGGATCAGTTGAGCTATCTATAGATCGTTTGTAACGGTCTTTAGATGGCTCAACTGTTTCTTGTGTATTTCGTAAATATTAACTTGAATTATTTTTAAGTTTATTTCTGTAAATAAAGTAATTTTCTTGATTAAAATATATATTTGCAATATTGCCTTTTTTCCAAACCAAAGTGTGGTTTGGAAAAAAGGCAGTATTTGCTTATTCAGATAGACTTTATTTGCTTTGCCTAATTTGTATTATTACCAATGAAAATTACCACACCCAAGCTTTCAAAAAACCTTAGCACTAAATCATTCCACAAGAACATATAGTAGTCAGCGACCTAAGTAACATAAGATGTTAAAATCATAATATATCTTTAATATCTTTAAGTTATCGTTAAGTTACTGGCCAAAGTACATAATATTATGTAGATAAATTGCTCAGACTGTGACTGACTAATTGTAGACTTTCATCTTGAGGCTCTGTGGTATCTGTGACGAGAAGATATCCCAAACACTTCCCATCCTGTCACCATTGCAGGATATTAAAAATCTAAAAAATCAGAAGCAATTAAATGTGAGATTGCTTATAATTTATTAAGACAAACACTAAATCATTTGAGGAAAATAGGCGAAAAGGTGCCGTATAATAATAAAATAATTACTGACCGGTATTAAGAGGCGTGGTAAATTCACACGAATCGACGATTTATCGCAAGAAAGCAACCACTGATTGCATTCCGGCAATTAACGATACGGCAACTCAACTTCTCATTTCACATCGCTTGCTCTGTTCGAAAAGTGCTGAAGCTTTCACATCAAACACGTTAATGTACATTGAAATGTAACGTTGCGAGCTTTTATCGAAATGTAGTTAGGGCCGTGGTAGAGAGAATTGGTAGCAACTAAATGTGGTTTTGATATTTTTTTTTGCTAAAAACAATTTCCTGTTGAATGAGGCTCTGGTTAGCATTGCTGCAGGTACAATATCAATTCAAGTTTTTTATGATCTAAGTAAATCTCTAGAATACTATAAATCATTCCAAATATATGTACATATATTAGGATTTATCTAGAACCATGTGTTCGCTCAAAACTGAATGTCGCGGTAACTTGGTGTTTTGATGTTTGTTGTAGAATAATTTACAATTAAAAATCACACCGGTAGCATGTTCTAACCCCTATCTTACCTGCACTACGAAGTCATTGAAAATGTACCGAATGGCAGCAGCAGTCAATAAAAGATTCATTATTTTTTAAATTACTAATTTTTTGTATTCTAAAACCCTAGATCAAAATAAAAATGGTTTTGGAATGTATGAACTAAGCTCTTTCATATGATACCCCACTTTATGTATATGTATAACTTTTTAATAAAGTTACTTTCGCATTTATAATACTTGTATGGATTTTTAAACTAGGTAGGAGTAGTACGGCATGAAGATTACTGCCTAAATCAGCTGAATAATGAGTAATGAGAATGAGTTTGAACAGATCTGACCCCAAAATAGCTATTTCATTTTGAAAATAAAATGCTTAATTAAAAAAAAAACACTTTTGCTCTCACAATCGATCGGTCCACTTATAGGTGGATCCTTAACCTATTTGGGTATCCCACTTCTGATATCTAGTTCCACCCACTGAAATATGTAGCATAAGGTATATTTTTTGTGAGAAACTATCAATAATAATCTGTACAATAAAACCTGACTAATCTATTCTGTATCCGCACAAAGGATTCTAATTGACACCTCCGCTACCATTCTTCGAAAGGGTGGAAGCAAAAAACAGACAAAAGGTGATGCAAGTAAAATTACACGATTTGTACGTATGTATCATTATGAACATATGGGCAACACATGGTCGATGAAACATAAGGTGTATTGATTGTTCTATTTCTGATCGTATTGATATTGGTTTGTTCTTTACGAGAACAGATATTTGAAAAAATGAGAGCTTTGCGAAGTAGTGAAGTAACTTTGAAAGATAGAGTGAGGAACAGTGTGATAAGACTGAGAAAAGTATGCTGAGATGGTATGGTCATGGACGATGAATGAAAGAAAATTGACGAAACAGTTCTCGAGCACAAGCTTTGTCAGAAAAAATGTTTGATAACATACAAGTCAAGTCATTTTACTTGATACACCATTCAGGATATTAACTTATTTTTCAATCAGAAATTCGCGTAATTTTCATTCATCTTACTGATTATTATAAATGCATAAGTTGGAAGTGAATGGATGGATGGATGGATGTTTGTTACCCAATCATGCCAGAACGGCTGAACGGATCTGAAATTTGGCGCAGATATTGATGATAGTCTGAAATAGCACACAGGCTACTTTTATTTCCTCGCTTGTGTGGTACACAAGCCGTGGGCGGAAGCTATTATTGTATAAAGAGTGACGCCGCTTAGCCTATCACACGAGGAGCATGTGGACGCTTCATTAGATGTCATCAAATTATGTCCAGTACATTTGGGTCTATAAGGGCTTAGATGAACTTAGCATACTCGTAGACTGGTAAACAGATAACCCTCCGTAGTTGGTTAAAAACGCTCCAATTTCAAAGATCATTATGGATTTTGATCTTCTTGTTGTACAAGTCCGACAAAAGATGCTGAGCTACTTACTGGAATTTCTTTTTATGGGTTTTTTGATGATTTAAGGTTTGGTTTCCTAAAGAGATGGGACCATTGTAAACGGCCGTAAAAGTTCTGATTCATCTGCCATTGATAGATAGTGCACCATGCATAGATTTTACTACCAACTTTGTTGTCCTCGGTGGCGTGGTGGCAGAGTACCCGGCTAAAATGCAACAGGTGTGGTTTCAATCCGCGTGGTGGGAGAAATGTTGGAAAATTTGTAAATATTATTCAGTATTATGTAGAAAAGCTTCAGTTAAAAGCTATTTTTACTGAATAGCCGAACATTTAATATTCAACCGATTCCAGCTGCGCATAACTTGCGTCATATTCAGTCAGCGCTTTTTAGAAAACCAATGATTTACCGGAGTCGTGTCGCACCCGACACCCGCTACCCGTCACGGTGTCGCGTGTTCAGATTCACCGCGGTCGAGTGCACCTTGCTTCTCGTTTTTTGGGATAGGCTTCTGAATAAACCCTACGGTGTAAGATGGGTTCTGTAGGGATTCGTTATTTGATGCATGCAAACGAAAAAATAAGTTAAGATATCCTAGGTTGGTTTCAAAATTGATCACTTGGAGTTTTTTCGATCACTTGTCTTTCAAAGACAACTAAACATAATTTTGTGTCTTTATGTCGGTACATATCTAACGGGAAATGCGTCGAGCATATCATCGGTTGCGTCAAATTTGCCAGGCCGTGGTTTCTTGCCTGCATCTTCTAGGCTTGTTTGCGAAGAACAGGCGTAATTAAATAACATTCTATGAACTAATGTCTAATAAAGTTTAATGATTAGATGAGCAACAATTTCAGTTGCGGTTCAAATCCCAAGGAACCCAAACCGAAGATCACCGTTGATGATCACAGACGGTGACGAACGGAAATTTTGTGGTCCTGGCACGAGCGGCACGGTGGAAAAAATTGTTACGCTGCGTTTTAGACACTAAAGAATCGTGCCTTAGTCTTAATTAGATTTTTATTGTGGAGTAGCTTACTGGCGACTTGATAAAAAGCCTACGTGGACCCAAAGGCGTCTATGTATATATGTCATGTATATATCGTCTATGTATATATGTCATTTAAAATATGTTTTAAATATCCTATCCTATCTCCATAGCCCGTTGCACAGCTTTGAGCTTGCGTATGAGGTATAAAGGTAGCGACCAAGTCTCTGTTACCTAATACAAAATACTATGTACATTCAGGTTTTTCTTATGGTAGTTTTAAAAGACTGCAGAAGGCTATATCAAAAGATACAATGTATATTATGAAGGAAAACTACACAAACAGGTGACTTTTGAAAACACAAAGGAGTTTGTCCGTTGGTCCAACCGTCCCCACTTCCTTTCCGATACTCTAATTGCGGATATCCCATATACCCGCATACAAAGCCTGGGTTTATATTAAGTTCAGAAAATACTAGGATAGGATGATTGTGGTTAACGGCTGTTGAAAATACACGAATAATGTTTAATTTTATAGTGAACCAGTTATGGGCTGATGGAAGATCTTGGATGATCCAAAAGTCTTAAGTTCGAATTCCGTTCGAAAACTAGTGGAATGGAATTAGATTCGAAGAGCATAAGTTGAATTGTGTTTAAAAAATAGTGGATTTTAGTGATTCTTATGTCACAAAGCTCAAAGGAAATCAACGTATGTACGTGACATATTTTTTTTTCCAAAATTCGTTTGCTTGCTTCTCATGACCAGGGTGAGAACAAAATTAGCTAGCTTATAATGTTGAGTTATTTACAAATGAAATTGTTGGCCTATTTCAAGGTCCAAGAATTTCAATCCGAAGGGCATAAGTTCTAATTTTGGTAGGAAACCAAAATTTGGTGTTCCAAAAGTCACAAAACACTAAAATCTCTGAACGCCTAAATGGTTTTTCATCAAGTAACAGACAACTAAGGCTTGTGCTAATCCCATGATAATTTCACCAGCATTAGCAACTGCTCCACATTCGAAATACAAAGCCGAGGCGTGCAGTTAAGTAGGAGTAGATCGTAAAACAACAGCAGCCGTCAAATTTTCTTACACATTAATCACCATGAATATGTTTGGTAAAATGTGGGGTGACCATGACTTGAAATGTAAAAATAAAATACGATTATCTGGCAAACAGGCTTAAGGCCCTATTGGTATGTGGTTACCGTAGCCTATGAACGCTAACAATACCAGAGGCATTACGCACGCGTTGCCACAAATCTCGAATCTCCTTTTTTCCCTTAGTCGCCTCTTACGACATCCACGGGTAGATATGTTGTAGGGGCCTATTCTTCAGCCGGGGCCACCACGGCCGAGATCACACTTCCTCATTCAAATGGTACTTATTCAAAAATACAACTGATGTATTGATGTGAAAAACCCACAAACTACTGTCGTAGGTTTTTCACATCAACACATCAGTTGTAATCTTCACAAGACTTTTAGACAGAATTAGATTAAATAATACCAAATCTTCAGACATAAATACCATGGTCACAATACTCGCGTGCCGGCGCGGTCGCGCACTTTCTACTGCTAACGGTCGGCGCGTGCGCACACCACCTGTCTTGAGCCGCGACCCTAGTAGTTACTGCATTCAGATCATTGTGAAGGTACTTGAGGATTCAATTAGATGAAAACATTTCAAAACTTTTGTTTGGAGCGTAGAAAACATCTTTGGTGTAAAATGCTCTTTTATAACACTGGTTTCTTCACCATCAATTACAAGGCTTCAACATCTTAAGCTGGCTGATGCGACGGCATTTCCCCCCAAAAAAAAGAAAGGTTTAAGTTTAATAGCATAAGATCAAATAAAAGTAAAGTTCAATAAAAAAAAATTATATAACAATTAAGCAATGTTAAAAATATAAAGAAGAATAATTTTCTAGAGGCTATTTATGAATGTGTTTTAAAAAAAAATTCAATTTAGAAAAATGAATTATATTATTTTTCTGTTTTAAAAAAATATAAAAAAAGTACAAAAGCAAGTAAAGATACTCTGATCGGAACGGAGCGTGACCCGAGAGCTGGCACCTATTTGGCCCTACGGATTAGCATTGCCATCCAGAGTGGCCAGCGTCTTGGGGACGCTTCCGACTGGTAGTGATCTAGATCAGTTGAGCTATCTATAGATCCTTTAGATAGGTCTTTAGATAGCTCAACTGTTTCAACTGTTGTTATTGTTTGTTGTGTTTTGTAAATCTTTAATTGTATTATTTTTATTTACTTTCTGTAAATAAAGTGTTTTTCAAAATAACTGTTTTTTTCATAAAATAACTATAACAAACGAAAACACAGCTACTCATACCACACGAATGTCCTATAAAAACGTAGAGATCCTTCCAATCTAACGTAATGTCGGAAGCGACGGTTGGCAGGTGCAGTTCCACCTGTTGTGACCGTTAGCGATTTGGCGGTGACGTCAGTAACCGATTCGAACGAACAAGTGTGGGTCCTTCTTTGTTTTAAGGTTAATTTCCGTCATGCGCTCGTGACGTGGCATCCCCAAATGGATGGGTGACCGCTTATGGCATCCACAGCTGAGCTCTTTCATGTTTACATTGCCAGAGTTAGCAACAAACTCGTTTGTATTTGTGTTTTGAGGTTTACAGACACCATTATTCCTTGTGCGCGTTGTGTATGTACAAAAAGGTTTCCTTTGATTGTTCTCTTACCATGGTTTTCTAAGACGTTTCGCATATTTTCAACTCGTTCTTGTTGGAATTATCAGATATTGACTCAGAATTAGAATCTGATAGGTACCTATGGTATACATTTTCTTGAGTAACAAAATACGAGTGGTTCGACATCATCTTGACCTATATACCTACTATATATTAATATAATGACTCTTTCGTTACTGACTGAATGACAGAAAATTAACCTGAAATACAGGGAGTATGAAATCTGGAAGATAGCTGTTGTATTGGGGTGCACAAAGAAAGGAATTTCCGAAACTCAACTCCCAAAAGGGTACAGTGGGGGTTGAAGCTTATATGAAAATAGCATCACGCGAACAAAGTCGTGTGGTTTTCCAATAGTTTGGAAATAAAAGGCATCAAAACGTTGTGCCAATTCGCACGAGCAATAAACTTTATTAATCGCTAAAATGGATCTAATTCTGTAGAGCTTTCTATTTTATTGAATGTATTGAATTCTTGGTTGATACGGCTAATCTCCAAAAGTTATTAATTTTGACAAGTGTATAGGTTCATTTGCACCTACGAGTAAATGTTATATCGATAACATTTCAGTTTTGTAGAGTAGTAAAATATATGTTGCTGTTGGATTAAGATTTAGCTTGGTGCAATAAAAACCAATATTCATCATCATCACCATCATCATCAGCCAATGAAGTCCACTGCTGAACATAGGCCTCCCCCAAAGAGTGCCATGACGAACGGTCTTAAGCCTTCTCCATCCACCGACTTCACGCAACCTTCACAATGTCGTCGGTCCTTCGGGTGGGGGGCCTTCCAACACTGCGTCGTCCGGTTCGTGGTCGCCACTCCAGAACCTTTGTTCCCCAACGGTTAATTGTTCTGCGAGATATATGGCCGGCCCACTGCAACTTCAACCTGCTAATTCTGAAAGCTATATCGGTGATCTTGGTTCTTCTACGGATTTCCTTATTTTGGATTCTTTCACGCAGCCAAACTCCATAGCCAATATTATCAAATCTCAATATAAGGCGAATTGGCCCTTTCGAATTATATTCTAAAAGAGGACGAACTTGACGTATAGAATTTTTAAACAGTTCAATCTCGAACGCAAACAGTACTTTAGCAAATCATCGTTTCCAAACAAAACAATACTACAAGTAACGTGAGGTTACTATCATCCTATCATTAAAGTGATATAAACCCATGCCAAGGTAATATAGCCTCTGCCACAGTGTGATAAGGGTTGGCTTAGTGCATTTTGAAAATTATGTTTGATTGCAATGGAATTGGTTTTGCTGTGAACTGTAGCACGCGCCTTCCTAAACCTAGATTGAAGCTTCAAATGATTTGCTAGGGATGTCTCGTTTGGATCTTAAGAGAAAGTCTTGCGAAGATTTTACTGTCAGCACTAAAGGCTGTTGCCTCTAGTAGTAAAAATACTAGAACACTACAAAAAACCACTCTCTGAGCGAGGCCACCTAAACTATCTAAGCTTTTGTTTGCAACTTACGCAAACATTTTGACAACCCTAGCGCTGCTACCACTGAAGGCAGTATTGTTGTTTTTAGAATAATTTCCTAGCTAGAGACAAAATCACTCCTATTATTTTCTAGTATTCTTTTTTCTTAATCAGAATTGTGTTAAAAAATACATACTAAGGTGTTGTAAACAAGGGTATCAACGATTTGTATACTTTTTCAAACAAAGGTTCCTGAATTAAGGTTCTCGGGATCCGGGCGACTGCGTAGTGGAAGGGAGGGGGGCTTCTATTACTCAGATGTCCGGTTGACCGCCTCAGTTAACCGATGGACAGACGAAATTCTTAAAGTTGAGAGAAGTCGGTGGATGGAAAAGGCTCGAGACAGCTCGTAATGGAACTCTTTGAGGGAAGTTTATGTCCAGCAGTGGATTTCTTCAGGCTGATAATTTTTGATGATAAATAATAATGATGATAATAATAATTAAAACTATCTCGAAAAAAACTTATTCTTTAACCGATTTTTAACAAAGTTTGTTCTATGTATTTGGAAATTTGTATTTTTTCATATATACCACGTATCTACGAAGATTTTATCAAAAATACACAATCAAGAAATGCAAATGCTTTGCCGGCTGTAATAAGTAACACAATTAAGAACACCTACCGATCCCGCGCGGCTATCATAAACTGAGATTGTGAGTCCCGAGTTATGCGCTCTTAACACGCCACCTTATAGTATTCTCCAACTATAAATTTTGCACTTTGCACCCAGATACTTTGTGCAAATCGAACATCGATGATTTATGAACAATTATCGATTAATTCAAGCAGCGATCGTAACTTTAATCGTGATTATTAAGCGTTCGGAATGAGTGAGCGAAACGGCAGTGCGCATACCATCAGGTTACGTGTTATTTCCAAGTCGGGTTTAAACGGCATGCGATATCTATATATATAAATGAGTAGTCCACTCACTCACGTAGGTACTCACTCACTGACAGACTCATCACGAAAGCTCGGAAACTACTAGGCTGAGGAGTCTGAAATTTGATACAGACATTCTTTAAAAGATGTTACCGTGCAATAAGAACGGAAAATTCACTCCTAAAGGGGTGAAATGGGGGTTGAACGTTTGTATGAAAGTCCTATGTTTTTGAAGTTAGACGCATCAAAATCGGTTATCGTGTAAGTAGTTTAAAATAATAATAAACACATACAACTTTTTTTTAAAACAACCCTCGGGGTGTTTAAATAGGGGTTGACCTAAACCTCTATAAGAGAGTAAAAATTTCATAAGAATTAATTTTATGAAAATTCCATCCCCAAAGGGATGATACGGGGGTGGAAAGGTTGTATGAAAGAAATATATGTCATGTATACATTTTGTACAAAAAAAAGGCTTGGCCGTGATGGTGATAGTGACGATGACGGAGCGGTGACGATTACGGGCCGGTGACGGGCGGTGACGGTGAAGGTAGTAAGAAGTAGGTAAATAGCTGTTACTTAGGTGTTAGTTCTTTGGCAAGGATAATGTTATATAGTCTAGATAGGTATAAACTAACGCGGACGAAGTCGCGAGCGGGACTACTAGTTTAATATAAAATATATTTCTAAATAGTTATGTCTGCTAAGTAAAGTCAATTTTGAGATCAAATTTTAGAAACTAGCGATTTCATTCAGCTATAATGCACGCACGTCAACCTCAAAATTGACTTTCATCAATACATTTGACCCCAACTTTAAGCAGCTCATTTAAAACTAGCCAGTTACTTAAAATATTGCATCATAATATAAACAATGCAATACATTGTTATAACACATCACATAAATAGGTACAGCTATCTGCTGTATAATCCGAAGATTACTTAACTCTGATGGCTGATTAAAAAATCAATTTAATTATGAATATGACTTTGTGTGTGTAATAAGCTAAAACCAATTCACTTTACAAAAGTTTTGCCCTTAGCACCAGGTTTTTACGTTTTCGAATCGGTAGTATCGGTCTCTGAAATGAATGTGTCGGATTTAAGCACTAATGCCTCATCGCTTCGCAATCGCTTCGCTTGCGTTTACAAAGACTGATGTTGTGTGCCTTTGCATACAATATCTGGATTTCTACTATATTATCGTTGATTCTGTTGCGGAGACCACGCATCGGATAGTGCAGCGAGGACGGCCTCTACTAGATGGAAATCCTTACTAACTAACTTAGGTTGCTGGGAGCTGTTAATTTAGGCCGTCATTGCTCAGCAGAAGACGTCAGCTGAAATTATGAGCATTATCATCATTTTTAAGGGCTAGTCGTACTTACGCGCAAAGGCGGTGCAATGGGAGCTCCTAACCCCAAACGCCACTTTGGTAGCAACTCAGTCGCGTTTAAGGGGCAACACCTCTTTACGTATTGAAGTAATATTTTGTTCAACATCATATTGCTATTAAGTGTTAACGGCAGACTTGCTAGAATTTCATAATATGTCAGAAAATTGTGCTATGCCATTTTTATAGGTTTCCTGTCGCTACAAGGCTAATTTCATTACTGTTTGGACTTCAAGACTAACAAATAACAAAAAACATAAAATGAGTTTTAAAAAAATTGCAAATATTCATACTGTTATGTTTCTTCGAAGTATGTTTGGATATTATTATCATAGTGAAGTCATATCCGCCTCATCAGTCAAAATTATAAATACAATCTTGAATATCATTTCTTTCTCATTTGTTATTTGCTTTATTTCACTCACGTATTCTATTCAATTGCCACTTAATGCCTTTTGTTATTTTTTAACAGTGACCTTACTCTATATCTACATGATGTGTACATCTCATTTTACGAAAGAAAAAGAATTCTGGTCCTTGGTTAGAAAACTCAAAATGATAAATGATTCATATCACACTGAAGATGTTTCTGTATCTTTCATTGTTTTTTGCACATTTTTTGTGTGCAATTCATTCGGTGCGATAGGTTACATAGTCTTTTATAAATTAAACTTATATAGCGATACTTGTTTGTTCGTAATTTTCATTCATATTCTATACATAAGTATAACCTCAAGTTATTTAACACGTATAATGATGATGGAGCTGATAGTGCACCAAACAATTATTTTGAAAAACACATCGATACGAACAATGCCTCTCATAATGGACATGAATGAGAACGCAAAAGCAAATGTACTTGTCAACTTAGAAAATATTACTAAATGTTATTGCAATACAATAGATTGCATGCACTCATTCTCTACCCCATCAAAGCTAATGGTAAGTGACTCTTCGGTCTTCTGTATAATCTTCCAAGCGTATGGGTGTGGTCTACGGTACTAAAGCTTTTGTGGAACCCGGCTTGTTCGGAAAGCTGATGTAAACAGCTTAGAGATGTGACTCAGCAGAGAGATGGGCCTATAATTCTACAGGAGGGTGTTATCATCCTATTTGAAAACCCAATACGCTCCTGTTCTTTCCTCTTCAGGCCTTTCACCCTCAATCAACGTAGTATCGTAGTAAGATAGAATTTATAAAAGTGAATTGGGCCCCACACCAGCGATTCTGGCTAACTATAGCAACCGGGTGGTTCAGGTAGCTTTTTTTTATCTATACAACTATGGCGGCAAAGCTTACCGTAACCTATAAAAGCTGCAATGCCAGAGGCATCACGCACGCGTTGCAGACCCCGAACCCCATTAAAGAGCTCTGGCAACCTTACTCACCGCATGAACACATCACTATTTGAAACAATTAATTTTATTTGGCTGCATCTTTTGTAAGGCGGAGGTACCTCTCCTGGCAGGCTGCTCCAATTTAGAGCGAGAGAATTTCTGTGTCCTACTTCGCTCAAAAAATGTGCGTGACTAGTGGTGGGTAGATTTTGTATTACATTCTAACCTCCCGATTTCAGCTCTGGTCTGTTATTTGGATTTGTAGATCTAAGGCCACGGAAGAGTTTCAAACGCTAATGCTTTGTTTTTAAACATATAACATTTTTTTTTTTACAGTTTCTGCTTTGTTTTCCAATTGCTATCGGAATTTCAATGTTTCAAAGCTTCACGCTGTTGAAGTCTGGATTTAATTTGGTGAGTTTTATATGTTGTTTGTATGAGTTGCAGCCGCTTTGTCCCAATTTACTAAAGTTATCAATTAGCAAATAAAAACGCAATTAGTCATAAAATATCATTCTGCAAAGTATGAGCATAATTATAAATCAACTTGCTTGTCGTGTCGCTGATTTTTTTTTGGTTATATCAGCCGGTAGGTACTCTAACATCTAAAATACGAAGTTTCGTTTTGATTGGTGATCTAAGGAATAAGGTCGCCTCGCTCATGAAACAATCACTAACCTTCTGAATTGGGTGGATAGAATGGAGATCTCTTTGATGTGGGGTAGCCCTGAAAAGGGCCAATGGCTATGGTGAATGAACCAGTGAGGTAAAAGGATTAAAGCGTGTCGGCGGCGATTTACTGTTATTGTTTTCGGCCAATGTATATATTAAGCTCATAACAATATATAAAAATTGTTTTAGACGACGGTGTTTTCAATGCTATCTTCTGCAACGCAAATAACTGCTTTTTGTATGCCTGCATTTCTAGCAGAGCTTGTATTTAGTAACATGGATGCTGCAAAGCTAACCTTAAATAATAAATTATATTTAACTGAAGGTACGTAAGAAATTTCATTAGTTTATGTTTATTTAATTTACAAATGCTTATAATTACAGTCATAAAATTAAAATATGCACGCTTCTCCACTAGCCTAATATATTTTGTTTACTTACGTTACGTAAGAATGTACCTAAAATTAAGTCTCATTTTATGTGAACTGTAATTTGTTCTTATGAGAATAAACTCTTTAAACCGAAAACAAATGCAAATTAATATTTGTAGAATGGACAAAAAACAGTTGAGCTATCTAAAGACCGTTGAAGACGATCTTTACATAACTTTATTGATCCAGATCACTACCAGTCGGAAGTGTCCACAAGTCGCTCGCGGGATTGCCAAGCTTGATGGCAATGCTCATCCGTTGGTCCAAATAGGAGCCAGCTCTCAGGACACGCGTTGCTTCTATCAGATGCCCGGAGTTTAATATAATTGCCTATTTAAATATTAATTTCATAGTTTGTCAAACTAATTTTATCATAGATGCATTGGAATGCCAGCGCATATTATAAATGAAAGCATTAAAAATTAAGCCGAATCTGTTAAAAAGATTCAAAACGATTGAAAGTAGGTACTTACTTAGATTATTGCCTTCTTTGTTAATTCGATCTAGAATGTGTTCCGTTCTTTCCTAAATAAATGCATAATATATGAACAAACAGAAAAAATATTACAGTTTTTTTTCATGTTCCTTCCCGAATTTTTTATAACAGAATTATTTGGTATTTTAAACGTCTTTATAAATATTTATTATGAATTACCTTGTATAATAAAGCCATGGCAACATTTAAGCGCTGTCAAATTAAGTAGCGGTGGTCATATGCAGCTTTTAAAAGTAGCTGGTCCATAAAGCGCTTTAAAAAAACAGGTGTGCTTTCTGGCTTATAATGGCAGCCACTTTTACAGCGAGTTTTCATCGACGCGAGTTCTCAGTTCTTTAAAAGAAAACGTGCGTCTGAGGTTGTTAGGATTGGAAAAGCAACTACTGATACAAAACCACTAATAAATTAATTCATGTTTCAGATAAAAACTGTCGCGAAAAACTAGCTGACATCCTCGTCTACATGCAGCATAATCCTTTGAAGATGTCCGTGTTCTGTATCTTCGATGTAGATGCATCAATGATCTTACTATTTATCAGTGTCCTTACCACTGGTGTTATAGTCCTTGTACAATTTACCCACATTTATGATTAAATGACTAGTTTCAGAATATTCTAATGTTTGAATACAGAACGCACTTCTATCGATCGACTCGATCTTCTATCGACTTCATTCGATCGGCCTCATAGCCCAGTTGGTAGTAACTCTGCCTTCTGCGCTAGAGGTCGCGGGTTCGATTCCCGCACTGGACAAACATTTGTGACTAACACAGATGTTTGTTCTGTCTGGGTGTTAAATATATATCTATTATGTATATCAGTCTCTGGTACCCATAGTACAGGCTATGCCTAGTTTGGGATCAGTTGACCGTGTGAATATGTCCGGAATATTTATTTATTTATTTATTTATTTATTCTACGGTGCGATGGCTGTATACTGAATAAGAAAAACATTTTATTAAAAAAAAATACTTTGATGGTGCTCAAGGCCAAGCTTGATGGCAAGATTTAATCCCAGGTTATGTGTTATTTCAAAGTCGGGTTTAAACGGCATGCGATATTTAATATAATATGTATTTCTAAATAGTTATATTGTCTGATAAATAAAGTCAACTTGAGATCAAATTTTGGAAGCTTGCGATATCGTTCAGCTATAATGCACGGACGTCAAACTCGAAATTGACTTACATCAATATAACAATAAGGATAATTTTGTAATAGATTTATAAAGCCGTTTGACTCCGGCTTTATACTATATACTATACTAATTTAAAACTACCTAGTTACTTAAATTATTTACTTAAAGTATTATAGTTACTTAAATTATTTCGTCATAATCAAAACAATGTATTGTATTAACACATCAAATAAAAAAAAATAGCTCTCTGTTTAATATCCAAAGTAGGCAAAAATAACTTAACTGAATGGCTGATAAAAAAACCATTTAATTATTTATATTCTTTGTGTGTGTAATAAGCTAAAACCAATTCACTTTACAAAAGCTTGGCCCTAAGCACCAGTTTTTGACGTTTACGAATCGGTAGCGGTCTCTGAAATGTTTGTAAATTAAGCTCTACCCCCATCAGCGCCTCATCGCATCGCATCTTGCGCTTACAAAAACTGATGTAGTATGCCTTTGCATACAACCTCTTGGCTCGGAAAAGCGAAGGCCGTTGATGTGGAAATGTTCTGGTTAGGAGATTACGCACCAGAAAGCGTAGCGAGGACGACTACGATTGAAATACTAACTAATTAATATTGCTGGAAGCCATTTGTTTAGGCCATTAATGTTCAGCAGTGGACGTCATACAGCTGAATTGATGAAAATGCAGAGCAAGTCGTACTTTAGTGCAAAGGCAGTGCAATGGGAGCTCCTAAGCCCAAACGCCACTTCGGTAGCAACTCAGCCGCGTCTAATGCGCCACACGTCTCTACGTATTGAAGTTTCTTGGCCGCAGCGTCCTCTGCATTCACCATAGTCCGGTTTCGCTCCCAATGGTTATGAGATCTACAGGAAAAAAACATTTTGAAGTAATATGTTAGCCGCATCACATTTAGTGTTAACGGCTGACTTGCTAGAAAATCTTAACAAGTCAGAAATTAGTGCTATGCTATTTTTCTAAGTTTCCTGTCAATATAAGGCTAATTTCATTACTGTTTGGACATCAAGACTAACAAATAACACAAAACTTAAAATGAGTTTCAAAAAAATTGCAAATTTCCATACTGTCATGTTTATTCGAAGTATGTTTGGATATTATTATCATAGTGAAGTCAAATCCTCCTCATCAGTCAAAATTATAAATACAATCTTGAATATTATTTCTTTCCTATATATAATTTTGTTCATTTCACTCACGTTTTCTATTAAATTTGTACGTTATTCCTTGTATTATTTTTTAACAGTGACTTTACTCTATTTATACACGATGTGTTTATCACATTTGACGAAAGAAAATGAATTCTGGTCCTTGGTTAGAAAACTCAAAATGATAAATGATTCACATCACACTGAAGATGTTTCTGTATCTCTCATTGTTTTTTGCATATTTTTTGTTTGTAATGTATTCAATGCAATAGGTTACATAAGCTATTATAAAATAAAGTTATGTGACGATGCTTGTTTATTCATAATGTTGCTTCATATTCTTTACTTAAGTATAAACTCAAGTTATTTATCACGCATAATGATTATGGAGTTGATAGTGCACCAAACTATTATTTTGAAAAAAATATCGATGCGATCAATGCGTCTCGTAATGGCGATGAATGAGGATGCAAAAGCAAATGTACTTGTGAACATAGAAAATATTGCTAAATGTTATTGCAATTTAATAGATTGCATGCACTCATTTTCTACCCCATCAAAACAAATGGTAAGTGACTCTTCACTTTTCTGTCTGTTTAATCTGCCGTAGCATATGGATGTGGTCTACGGTATTCCTTAGTGGAACCCGGCTTATTTGAAAGACTCATCATCATCATCATTTCAGCCGTTCGACGTCCACTGCTGAACATGGCCTCCCCCACAGACAGAGCAAATTCCTTATCATGTGGGGGATTTGTCCATACTTACCACGCTGGGCATACGGGTTGGTGAGCGCAGTTAGAGCTATCTTTGTTAAAATGAGGGACGCTGCTCCCCATCCCCTAGCTTTTTACTCTTAGTCGCCTCTTACGACATCCGCGGACAGGTAGATATGGAGGGGCCTATTCTTCAGCCGGGGCCATCACGGCCAAGGAAGACTGGAAGACTGATAGCAACGAACCTTCGAGTGAAACGATTCGTGACAGTGGCAGTGAGATGGGTCGTGGGCCTATATCCTATAAAGAGTTTTTTACCTATCTTGGAAAACAGTAGTATAAAAGCGTAGTTAGAGTGAATTTATCTAAGTTAATTGGGCCCCAGACTGATATATGTGTGACTGTACATTTTGTATTACATTCTTGAACAATTTCAGGTACGTTTATAAGATTTGTAGGTCTGAGGCTGCTGAAGAGTTTCAAACGCGAATGCTTCAAAGCACACGCTCTGGTTTTATACATAATATATCATTTTTATTACAGTTTCTGCTTTGTTTTCCACTCGGTATCGGGACTTCAATGTTTCAATGCTTCACGCTATTGACTGATGGATTTATTTTCGTGAGTTTAATTTGTAGGCTGTATGAGTTGCAGCCGCTTTGTCCTAATATACTTAAATTAACAATTTGCAAATTTTAAAAAAGTAGTTAACATAAATTATATGGGTCTGCAAGGTGAGTCTGCATGAGTATAATTATAAATCAACTTGCTTGTCGTATCGCTGATCCTTTTCTGGATATATCAGCCGGTACTCTAACATCTAAAATACGAAGTTTCGTTTTGGTTGGTGTCCTAACTAAGGAATAAGGTCGCCTATCTCATAAAATAATACACGAATCTTCTGCTTTGGTTGAGGTGGGGTGGGCTTGAAAAGGGCAAATGCAATGACTATGGTGAATGAACCAGTTAAGTGTGTCGGCGGTCATTTATTTATATTTTTGGGCAATGTATATAATAGCAATGTGTATAAGTATAAATTGTTTTAGGCGTCGGTGTTTCCATTGCTATCTTCTGTAATGCAAATTACTGCTTTTTGTATGCCTGCATTTCTTGCAGAGCTTGTATTTAGTAACACGGACACTGCCAAGATAACCATAAATAAGCAACTTTATTTAACTGAAGGTACGTAAGAAATTTCATTAGTTTTATGTTTATCCGAACACCTAGAGGTAACAGTAAGCACAGCTCTCCAATGGGCAACAGACAGAAACCAGTGGAGACAAGCAGTTAACAAACTGCAACAAAGGGGTAACGATCTTCAGTAATGAAGGAACGACGGAGGAGGAGGAATTAACAAATGCTTTTATTTACAGTCATAAAATTAAAGCAAAAGCAAATAAATATTTGAAAAATACACAAGAAACAGTAAAGCTATCTAAAGAACGTTATTATTATTATTTTAATCTTTATTGCACACAAAGAAAACAATGTACAAAAGGTGGGCTTAATGCCAAGGCATTATCTACCAGCCAGCCTGATTGGGTAGAAACAGGAGGTTGGCGTGCAACAGATTGTTTAACTTAACTAAAAACTATACTATGTATAACCATACACTATATTTAACGTTGCAAACAATCTTTACATAGCTCTATTGATTCAGATCACTTCAAGTCGGAAGTGTCCCCAAGTCGCTGGCGGGACTGCCACGCTTGATGGCAATGCTAATACGTTGGGCCAAATAGGAGCCAGCTCTCAAGACACGCGTTGCTTCGATCAGACGCCCGGAGTTTAATTTAATTGCCTATTTAAATATTATTCAGATGTGATGTGATCACTCAGTCCATGTCATTATATACCTTAAAATTAACAAACATACAATATAAAAACCAAACACCCTATACCTACAACAACTTATTGGGAACGCTGCTGCTGATCCCCTAGCTTTGTGTCCCTTAGTCGACTCTTACGACATCCACGGTTAGAAATGGAGGGGCCTATTCTTCAGCAGGGGCCAATCTTTATAACTATTTATTAAACGAACAAGAAATTTTGCAAGTTTGAACTTATTCGACCCCAAGACAACTGAATAAGCATAGTCTTTTTTTTTTTAATGACGAATGTCGAATTTGTAAAAGTCGATTAGCAAACTGTATTGCCAATTTGGTGTAGAATACGCCCCTTTTGAGATAGTATACATATTATGAATCACCACAAATGACAGCCACTTTTTAGCGAGTTCTAATAGACGCGAGCTTTCGCTGCTTGAAAAAAAAAAAATGTGATAGAGATGGTAAGGCCAGGTGTTGCAACAACGGAATTTACACCTCTGATAAATTAATTGTTTCAGATAAAAACTGTCGGGACAAACTAAGCGACATTCTGGTCTACATGCAGCATAATCCTTTGAAGCTGTCCGTGTACTGTATCTTCAACGTAGATGCATCAATGTTCTTACTATTTATAAATGTCCTTACTACTGGTGTTATAGTCCTTGTACAATTTACCCATATTTATGATTAAAGATGAAATTAAAGATGAAATTCAGAAATATTCTAATCTTTTAATACCGAATGCACTCCTACGGCGCTTACGACGGCTGTATACTGAATGAGAAAAACATTTTAGTTAAAAAAAAAAACATTTTATTTATGGTGTTTAGGGCCAACCTTGATGGCAAGAGCTTAGGATTAAATATTGAGGAAATATTTCAAACTTAGCCCTTGCCCTTGATATTTATTTGACATAATTTTGGCGTTTCTTGCATTGAGATAGATTAAGGGTATAAATCTTTGAATCGCTGAATTTTTAATATGATCTAAATAATGCTAGCTGGCTATAATAAATTATGACAACATAATTAAGATACTTAATGATTTTTAAGTAAGCAGACACCTACAATGAAAATACTTTCCCGAATAAGTAACACTAGTGACCAAATCGGTGAAGTTTTTGAAAAAGGCCAGGTCAAGAGTACCCTAAACCGACGAGCATGTATGAGGAATGTGATGAAAGTGAATGAAGCAAAGAGGTATGTCAGGATCCTAGCAAGTGGAAAGCCGTGGTCTCTGCCTACCCCCTGGAAGTAGGCGTGATTTTATGTATGTATGTATTAAGAACATCTACAGATCCCGCGCGTCTATCATAAACTGATGTTGTGAGTCCTGAGCTATGTGCACACAACAATATTATACTTTGTATATTGAATAAAGGCTATTTGAATGAGTTTACGGGCTATTTTGAAATGCGTGTATAAACGGCGTACGTTATGTAATAATTGTTTCAAAATAGTCCATAATCTAAATAAAGCCAATTTTGAGTTTGACTTTTAACGGGGGCGTGCTATAACATTGAGCTATAATGCACGCACGTCAAACTCAAAATTGACTTTCATAAATACACGTAAGGATCATTTTGAAATAGATTCAAACTTAATCATAACAATAATTAATTACTAAACATAAACTAAGTTTGAACACGTTTCATATAGCTAATTTAAAACTAGCTAACTACTTAGAATATTTATTTCTGTATGGTTTAGATCCTATCTGCTATGTCATACCATAATAATTCAATGTTTTGTTCACATCACATGAATAGGTACCTATAGCTATCTGCATAATACTACAGGCAATGATTAATTGACTGGATGACTGATAAAAAAAAACCATTTCATTATTAATTTAACTTTGTGTACGTAAACCAATAGCTGTAGCTTAAACCAATTCACTTTACAAAAGCTTGGCTCTAAGCACTAGTTTTTGACGTTTACGAATCGGTAGCGGTCTCTGAAATAATTATGTAGGATTTTTGCTACAATAGGGAGCACCCTATTGTAGCAAAAATCCTACAAGACATCGTGCAAGACGCAACGCAATGAGGTCCCCACTAGCAAGTGGGGACCTCATTGCGTTGCGTCTTGCACTTGACTGATTTTGTATGCAAAGCCAGCTTGGAGATGCGAAGGCCGTCGGGTCAGAAAGGTTCTACAGTGGAAAGTACGCACTGGAAAGTGCAAGGAGGATAACCTCCACAATGTAAATACTACCTAAAAAAAAGGTTGGTGGGGTGCAGGTTACATAAGATCGGTCCTCGGAAATTTTTGGGGGCTGTGCTCTGCAGTTAACGTCAAGCGTGGCCGTGGTATTTTACTAAAATGTATTTCAAAATTATCCTTATTTGTACTGGATAAAGTCAATTTTGAGTTTGTCTTTTCAGCAACTCAGCCGCGTCTTATTGGTTACACACGTAGTATGAGTATTTATATTTTGGTCAGCATAATATTTAGTGCTGACCGGACTTGCTAGAAATTCTTCATAGGTCAGAAACTAGTGCTATGTATTTTTTATACGTTGCCTGTCACTATAAAGCTAATATCATTACTGATCTGTACTGGTTGGACTGTTTGTATTAAAAAATAATACAAAATTCTTAAAATGAGTCTCAAAAAAATTGCAAATGTCTATAATGTTATGTTTATTCGCTGTTTATTTGGATATTATTTTCATAGTGAAGTCATATCCACCTCTTTAGTAAATTTAATAAATACAATCTTGAAGATCATTACTTTCTCCTTTATTAGTTGGTTTATTTCAGTTACATATTCTATTCACTTGGCACCTTATTCCTTCTTCTATATTTTAACAGTGAATTTACTCTATACAGTCACTTTGTGTATATCACATTTGACGAAAGAAAAAGAGATCTGGTCCTTGATTAGAAAACTCAAAAAGAAAAATGATTCTCGTCACACTGTAGATGTTTCTATATCTTTCATTATATTCTGCATATTTTTAATTTTTAACGTATCGAGTTCAGTGTGCTACATAATTTATTATAACATCAAATTATTTGAAAATTTCTTTTTTTTCATAGTGTCGCTTCATTTTCTATTCATAAGTATAAATACAAGTTATTTGGCCCGTATAATGATGATGGAGTTGATATTGCGCCAAACAATTATTTTGAAAAAAATATCGTCGCGGGCAATGCGTATCGTGATGGCAATCGATGAGGAAGTAAAAGCGAGTGTGCTAGTGAATTTAGAAAAAAAAACTAAATCCTATTGCTTTGTAATAGATTGCATGCACTCATTTTCTACTCCATCAAAATTAATGGTAAGTTAATTGTTCACGAAATGTGCACTTTAATCCTTTCACATTAGTTCTTTCAGCAACGGTCATTGGCCCTTTTCCCATTGGAATTGCTCAATGACCTAAATGTATCCTACATTTAGGTCCATTATTTAGGACCAAGACAAAACCAGTGACATGAACGAACGCAAGCAAGCAACGAACTGTGCGAGTAGAAATCGCGCCCTGATGCTTCCTACCATTACACGAGGTCGGAAAATAAAGACCCCATGTGACATACTTATATTATGCGGTCAATCGCGTGGTTCACTGAATGAAATTAACCGCAAATATTAGCTTGATTCGTACAGGCTCCACATAGGATTTTAAATTAATATATGTGCAAAAACAAATACCAAATATGCCTCGGCGATAATTCCTCTCCTTGTATATTACTATTAATAAAACAACTTAATCTAATGATTAAGTTGTTTTATTTTCTACCACCGTATTTCTTATTTTTTTTCTTTTGTTTTTGTACTAAGTAGATGACATATGATTATATTAATAGGTAAGCACACTTATACAATAAATCTAAGTAGATACTTAAACTTAAGTACAAATTTTGTATTTCTCATTTAAGTGAACTGTATGTATGTTCTTTGAGAAATAAATAATCTTTAAACCGAATTAATCTCAAATCCATAAATTCTTTCTAAATTGGTAGAGCCCGTTTCGAGTGTAAGCAACATTTAGCTACAAACTTCACCCTAAAAATCCTCAATTTTAGACTTTTTCCATTATTTGTGTCTGTTTGTACTATTAAAAAAATTGCTCTTGCTCTTTCTTCTTTTGGACCAAATTGATCTTAAGCACGGCAGGGAGGTTTGGATGTTAATGCTCAAAACTGCGTCAGCGTGTACGAGCTTTAAACAAAAATAACTTCTAGGTTCAATTTTTTTTTGGTTTCGTACCTCATTCGGAAAAAAACGGAACCCATAAAGGATCACTTTGTTGTCCGTCTATCTGAATGTCTGTCTTTTCTCAAAAACGATTACAGATATCAACTTGAAATTTATATATACCATATACTATTAGGGTCTAATTTCAATGCATTCAAAAGATATGGCAAGTTATATTTGCGCTCAATAAAACTACGAAATGAACTACGTGTAAATACTACGTACTACGTAATAAATATATAAATTTTGCGGTCGCTCATGCATGTATAAGTTTAACACTTCCTACACTCGACTGGCCTCATAGCTAAGTTGGTAGTAACTCTGCCTTCAGCGCTAGAGGTCGCGGGTTCGATTCCCGCACTGGACAAACATTTGTGTGATTCACAGATGTTTGTTCTGTGTCTGGGTGTTAAATATATTTCTATTATTTATGTCAGTCTCTGGTACCCATAGTACAGGCTATGCCTAGTTTGGGATCTGTTGACTGTGTGTAATATGTCCGGAATATATATATATATATATATATATATATACTTGGTTTTCTGACTCCGTGTAATGGTACGGAACCTGCAGGGTGCGAGTTCTTGCTCATGACTGTCTTTATTTTTACAGTTTCTGCTATGTTTTCCACTCACTCTCGTAATATCCATGTTTCAAGTCTTCACGTTATTGACCTCTGGATTTATTTTGGTGAGTTTTACTTGCAGGCTATTTTAGTAGCATCTATGTTAGTCAAGTGCTTTGACTTTTGAAAGGATTAACCTTTAATCCTGAGAAAACCGGCATGTCTTAGAACCTCTTCTGAAGGCTGAGAGAGCCTCTAAGAGGCGTTATTTAATTCATTCAACACTCTGTTTCTTTCTCACTGTCCAAGGATGACGAATAAACCAGTGATAGACCAAACAAACTCAAAATTGACTCTAAAAAGTAGATCGTAAAGATGTTTTTTTTTATTTTTAAATAATTATTTTACACATAATAATGTGCTCTAAAACTATTACAATCTAGCCATACTGTTGGCTAATAAGTAATTTAACATTGACTTAGTTTTTAAAGTAACTACAAGGAAGCATGTGTCCACTTTTGTGTTTTTGAAAAGTGTTAATGATGATTTCTTTTAACGAATTTTATCTTATCGCACGCCGTTTGAACACGGCTTAGCATTATATTATATAAAAATTGTTTCAGACGTCAATCTTACCAATGATTTCTTCTATAATGCAGCTAACCGCTTTCTGCATGCCTGCATTTCTCGCAGAATTAGTTTTTAAAAACATGGATAACATCAGGCTTACCTTAAATAATCAATTATATTTAACTAAAGGTGCGTATAATGAAGTACGTGATAAAATCCGAAGGAAGGAAATCTGTAAAAGAACCTAGGTCACCAACATAGCTCTTAGAATTAGCAAGTTCAAGTGGCAGTGGGCAGCATATAGCTCGCAGAACCGACAACCATTGGGGAGTAAGGCTCGTATTCAGAGACAAGACTCAAGTGTTGATCTGTACTTAAATCTCGATTTGAGTCGAGATTCTAATTCTTGAACAGTATTTAAGTATCGATTCAATGATCACAGTTCACCTGAGTAAATGCTTATTCTGAAACGTCAATCAGACGAAATCGGTGCTTGAGTTTAGATTTGATTAGACAGTAATCAAATGACATTTTCGTTCCGTTACACGTACTTTGATACATATTTATACTTCACTTTATAGTTCTGTTCTATTTCCACCCTGGCTGTTTGAATTTCTGCGTAAAACGGATCAAAATTATAAATAAATCAAAATGTAAACGAGAACATTTGAGTACAGATTTGAGACTCGATTCAGCGGAGATTAGTTTAAGTACCGTTCTTGAATAAAAGTTATGTTTGAGAAGAGATTCAATACTTAAATAGAGTTCAGCTGATCTGTGATTAAATCTAAGTTTGAGTCGTGTCTCTGAATACGAGCCTAAAAGTTTTCGAATGGCGATCTTAAACGGAGCGATGCAGTGTTAGAAAGATCTCCTGAAAATTGCGGCAAGTCGGTAGATGGATGAAGTTCAAGACTTGTCGTAATGGAACTCTTTGGGTGAGGCCTATGCCCAGCAGTGGAATCCTACAGGCTGATGTTGATGATGATACAAGGTATGTATTTTAAATATATTTCTTGTATTGTAATTGCCCATTTAATGGGTGTGACACCAATGGCTGGATGATACCAATGACTAAAGGGCTAGAGCTTGCATCGAACAAAGGATCAGTATAGCTATCCAACGAGATAGCACCGTCAGCCTTTTGAACACACTGCCTGTAGTTGGTGGTCTTAAATACAAAAAAGTTTTTCTTATTTTTGATGTGTTTGATCATTTTCTACTAAATAATGATAAATTACTTGTTTTAGATAAATATTATCGCGAAAAACTATCAGACATTCTGGTCTACATGCAGCATAACTCTATGAAGATGTCTGTGTTCTGTATCTTCAACGT
Organism: Anticlea derivata; assembly: GCA_947579855.1. NCBI lineage: Eukaryota > Metazoa > Arthropoda > Insecta > Lepidoptera > Geometridae > Anticlea > Anticlea derivata. The sequence continues at coordinate 3,053,803 of OX388266.1, forward strand.
AGATGCATCAATGATCTTACTATTTATCAATGTCCTTACTACTGGTGTTATAGTTCTTGTACAATTTACCCATATTTATGATTAAAGGATTATTTTCAGAGAAGTTTTAATAGTTGATACAGAATCCTACGGCATTTGTATCGGCTGTACAATTATTAACGATATTAAAACGATAAAAATATTGTTTTGAATAAAATAAATGAGATTTTCCCTTGCCATTGATATTTATTTGACAGAATATTGGTGCTTTCAGTGAAATACCGCTAGGAGAATTAAAATTAACTTAAATAAGTTATTCGTATGGGACATAGCTTTCAGAATTAGCAGGTTGAAGTGGCAGTGGGCCGGCCATATAGCTCGCAGAACCGACAACCGTTGGGGAACAAAGGTTCTCGAGTGGTGACTACGAACCGGACGACGCAGTGTTGGAAGGCCCCCCACCCGATGGACCGACGTCATTGTTAAGGAAGTCGGTGGATGGAAAAGGCTCAAGGCCGTTCGTTATGGAACTCTTTGTTGGCCTATGTTCAGCAGTGGACTTCATCAGCCTGATGATGATGATGATGATACTTTGTATATTACTTCACCAGGCTGAATAAGAGACGGAATTAAGGAATAACGTAATTTGTTGACCCATGCTCATCATCAGCCTGATGAAGTTTATGTTGAACATAGGCCTCCCCGAAATAGTGCCACGGCGAACGGTCTCGAGCCTTATCTATCCACCGACTTCCCGCAACCTTCACAATGTCGTCGGTTCATCTGCCTCTAACAGGCGCACTTTAATCCTATCACTACACTGATTCTTTTACCGACAATGGTTGTAGGCCCTTTTCAGGGCCACCATACATCAATCTAGTCATTGACCTAATACAGGATAATCAAGAAAAAAACAGTGACACGACAAGCAGGAAAGCAAGCAAGCAACAGTACGGTGCAGTTACGGTTACGGTATTGTAGAAATAAAACATTTCACATTCAAGAATTTCACTTTGTATCAGATCAACTGAACATAACAATTCAAACGGTGCTTAAAAAAGCTCGATTAAACCAACAATTCGGAGCGCTGGCGCACAATGCCATAGATCGCGCCACGGGAGTCAGTGTGTCGGCTACCACTAACCACCACCATATCCTGGCCCGCTCTTAAAAAGGTTCAATCAGAGCCACAAGGTCTTGTTACATTAGTCGTTTACAAAGAATTCATCACTACCACCCATTTTAAACGGACCTGTTAGAATGAGAAGCTTGATCGAAATTTAGGGTCATTATAAAGTAGTCGTTTACAATAAGCTATCAAAATCTGTCCGAACAAAAAATCTAATAATGCCCAAACATTGTTTGGATCAATATGGACCTAAAATGCTTTGTCATAGGCGTAATCGAGAGTTGGTGGCGCCTTTGTGGTACCGTCAACGGGTTTTTGTTATGTTATCTGATGGGTACTGCTCCCATTTCGCCGACAAAAAACTGATAGGTTTCTATGCGTTTGTACAATCATTCATAGAGTAAGTGATAGTTTGTACGGTCAAGGAAAATTATTGTGCGCCCTGTGAATATACGCCATTTTTTCCGTAGATTAAATTTTCCTACATTCCGTAGATTAATTAATTAAGGGTAAGTAGGTATATCACAAGGGTTAAAATTATGTGCTACAGTTTTAATGTCTTTCCTGTGAATACGGCCAAGTAGGCTGGGAGGATGGTATAGGTGCTTGGCAAGCCTACTCCATCTTAACATGTCCCAGCCAAAACAACGTCTTATATGTGAATAAACAGTTCCACCTGGCGCTGTATAAATCATCTAGAATAGATGTATGTTAAAAGGCCTTGCTACTACATCGTTTAAGGAACCTACATTTAAAAATAAAATCACTTCACAAACAATCTTCAACCCCTATTTCATCCAATAAAGGTCAATTTAAGTAAAAAAAAATAACAGATCTACGACCTATTCTGTTATGTTCATAACATTGAAGCACAATATGCACTATAGAATTCTTCTTCTTGTCGTGTCACTGATTCTTTCTTGGTCATCACGTATAAGAACTAAACTAACTACTAATATAGAATTAAAAATAACTTATTTAAGGCGCTAACAAATAAAACGCAATCAAATAAATTACAATCAAAAAGAAACCATTACAAATAAACTTGAATAAAATGTTAGAATTGCTTTTATCGTACTACTGGGAGCATGTACCATCCCACAGGACATCGCTTGCACTACGGCAGCCACAATAATTAAGATTTCCAGCTGAACTTGTTTTATGCAAATCGGCTCAGCCGTTGCGTGTTGGACGCCTACTGGATTCTATGTAGAGTTATAGGTGTGAATTAGGAGCGTATGGTCTATATTGATGTATTCAATTTACTATTTTTTATTTAATAGTGGAAACCGAGAGGCTTCGTTTGCATTGAGTTATTTTCATACAAGTTTCAACTCTGCTGCACCCTTTACTAGTTTCGGGATTGTTTCTCTTAGTGGTCTCCTAGACTAAAACAGGAAGCTACCCTTAAATTAAAATGCTACCTACGATTCGTTTACAGTACCAGGGGCATCATCTATGCCTATTTTGGGATCAGTTGACCGTGTGTGATAAGTCCGGAATATTTTTTTATTTATTTATCATGCACGTGCTGCCGATGCATTTCGAGACATGCGTTGCTTAAGTATCATGACCCTGCACACTTAAAACCAAGATACGTCATTGCAAGCATTGCAACTTGCTTTTTTTATACAACTGAGGTGGCAAACAAACATACTGTTGGTAAGCGGTTACCGTAGCCTATGAGCGCATGCAATAGCCAGAGGCATAACGCACGCGTAGCTGACCCCTCCCCCCTCCCCCCTCTAAAGAGCTCTGGCAACCTCACTCACCGCAGGAACGCAATACTATTTGAAACAAATAATGATAATTGGCTGAGATCTTCTAAAGGAGATCAGAAAGAGAGAAGAATCTGCGTAAGGCGGAGTTACCTCCCCAGGCAGGCTGCTCCAATTTAGAACGAGAAAATAATGGTGGCAGAATGTATAGGCAGGTACTTCTTCCTCGGATTATTTATTTATTAGAGAGCCCACATAGAGCCCTCTAGCAGAGCTATTTTAAAATATCGGAAACTTTAGTTTTTTTCAAAGCTCTAAAACAAGATATTGACTGACCTCATAGCTCAGTTGGTAGTAACTCTGCCTTCTGCGCTAGAGGTCGCGGGTTCGCGCACTGGACAAACATTTGTGACTAACACAGATGTTTGTTCTGTGTCTGGGTGTTAAATATATATCTATTATGTATGTCAGTCTCTGGTTCCCATAGTACAGGCTATGCCTAGTTTGGGATCAGTTGACCGTGTGTGATATGTCCGGAATATTTATTTATTTATTTTATTTTATATAGATATAGCCCAACCATTTCAAATACATTTTAGCAAAAATACTTTGCTATAACGTGAGATAGGTACAGTTTTGACTACGGACCTACTACTACGGAATACTTGTAGGCGGCCCTAAAAAATAATGGTAAGTAAGCACTTCTCACGTAATGGTTCTGAATAAATCTTTAGAAAACAATTACTTATTGTTACATGGGTGGTCTAATAGTACCTTCAGATTACCATTTTATGGTTACTCGGAAACTATTAGCCGAAATTAAAGTAAAGAGATGGACGCCTACATAATTGAATTATTATAAGTAGAGCCTTGTGGGACTTGTGGCTTATTCTTACATTTTATATAATACTAACTTCCGCCCGCGGCTTCTCTCGTGTGGTACCTACATAAAAACAGCCTATATGTTAGGCTATTTTTATATTTGGCCTATATGCTAGGCTCTAGGTAAAGAACGGTTGAGCCGTTACGGCGTGATTGAACAAAAACATCTAAACATCCTCACAAATTTTCGCATTTATAATATTAGTAGGATATTGGGATAGGATAGGATAATGAGCCTGAAACAGACCTCATTATTTTTATTTCAAAGCATGCTTGTCATAATAAATGTGTAGATCTAAATCTCTATTGGAGCTGACGCCTTACTCATTCCATTCTTTATCATTGCAAAATATATTTTAGAAGAAATATATTATAGATTTTTTTATTTTTATTTTATAAAACTAAGGTGGCTAACAAGCTTGCGGCTCACCAGTTGGTAAGTGGTTACCGGAGGCATCACACACGCGTTGCCAACCCCGAATCCCCCTACCCCTGTCCTAACTCGTTATTTCCCGCATTGGCGGTGTCTGTGGATGTAAATTAGGAATCACATGTCATGTCTTATAGAATTAAGTCTTAAACTGTCTGAATCAATGTCTTCAACTTAAGGTTTTAATGCTTCTGAAGCAGGATTTGGGAAGGGAAAATAAACACTATCATTTATTTTGTAGGCGTAAGAATTTTAAAACTACAAATAATAACTGAGCAAGTAAAAATAAAAAAATGTATTTCCTCGATTTTTTTATTAAATTAAGATTACCGATATAAATAGGATCATAATTTATTTATAAAATACTTATTATAAGCAAATATACACAGATTTGGACGGAAACGGAAATCACATCATACATACGTAATGTAAGTACAATATAACCCTGGTTATTTACAATCTATTCATAACTCTATGTAGACCTTATATTTAATAATGTACAGAAAATAATCACGTTTCTATGTGATTCAAAATACTATATCAGGCTAAAGCCTTATCCACATGCATACCTATTTGTAGGTATCGGTAAAGGTACTTTCCGAATATTTCGACCCGATAGTGATAAAAATGATAGATTGATGAATTTATTAAGCAAAAATATTAGTAATATAAAATTCATTTATTTATACGAACACGGTTCAGATTTGTACGTTCCAATACTTTCTTACCATCATTGCCTTGGTTTTTTATTTACAAAATTATATTCGTAATACTCTAATCGTATAAAATGTTTTGAATTACTTTTAATACAAAAGCCCATGAAAATACTTGTACCCATTAGAAAACTATAAATAAATTAACACTTAAATCTAAATTACTGTCTAGTATCACACTTTTAATTAAATTAATTTGTAGTTTTTACCACATTTACAAACTTGTAAATAGATTTTTTTCTTGATATAATAAACCAATTGTATAAAGGGCGTATAAGGCGAGTTGTGCGTTGGCGGCAAATATTGTTATTTTTGCATACCTATAGAATAAAACGTGAACGTTTACGCATACGTAACGTCGCTTGGGTCTTGCTTCAGTTTTGGGAACTCAAGTGGCGTCTCGAGCACTGTTTCTCTGGTGCTTAGCTGAAACAAAACAAAATGTTAAATTAACCATTAATCTATGTATATAAAATGTTTACGTTACTGAGTGACTGACAATAAACAGCCTAAAGCCGTGTGCAAACTGCGTGATATGACTCTATGATAAATTTTATTTCAAAATGGTCCGTCTACTCAACTAAATTTTGTCAATTGACAAAATTTGAGAGTGTGCTGGGTGATTATTGATATTATGAATAGCACATAAGCTACTTTTACCCTCGTAGGTACCACGCCAGCGAAGACGTGGGTGGAAGATAGTAAAAAAAAAAAGTAAATTGCTTATAGAAATATATATATAAAGTCGGTACTTACCAGTGTGCAAAAACAAATGGTTCTTCAGATTGGTGTGCTTGCTGAACCCTCGCGAGCAGATGTGGCATTTATATGGCCACGAGCCGCTGTGCACGTACATGTGAGATTTCAAGTCGCCGGGAGTCGGGAACGACTTTGAGCAGAGACTGCATTTGTGTGGTTTCTCCTGTGGAAGAAAGAGGAGCTTAGAAATACATAAGAAATACATTTATACTTTTATCGAGCCAATTTAGTTAGTGAGTGATGAATAAGGTAGAAAGATAATAGGGAAATTTCAAATGTTTTTAGAATCTACAAGTCAAAGTCACAAATGTGTCAGTTAGGATAGCGTAACTTCAATCTTATAAACATACAGGTTCTTTAATAACTAAAGCTCTGCCATAACTCAACTTGGTAATTGTAATCGCACCAACTTCGCTCACGCCGCCGGTCTGGCCGATCCCTTAGTTTTAGCTTTTAAATCTGCTGTTCATTGTGATAGTTAAGAACAGTAGGTATAATGTTTCGATTTTTTTTTCAGTCGGATCCAAAAATATTAATATTATTTATGTTATAATTTCTAAATAAGCTTTGCTGACGTGGATTAATCTTTAGCAATAAGCCATAGTACCGTTTTTACGCCGTTTAGGCTCGTAGTAGTCGTAGCAACGATAAAACGATTCTTTGCGAGTTTTTAGTTCATAAACCTAGATATTCCAACTAGTATCTCTATTGCATCTAGATCGTCTTACGCTATTTTGCGGTCAATTTTGAAACCTTTGTTTCAGTAACAGTATTTTTATAACTCACTTGAAGCAATATGGAGTTATAGATCTGTATTTCTAAATCACTTATTTAGGAATTTTATAAGCAGATTTTATAGTTATCGAATCAAGTAGCCAGCCGTAAATTCCTACTTAATAAAAGCTGAGCGTCAATAAATTTTTATAGTGCTGTATTTATGTCTTCTGTATTAAAATTAATAACTGAACTGCATTTGTCGGTCAGTATCAAAGTTTTGAAGAAAAACGATTTTGGTGCAGTACAACCTTTTGTAGTTGGTTATTCGCGGATGTGAAAATGTTTATTTTTCTAGTCTGAACAGACGTACCAAATGTAATGTATTTTCATCAACATCAGGCTGAGGAAGACTCTATTATGGAGTTTTTCTTAAACTCCCGTTTTTTATAATTTCTAAAAGTATCTCTATTGCATCTAGATCGATAGGCTCTGAGATTTATCATAATAATAATATAATAAAATTTTTTGCTTGAGTCCTTGCATTCTAAAAACTTAGTCCCAACAGAGTTAAGCCGTTTCGGTATTAGGTATTAGTAATTGTCATTCATCGAACAAATACGTTTGCACATAATTAAACGTTCGAAACAAGTGAAGTCACGGGTAAGAGCTAGCATTTTTAATTTGCACGGGATAAGATGGCGGATAAAAAATCAATCCTAAGAAACAATGAGACACATAATGACGATGTGCTATGAAATTAAAGGCATGACATTGCATTCCACGTGCAGATCGTGAGAAATTAAAACGGTCGTAGTGTAGCAACACTACAACAACCATGATACTATGCAACCATGCTACGTTCCGCGTAGTGAATATTTGCATGGGTGACCGTTAGTATTGGTACACTGTGCAAAATATTAGTTTGTACTATGGTTCTGACTTTTATACAGCTATTTTAGGTAGAAATCTTGATGTATAATTACTTCACGTAGGTACGTTTAATAATACATGTAATTAAAAAAGGAGATGTGAAAAGTATCTTAAACAAATATTTTCGCTAATTTAATTTGTTTATAAAGTACCTTTTGGGAACTATACTTATACTAGTTACGGAACACTTTGAATATTTATGTCTCTCTCTAAAATTAGCGGTTGATCTTGCCTTTATAATATAAGTTTGCAACAGGCTTTAACACTCGTACGATTTAAGATGGTATGTGGCAAAATAATCACAAAAGCTTTACTTAATTATTATTAACTCATTTGTTTCAGATTAAAACATGCATATTAACTTAAGCTCACACGAGTAACACACAAATAATGTGTAACAAAAGCGCTAAAGAAAACTCTATTCTATATAATTTAGAAAACAGTATTTCTAAATTGCCTCTAATGACCCACGAAACGGTGGACTAGAACAAATTGAATACTTTACTCTGCTTTAAACCATACCGTCATTGTGGCTTCCCGTGTCTTCGAGTCATTACTGACTTTTTTCTTGATGACATGACTATTTTGTGAATATACAGAAGTAACTTGATTCATTTTTATGAATAAAAATCCTCTCAAATCGTCGTTCTCAGTATTTTTCGTTTGTTTTGACTAGAACATTAAGTAAGTTATATACTTTTATAAAATTAACAGTTAATTTTCTATATCATTAACAAGCTTTTAGTAATTTCCTGTTAACCTTATTCTTAATAAAAAAAGTTTAATCAAACCACTAGATTATCCTCCCATTCGATTTTGCCGCCCCCACCCACAATCAACTATAATTCTTACACTACGGCTAAATTAAAAAGTTGTTACAAAACGCCTTCGGACTCAATCAGGACGCCCCATTTTTTTGGTTGGGTTGCAGTAGCTCAATCAACGGACAAAAAATGGTATCCCAATATTATTTCGACCTCGCAGCTACCGAATATTGCAACAAATAAATCAATAAACAAAGAGCCATTAGTTGTCTGACAATTTTCACTGGATAAATCACGCTCGAGACAAAAAAGTGGCTTCCAGCTCTGTACGGTAACGAAGGTGCTTATTTTGAAGGCAAGACGATGTAGAAACGATATTATTTGAGCTTATTCTAAAAGTGATCAACGTTTAAAAAAAATGTTAGGTAATACTTCAATAAAAAAATTATATTATAGTGATCAAAAACAGATAACTTGAAAAAGATCTAAAAAATCTGATATTCTTTTTCCCGTTTATTTTCTTTCTTGTTGTTGTTTTAATAAGCTCTTTTTGGAATAGTATACATAATATTATGAATACAAGATTATATTATATAATACTTTTTATTAATACTTTATGGACTTTTATTATCAGGGAACCAAAGAAACAAAAAGTGTGAAAAAACAGATCAAACCGTTTTCAAAACGTTATTATATCGCCATATTCTCGATCCTATTCTCGCGCTTGGCCATATCTTTCGGTCTCCGAACAGTGACGTATGGCACGTCGATACGCCTGTGCCACGGTATGGAAATCGAATGCAAATGTGATGTGCCTCGCTTAATTTAACTAAATAAATTGAACCTGCGTGCAGTGGTATCGGTATTGCTCGTTAGTATCGCCGGGATGTGCGTGGGATTAGGGATCGTGGCGATAAGGAAGTTGATTGTTAAATTATCGGTAAAAATGCGAACTTCAATGATAAACGTATTTTGTATTTGACAAAGCTTTGTTAATACGACGGACTTGTGTTTAGACTGAGGTGAAACTGAAAATAGTTGACAAATTTTGAGACATGAAAGTAGCTATGAATACGAGAAACTTTTTTATGGAAACAACTTCAGCTGTACAATCAAAAATATCGCAGTATAAGAAATAAACATTAAAATGTATATTATCATCACAAGGTGATTTAGTGTTTTTCCCGAACTTTTTCTTCTACATCTAGATTACTACCTAAAAGAGCTAAATAATTGAGTTTTACCGTATTTGACCCCAGATAAGCTGATATTTCCACAGAGTTTTTTTTTAATAAAAATGTAGAAATTTCTTACGTTCGTTGAAGAAACTTAATATGTAGCAGAATAGCAAATTTTTATGAAAAGTTGTTCGTATTCTTGTATACTTTCACGTCTGAAAGTAAATTTAAATCTATGAATAAAAATGGTGTGAATACATAGAATAGTAAAAGTTATCAGCGAACAAATTCAAGCAAAAGCTGGTTCTCTATAAATAGCAGCAGATCAATATTCCTAACATTTAAATAAGATAAGTAAAGAATCAATGCTGTACAGACGGCAGATCGCATCGTACCGTCAGCACAACACCATCAATCATTCTTTATCGTTGTTTTGTCGACGGTACTGATTAAATTATTCCTTCGTGGTGACTTAATGAAATTACCAGCTGCTTGGGTTTGTCAGGATTTATAAAGATGCAATATTTGGTTATTTATAGTTAGTATAGGAATTTGTTTTCAAAATTATTAATATCATACGTGCCACGTTTATACAACCAAAGTGTCAAATAATCTGCTACCCACCTTTTTCTTCTTCATCTCAGAAGAAGAACGACCCACCTGGTTAGTATGTGGTTACCTTAGCCTAAGAACGCTTGCTATACCAGAGCCAGAGGCAACAAGCATGCGTTGCTAACTCGAACCCCCCTCCCCTTAAAGAGCTAGCATAAAGAGCGTTGGCCCAGGCCTATTAGAGATTTCCTGACTTTCGTGGGTTCGAACGCTGTCGGGCGCCAATGAGTTTTTCTATTAGAAAAAAATTAATTGTGTTAGTAACACTTAAAACGGTGAATAGAAAACCAGTAAGCATTCTCAAAGCGGCGATGGGCTTGCAACCTGTCACGTATGGAATACCGACAACTGCAAAATGTGGGCATTTGCCAAATGTTCGGACATGCCTCTGACTACCACCTTTGAAATCTTCAAGGAGTATAAGGATCGGATCGGCTAGAGATTTGAGAGAATGACTACCATTCTTGAGGATAAAAGTAGTAAGCCTATAGATGTTTATTATTATGTTTTATTTATTAAATAAGATAAATTGACGGTAAATTGTTAAAGTCGGTAAAACGATAAAGTACAGTCACCAGCAGTAAGATGTTATATGTTATCTTAGTGCAGGTGACTTTTCCTGTGGAACCCTAAAACCTATATTTCACTTTACTTTGAAAAGTAACCCCCTATAGAACATAAAATTATCCCACTCCTGCCAATAAGACCGTAACGTAACAGCTATCCAATAAAATATCTGATGATATATGGGCACCAATTATCGAGCTTCTTGTTTTTGACATTACGAACGAACGAACACTTTGATTAAGTGAACGTATAGATAATTGGGACGTGGTTATTAATTAGTTTGGTATTGAATATTAATGTTTTATTATTGATCGTTACTGAGCGGTGCTAGCTTTAGGATTTTATTTGATTACATTAGACTCGTGGAGGAAGCTGATATAACGAAATTAGGTACCAAAAATGGATGATCTAAGATGGATTTGACCACGCTTTCCTCGTTTTGGATAAAGAGATTGTCTAATATTAATAGAAAAATTAAAAAGCCTCTAGGTTACTCACAGTTGCACAGAATTCAAAATTTTGGATTACCTACTAGGAGCAAACATAAATTTGCGGTTAATTACATAGAAAATATAGGTACCTATGTCACTTCGTACGTACTGTAATGGTACGGACGCCTCAGAGTCCGAGCCCTACTCGCACTTGTCGTCCTTTTACTTACATAAATAAGTGGCATAAAAAGCGATTTAACAATTAATGTTAAAAATATATTAGTGGTTTCAAAATCGGTTCCCAATTGTGTCAATGATGACATGCAAAATGATGCTAAAAAGGAGCGTGATAGAAGAATTACATTAATCAGGCACGAAGAGGATGGTAATTGATAATGCAAGCATACCGTGACAGTGACCATTACAATGGCCATTAAGGAAACAGACGTAATTGACACACCTGCTACGGTTTTTATTGTCATTACTGTGGTGGAAAATATTAACCGCACGCATTTCTTTATGAAATTAAACATTAAACGACGTTATAGTGATGTGTTTTAATTTGAGTTTTCAGAACACCTTGAATGAAATGGTTATAAAAAAAAAAATAGGCGTATATATTTTGCTCTATCGTACCTAACGATGAGAAATTTCTCTGTAAATCAAGTCATGATCTTAGAGTCATCCGGGAAAACACTCGACAATTACACAGACCCCACCAGTGGGGACGACGACCCGTCCTTGCGTTTCCGCCCCTTCAGGGTTATGCCCTCCTCAAAGATTTCCCTCTGGCAACGGCTAAAGCCAAGTCCCGTACCTAAGTGATGCCCTTAAGCTTGTTACCCCAACCTTACTTTTTCTCTATTCTCTCTTTCGTCTTCTGCGCTCGCCATAGTGCGGTTTCGCTGCATAGTTCGTAAGAGATCTTACAAATCCATCGAAAAAAAAAGACTCATGACTTTTATCTCTAATCTTCAAGAGCTCGGAACAAACAATAAGTCAGAAGATAGGACTTTTGGATGTAAATGTCTGGTTTTTTAATGTATAATGGTCTGAAAAGAAGATTAAAATGCTTGAACACCATTGTGCGCAACTTGACTACCTATATTTTTCACAATTTACATGGAGTACAATTGCCCAACACTATAATCATTGATTGATATGAATTACATCTGTCAGTAATCGTACCATGCCATTATTTGTAAATCAAGTGCATCGCAAGAGCTGACGGCACGCGATTATTGAATGATACACTCTGTACTCAGTCATCATCATCATCATAATCAGCCTGTAGAAATCCACTGCTGGACATTGACATCAAAGAACTCCATATCTAACGGTGTTGAGCATTTTCCATCCACCGATTTTCCGCAACTTTAAAAATGTCGTCGGTCCATCGGGGGCCTTCTAACACTGCGTCGCCCGGTTTGTGGTCGCTTTCAAGAAACTTTATTCTACAACGGTTGTTGGTTCTGCAAGCTGCATGGCCTGTTTACTGCCACTTAAACTTGCTAATTCTGAGAGCTATGTCGATTCTTCTACGGATTTCCTCACTTCGGTACTCAGTACTACACAGTTATTATGATTGCAGTAACTATTATTGTAACTATCACAATCCGTTTATTTATCTGTGTAGGAAATATTTGCCATATCCGGTTTCAGCAGCAAAGGTTAACCAATAGGGTCTGCTAGTATCGAGTCGCAAAATAATGTATGTTGAGTTAGAAAGATTTTATGCCACACTTCGTCATAAGTCAGACAAAACATTTGCAACCGATGCGATTCCCAATCCGGACTGGTGCGCTTGACAAAATTGATTCATGATGCCATCGTCAGACCTTGATGACATCATCAATATGAGCAATCATGAATTTATGGCAACTTTAACTAATTGTCTCTGTGACAATTAGTTAAAGTTGCCATAAATTCATGATGACATAAAAGCATCACGTAATCATAACATCTAACTAAAGTTTTCGAGCAATTGATGCTTACACTTTCGTAGGTAACACATCGATCTTACATACTATGGTATTAAAGCTCAATGGTACGTGTTTTGTGGAGATCATCAGCAGCATCGTGATCAATGAACAATGCTCCTACAATTTCTGTCTATCTAGCCCAAACATTAAACAACTCAAATTAATAGACCTAGATTATTAACCCTAACGTATACAATGACAATGATGGAATAGGTTTTCAATCAATCTCACAATGAGATATATCTCTTCCATACAAACGGTAGAAATGAAAGGTTGTATGAATTGTTCGCGAGCTGATGGAAAGCATATGGTCATTGAGCACAGCATATAATAGAACAGTTGGACAAGTGTAGTAAAATACAAATTAACGCATCTACAAAGACCCGTGCTAAAACAACTTACAACGGTAACAAGTTTATTCAAATTTATTACAAAAATATTCTTCCGTAGACTGAAAAGAGTCAATTTGGGTTCGATTTTTACACACGCTCATAAATATCAAACTTTAAATTTACTTTCAAAAGTACATAGTTTACCTTTAGTAAGACGTAAGGCCGTGGTGGCCCCGGCTAAAAAATAGGCCCCTCCATATTTCTATCCGCGGATGTCGTAAGAGGTGACTAAGGGAAAAAAGTTAGGGGATGGGCAGCAGCGTCCCTCATTTTAACAACGATAGCTCTAACTGCGCTCGCCAACCCGCATGTCCAGCGTGGTGAGTATGGGCAAAACCCCCCCACATGATAAGGGATTTGCTCTGTCTGTTGGGGAGGCCATGTTCAGCAGTGAACATCGTACGGCTGAAATGATGAAGATGTAAGAATCATTTTGCAACGAATTTTAAAATCACAAATCTCACGCGCGCCGTTTGAACACGGATTTAGACTTTTATTTTCTAACTCAAAAGAAAATGTAGTTAAAAATACATATTAGCAAACGTCAATACATAAAATGTTTGAATTCGTGGGCTAATGAATGTTACTAATAAGTTGTTATAACTGAAGTCCAAGAAGTGTATAAACTGTATCATTATTTACAGTGCACACATAAAGGATTCAATTTATTGTACTTTCCCTTGAAACGCATGACTTGCGATCCTGCATTGAAATTGCTTAAATTATTATACACTGGTAATAAGTAGATTATGAGAGAGAAAACATAAAATATCGTTCTTAAGTCACATCACTACCATCATTAGCCTGATGAAGTGCACTGCTGAACATAGGCCTCCCCCAAAGAGTGCCTTGACGAACAGTCTAGATCCATCTCCATCCATCCGACTTCCCGCAACCTTCACGGTGTCATCGGGGGCTTCCTACACTGCTCAGGGGTTTCTACATTTTGAGAGAATGCAAATCTTTATTTCATTCACGAATACATAGAATAGCACTCAAACTAATAACATTCTTCACCATATGTGCATGAATATTCCACGTTGCTATGAAAAACACCGCAGAAATCCACTGTTGGATTCAAACACGTTCAAACTGATGCCTCTTTTTTGTCGCGTGCGTAAAAGTAGCATGACAACTTAGCATGGCCTGCGACAACTTACTTCATCGTCATAATGACTTGATTTGTCACATGCAGCAATTTGATCACACTTTGAGATGAATTCCATGCAAGTCTTAGGTCGCACTGGTTCGCTGCACTCGTGGATAGCCTTGTTACTTTTTAAAAACATCAAATATTAAGTGATTTTTTGTTTTATTTAGCAAAAACAATGCTGGCACGATCTCCATGGCTAAAAAAAAGGAGAGGTAGTGCAGGATTTTACAGTAGAGTTTCGCCCTGACTTAATGTTGGACATGCACCGTCTACATAGGCCACCTCCAAAGAGTGCTACGATGAAAGAACGATGTCTTCAGCCGTTTTCATCCACCGAGTTCCCGCAACCTTCACAATGTAAGCGGTCGATCGAGTGCCCCCGACCCCATGGACCGACGACTTCCAACATTGCATCGTTCGGTTCGTGGTCAACATTCGAGAACTTTTACTCCTGATTCGAGGTGCTAGTGTTGTCTCCGACAGGGCCTAGAAGTACCTACTACTAAAATTCTGCGCATGCTAACTATTCGCTGCGTACGAGCGCGTGACTAGTAGAAGTGACGATTTTTTTTCACTGTTTTTCTCCAAAACGAGCCACAACATTAAGGGATGGATTTCGAAAAAAAAAACATCCTCGCACTATTGAAGAAAACATTCTTGAAAATGTGTGTGATAGCAGAGGTATACGCGATAAATATCCCACTCAATTAGATCAACTTTCTTCACAACAAGATACCGCAGTGACTCAACATTTAAACCTTGATAAGAATAAATCAGGGAGAAAAACTTTATTGACGTGCTATTGAAATGTTGAAGTAGGTATATTACCTCTAATAGCTATTGAAAGAGTCAACATTATACAAATCATGAGCTCACTTTACGATCGGATCACGATTTTTATGTGAGTTTTTTAATCAGATCACTGACCATCGGGGGTCGTTAGCTGCTTACTAAAACTGACGTGAACCTGAACGTACATTAAAATGTTGCCAGGTCGATAAATCTTAAATGAATCATATCATTTATAGCATGAATGAAATGGATCGTATTTGCAACCCATTATATTAGGTGGAAAAATAATCCTGTTTTTCAAAAAGTTTGAAGTATCCAAATCCTATAATCCTATCCTATCTGTCACCTTCCGTCTTGCAACCTGTCTTCGGTTGGGTGCACGTTGTTGTGCACCTCATCAGTGCCAGTGTGGTACGGCGGTCGATCAGCTCGGTCACCACGGATTATCGTGCACTAGGGCTGCCGGAAGAATATCCCGCCACGCTAGCCTTAATGACATCATCCGCCGGGCTCTTACCAGCATTAACGTCCCAGCCATTCTCGAACCGAATGGTCTGCTACGTGATGATGGTAAGCGGCCTGACGGTATGACTTTGGTCCCTTGGGAGAAGGGTAGGCCTATGGTGTGGGACGCTACTTGTGTTGATACACTAGCACGCACACATCTTCCGGGGACATCAGTTAGGGCGGGTGCGGCGGCAGATTCGGCCGAGGATCTCAAAAGGCGCAAATAAGTTAGTCTTGATAGGGCTTACATATTTGAGCCTTTTGGGGTTGAGACTCTGGGTCCGTGGGGAAACGGGGGCCCCGTCCGGGTTTTCAAAAAGATATCAGGACGTCTGATCGAAGCGACGCGTGACCCGAGAGCTGGCTCTTATTTGGCCCAGCGAATTAGCATTGCCATCCAGCGTGGAAATTCCGCCAGCGTCTTGGGGACGCTTCCGACTGGTAGTGATCTGGATCAGTTGAGCTATCTATAGATCGTTTGTAACGGTCTTTAGATGGCTCAACTGTTTCTTGTGTATTTTGTAAATCCTATAAAATATACATGCTATGTCTAATAGGTAGGACTTTCATAATGATCCGCTTCAATTGATTTTGTCATTATAATCCTGGAAAAAAAATCATAAATCACACTGCAGATAAACCTGCGTAGCAACCTCAACCTCTACGCGAGTACAACCGCGCGAGTACAGCTAGCATTTACATAAGTAAAGATGCAAAAGATTTGTCCAAACAAAATTCTTATTAAAAAAATGATTTATTTACACACAGCCAAAACCTTTATCACACGCAGCTTGCAAGCTGCACGCTGTCAAAACGCACCTTTAGCAGTAAAATTGTCAACTACATTGTTAATCACCAATATAATTACGTACCATCTAAATTTATAACGTCGGTAATCGTGAAAGAAATTGAACCGATCGGATATAGTCATAATAAACTAGTTGTATTAGTCGTTACAATATTCGAAAGTTGAGTCCATCAATAAAAAAAAATCATTGATTGACTTCCTGTTAAGTGTACTCTTAATTTTGTCGTTTTAGTACAGTAGGTTAAGGTGATGAATGTATGCGAGCGAGCAATATGAGACTTAGTCATATATTATCGTCAAATTCTGCAGAGCCTCCAACGAAAATCTACAATCAGTGCGTTTTGCCAGTGATGACATATGGCACTGGGACTTGATCGCTAACTATTGGCCTCGTACACAAGCTCAAAGTCGCGCAACGAGCTATGAAGAGAACTATGCTCGGAGTTGGAGCTCGGAGGATGGAGAAAGCTGAAGACCGTTTGAGACTCGTTTGGGGCAGGCTATGTTTAGCAGTGGACTTTATCAAGCTGACGATGATGAATATAGCATATGTTGAAAGTTTCGTTCGTTCAGTATCGAGTACTAAGAAACTCGTATATTACCATCATTCTAGCCGTTAAAAAGTTCACTGCTGAACATCGGCCTCCCCCACAGATTTACAGAGTGACTTCTTATTATGTCGGAGGGAATGGAAGATTCATTTCATATTTTTTAAAATTATGTTACAATACTTACATTATAATCATGGTAGGTACATAAATTATGAAATGTAGATCATAATTCAGGCACCGTACGTTATTTCTAGTGCAGCGTGGCTTACCTAGTGTGTACCTTAATGTAACACATGCCTTGCTCGCTCTCAGCTTGAATCCCCTTAAGTAATTAATATCAAAAGCGGACAGAAGATTGATTATTAGATATTTCGCCAAGAAGCCAATAATTTGGTACTAAGTATGACTTATTTATGTAAATGAGCGTTTTGAGCTTTTGAAATTAATAAATTAGACAATTTTAAATCATTATTCAACATTCTATGAGGCCAATAGCTTGATCATTTTATTTGATCATATATTGATACATTTGGTTCATTTTTATGTTATGTAACTAATTCGATTTTTATTTCAACAACTTGCACAATGCGGAAGAAAGGATTTCTTAAAGTTAGTTAGAAATCGATCCTTTACGACCAATGCCATATTGCCTTTATAATCTCATTAAAGCTCGACCGGTGTGTGTGCACCTGCCTCTATGGCCCTTAAATCGGTTACATACATCGGTAGCTTACAGACACCTTTAATATTATTATTATTATGAACTAGTGGAATGTCGACTTCGTTCACCTGACTAACTAGATTGATCTAGATTACTAAAACTTTGTACCGTACTGTGTACATTGCTTTTAAACAATATTCTTTATTTTAATTTAATTTTTTGATTGTAAATTTTGACTTTTCCAAGTGTATTGACACCTTTACCTAAGTGGAATAAAATATAGTGAAAAAAGGAAGTTGCCCTCCTAACCTACCTTACAATGAATTAGGCTTATTGACAGTCAGCAAGCAAGGAAGCACTGAATATAATTGGTCTAATTCGCATTTCCTTCTCTCCCGTCTTCCATATCGCTTGTAAAGGGTACTGACGATATGTCAGCGTGTATTGGCGATGCTGACGAACGCAAATCACACGCTGACGCGCGACAGCCACTGATCTTCTTAGCTCCTTGTTATTCAAATTGGTTGGCTTAAGGCATAGGCCATGGGCGATTTAGTAAGTAGGGGAACTGTGACTAATACACGAAAGCGTTACGCCTATGATACGATAGTAAAAGTCAAATTTAAGCAATGACATGACTTAGACAATGCTTGAAATCTTTTAATTTTTATTAGCTAAATTTGCTATCCCATCGTAAGCTATTCGTGCTATACTTAAATTTTCGATCGTTGAAGTTTTGAAAAAATACTCTTAATTATTGCCGAGGCTACTTAGTCACTAGGAGTGAGTGATTGATAATAGTTGTATGATAAGTAGATTTATACGTTACATTTTTCCATTCTTATCTACTAAACCCCTTCATTCATAATCGCTCACTTACATTATCGGCTCGATAAAAGTATGTTACCACCCCTTTCTTATCTAAACAAAAAAGGGGGTAAATTTGCGAATACTTAAAAATTAACCAGAAAATAAGTAAAAAATAATTTTAATGTAATGTTTAATTTGCCTCAGCATCTTCTTACTTGCACTGCACCCCATGTTTTGTGTGACCACCAATTGTGGACGAGGCTGGTGTCCCGATACAAACAGACAGACTGACAACAAACAAATAACGAACCACTAACGAGTGGAAAAGTGTCAGGGAATTCACGCAATTTCCCCAAGTAGGAGTGATTGCAGGTTATACTAAACATTTTCGCACAATTTATATACTATTTCGTTTTTAGAGGTGTGCAATGTGTTTGATATTTTTTTTTAATATTTAATTTTTTACTCATCTTATGAGTGTAATGATTAAAGAGCCAAAAATTTTACATTTTAAAGAGCATATACATGCACTTAAGTTCTTAAAGACATGCATGTGCCTTATAAAGGTTTTGTAGTTCCCAAAGATTACGTGATGAGTGATGATCTCAGTAATTATCTAGATAGATTTGAGCTTTTCTTTCTAAGCCTACCTTACAGTTTGAGACTGGTTGAGAGATCGCAGTACTATCGACCACATAAAGGACATTGGGCAAATTTGTATGGAGCCAGGGCCCCGATTTTTTTTAATCCTGCAATAATGAAACTTTCAGTTTTATATTGTGCTAATCGTGTAGATTTCAAATATGTGCGGCTTTTATTGTAAAGCAGCCGGAGTAAAGAGATATAGGTCGTTAAAGTTTTTTATAATACCTGGTTGACAGTGTAAGAAATGTAATTATTTTGAACATTACAATATTTATTTTCAATTCTATGTTGTTATTAGTTTAAAATACTGACAGATCTACGTGAAAAGGGAGGATATTACTGGATCCTGTACGCCTGGACCTCTTCAGGTCGGAGGATGTCTACCATGTAAAAGTATTTTCATATTCAATATCTACCTACCTATATTATGGTTATTAAATAGTACCAAGGATGATACTCTGATATTACCTATTAAACCTAAATAAAAAAAATGAATAAACATACAATTTTTATTTCAGATTAGCAGTAACCAATGGTATTTAATTAACTGTTATATTATTGATAAACTATGAAATAAAAAAATATACTACTTGAATAATACACAAAAATCAATCTTAACAAAATATACCTACAGCATTTAACAACTTTTTCACTATCAATTTTTTTTCATTCACTGTTGGAATTTGATAACCATGATGATAACTAGCCCCTTCTGGATTGTTAATAACATGCGATCTTGCTCGTAAGACCTAAGAACCACATCCACGGCACACTCTTCGATGTTCAAACCGTCTAACGGCAGCTTGTTCCGCAGGAACGTTTTGCACCAATGTCATTTTTTAATATCTGTAAAAATAATAGTTATCGTCATTGTAGTTAGGTACCTCATTTAAAATATACCTACTGATAAAAAAGTTACATTACTAGCAACCCCTTTCAGACTTTCGTACGACTAGTTATGCTCATTTTTGCGGCTGCCGAATTTTATATGATGCATCTTTAGGAGAATGCATGCACATGATGCACACCAAACAAGCAGAGACACGGCAGGGCGTTGCGTTGCAATTTAACTTTTAAACAAATAGCGCTGCGCTCTTTTCCTCATCGTACCGCGTTCGATGTGTGGATCTCCTGAGGCTTCATCATCAACAACCTGTAGGAGTCCACCGCTGGACATAGGCCTCCCCCAAAGAGTTCCACGACGAACGGTCTTGAGCCCTTTCCATCCACCGACTTCCCGCAACCTTTACAATGTCATCGGTCATCGGGTGGGGGGCCTTCCAACACTGCGTCGCCCGGTTCGTGGTCGCCATTCGAGAACCTTTACTCCCCAACGGTTATCGGTTCTGCGAGGTTTCATGAATCGTAAAATAATATTACTTAGGAAAATGCAGAAACTTACCTGATGTGGTTAACCAAGACGTGACAGTATTAAGGATTACCGGTGGCTGGTCTTGTACCAGGAATCGTCGAAATCTTGAGCCTCAAGCAATAGTGCAATTGGCAATTAAGAATTTCCATTTTTTACTCAAAAACTAAAAACCGGTATATATACAAAAGTACTCTGTGCTAAAAACTGAAACGGAATCTGCAAGTCACAAATGACAATGGTTTATTGTGACATTCAAAAACAATTGATTGCGGGTAGGGTTTTGTTTCGCTGCACTATACCAATCGAAGAAAAGCGTTCGTAGTAAGAAGGTAGCATAAACATAACACGGAAATGACTATTTTCAGCGTTTAATATAACTCCACTGCTTTAGAGCTTTTCATGACTAAAACTACTACTTTAAATTAACAAAATGAATTAATTAACTCATCAAATAACTGCAGGTTGGGGCCCACGATTACCCATGTCCTTTACCGCCACTTAGAAGCATTTTATCCTTTATCAATCTACTGCTACAGAACAATTTGACCGAATGGGAAAATAAATCGTCCTATTGTATGCATTTTGATCTATTTTAAGCGCACCCATTAAATTGCACCCACTTAAGGGTCGGTATCGTACGATACTTCAGTTGTGACAGCAGAAAGATCCTTTTGTCTTCTTTCCTGAGCACTCGTGGTTAGTCATGATATAGAATTGATTTTGGATTTTTAATTAACGGGATCAAAATAAATTGCTCGCGTGGGAGAGATTATGTTTTGTACCCTAAAACCATCAGTAATAATTGTAAATTTTACTACTAAACTGTGTTAAAGTTCAAATTGATGCCAACATTAATTTGAACTTTAGCTGTGAATTTCACAGTTTACTTTAGATTGAGATCATTTTGTAACAAATGCTAAATAAAACAAATAACAAGTTGGGAAAATATACGTACCCTAAAGACTAATTATTGATAAAGATAAAAATAATCACGTCTGCGTACGTGATTTGTGCTGAAAATATTTACTTGTATTATTTTTTATTTTCTTTCTTGAAATTATTACTAAGGTTTTATGTTTTATCTCAGCATATTAATCAAAGTCAAACTTGTACGTCAGAAGACTCAACTGATAACCTCCAACCACCTTCATTTAGACTAGAATGATCTACTCTGGGATCACTGATACAATAATGAATCGCTTAACCAAATTCATAAGGCATTCCCACGGCTGGGCACGAACCGTATCGTAAGACGTTACCGAAGATGAGCACCGGACCGTGGCTTCACACGGTTTGTGTGAACGAATATGAGATGACCATATCACTTATTTTTTGACTGTAAGATTAGATCTATGGAATATGAAGTTATTATGCCAATTGTACCCTTGGATCTTATAAAGGTTTTTATGATTTTCTGTAATCAAGAATCTTAATCAATACGGTCTAAAATGAGCGGCGTTTTATGAGTACCTTACTTCAAAATAAATGAAAATATTATCTTATATTAAGACACGATTCACTTTTCATGACTCGTAATTCTATGATCTGTAATGCCATGTGATGTGCCCACAACTATCCAATTGCCGTGGGGGCCCGGCTGAAGAATATGTTCTTTCATTTTTAGCTTTGCATTTTGTAAGAGGTGACTAATGGAATAAATAAGCTAGGGGATGTGCAGCAGCGTTTTACATTAACATTAATAACTTTATCTGCACTTGCCAACCCGCATGCCGAGCGTGGTGAGTTTGGGAAAATTCTCGTAAACGATTGTGGAAATCTGCGTATGACGAACATAGGTTCAGCAGTGACGTCCTACGGCTGAAATGATGCTAATAAACTATCCAATTAAAAAAACTACTTTACTTTTTAAAACCCATTTATATTCAAATACCTACGTAAACAATGCATACCAAACCCAAAGTCATCGGATACCAATGATCTGCAGTAAAATTAGATTTTCTTTCACGCTCAATTTGCTTAAACAAATCACCCATTTCTTGAAGTCGATTCCTTCGTCACGCTCTTTGCACAGGGTGTTCCCGATTCCTCCGTCACAGTGGACGGACAGGGTGCGTTCCCACGTTGACCTGACCCGTAATTTATAGACCCTTTACTGTAACTACCTGTGACCGCAGGTGCAAGGAACCAGGGCTGTCACATACGTCTTGGATGATCCAGATTTTTTGTGACATTTGATTTCGATCGTTTCAGAACACCTTTTATTTTTATCCTGACTTTTTTGCCTTGCATTGATTGAAAGGCAATAGATAGTTATTTTTTTGTTATACTAATACGCCCTATTACGTTTTTGATAAGATTTTGACTAAACAGTATCACATGGACAAAGAAGATTGAGTAAAACGCACCTGCCGATTTGTAAATGTAGGATCATACTTTGAATAATATTTTTTTGGAAAACTTGGCTCGATGATACATTTTGCAGATTGTCGCCTGACCTTACTGGACGGCGTTCTATACTACGCTCAACTAAACGTAGACTACACTCAAGTATTCCTTTCTTCTTTGTCTTCCTGCCCTTGTCCCACATTATGTGGGATCGGCACAACATGTTTTCTTCTTCCACTCTCGTCTGTTAGCCGTCATCTCCGCACTCACTTCTTTCTTACTCATGTCATCTTTAATACACTCAAGTATTCCTTTGCTACAACGATTTTTTGTTTTACGGCAAACATAGCCAACCAACTGGTATTTTCGCTTAGTGTTTCTTATTGTCTTTAAATGACTGGTGGCCACTTCAGTGGCTATTAAATTACAAGGTAAACCAACACAGCTCATTGGTCAAATGTTATGATAAAAAGAGTGGCACAGGATCGGACAGAATAGCTTGCTAAAGAGGAGGCCTCTACCTATCAGTGAGTGGCTACGGGTTGAGAAGATAGATTGTTTTCAAAGAATTTGCGCCAGCCCTGTGCCCACTCACCGTGCTCACTGTTGTGTGATTTTCTTAAGTCGTGGACACATGAGGTCATAGTTAAGTAGAACCCAAGGGGCGTTATGGGAAGCGAGCACGGTAACATCAGTATAAGCATTACCGATCCAAAAGAATTTTACTCACTTACGACTGAGTAATTATTTCTTGAAGATAATTTTTGAAATTAGGTCAGATTGGTCTTTCTAACTATTAAAATCATTAATATTTTGGGTATTTTCGTGCATACAAACTAGTTTTTTCAATGTGACACATTGCGTAACTTCAATAAATCGTAGTAATTACTTACTACTTCGTATTTTGCAATTTGTGGGCAGGGCATTCAGTTTAGGCATGCGCTGGCAACCCCTTTATTATCAAGTTTTATATTTTTTTTAAAGAACTCGTTTGTCTGTAAATCCGAGAAAATTATTCTACGTGGGACTATCGTGGGACTTTGCCTAATTGCTGCAAAAAAAATAACTGCAGCTTCTATTTTAAATAAAAACGCTTTTAAAACACTTCAATAACTAGGTTCCAGAGTAATTTACTTCAGTGACAATCACGGATCTTCTATTGCATGTCGAGGGTAAGTTAAATGGTTTATGAAAGAAAAAAAAATGTATTGTTTAATGTTCATTGTATGAATAACGCAATGAAGGATGCATCGCTGTCTATAAGTACACGTGAATTATCTTTGCAGAAAATCGGTCAAGCTTGAGACGGCTTGCATAATAAAGTTCCGTAGTGAGTAAAAAATATTTAATTATTAAGAAATATATTTAAAATCTCTAGACGCTCAGATAGGGGAGGTAGTCTAGACTGATTTGGCTTGTTTTATGTTCGTAATAGACTGAAAGTTTTTATGAAAAGTTGCCCGGAAAATTGGTCTTTACACATTTCTTAAAGATAATCACAAAAAAACGATTACAAACAATTCGTTTTGAAATTTGAACGGGACTACGTTTGTGGTGAGAAGAGTTATTTTTTGTTATTTGCTTTTAAATTTTTTTTTATTCACATATTTCAGTGCACCACTGTAAGCCAATTTTTTTCTTTAAAAAAATTCATAGTATTGTTAAAGCTATATTGCTCTGTTTGTAAACGTAACAGTGTACCATAGAAGTTTTTATAAAGCCTACAGAACCCCAATATTGAAAAACTGTAATAGGTACTCCACCCATTGTTCACAACAAGGATAACTTGTTTTTATATCGGTTTCACAAACTAATTGCACGCGTTAGTCAGTTTCCGTAATTCTGTAATGTACGACCTGGGTGGCGTAGCGGGTAAATGCTCGTCTAAGACGCCTGGGGTTCGATTCCCACTGTGGGATCATTGTTTGCATGTTCTGCAAATATTTGTTACCCACGTATTTGTTACTGATACCCACGACACAGAGAATCCTAGTGTGGTGTCAGGACAATATATGTGACTATTGGGTGTTATTATTATTAGTTGTTACTTGCAGAAACATGTTTGAGCTTAAGTTTTGTTTTATTTTTCAAACTTTTGGGGTTTTTAATATTGCCAAGATATTCTAAAGTGTTGCAATATACCATGATACCATGTTACACGTGTATGTTTTTTTTTAAGACTGGTGCAGTCTGGGTCAGCCCAGTAGTAGGCGATACCGGGCTTAAAGTATGATGATGGTTTCATAGGGTAACTTGTTTTTACCCAAAATTATCGCTCGTATTCTAAACTAAGCCCTAATACAGGAAGTTATGGAAAATTTTATATTGAAGCCGAATAAAAGTGCTACAGTCTACAGTCCGCCAACCTACGACCCAACTTCTCACGAGCACGGTCCAAGACACATGCCGGTTCCGCCCCGGTGCGCGTGCGTCGAACGCTCGCTACCTTTATGGGAACGACGAATCAAAACAAAGGTAATGCGATATTTGAATTTGGAATATGAATCGGTTTTTTGATTGGTGGTAAGTTTTTGTACTTGTTTATACTTAGTAGTTGTAGTATTTGTATAACCTACATAATTTTTTAAGAGCTAACTTACTTTAGAATTCATTTTCCCGAGGTCTGTCATTTCGCTCAGTCTTGAATGACAAGTTGCTGTTAGAATGTTTTTTTAGGTAATGAAGTAAGTCTACGTCTCTACATGTGCCTACGTCTCTACTTCTCCTTATTTCCACGTCCCTACGTCTCTACATCTCGACTTCTTTACCTCTCTACATCTCTAGGTTAAGTGGACGTACCTTTATATGTGTCATCCGATGGTAGTACAAGTTGGAGCTAGCTGTGAACCTCTTCCCGCAATGCTGGCACTGATGTGGCTTTTCTCCTGAATGTATTCTTCTGTGCGTGTTGAGGCTGCTCGATGTGCTGAACCCTTTGTTGCAGACCATGCAGACGTGGGGCTTTTCACCTGTGGAAAGGAATCCTGATTTTACTACGGAAGAGAAGGGCTTCAAGAAAATACAAAAATATTTCTCCAGGGCAGGCCACGCATTAGCAATGCTCCAGGTGTTGCAGATGTCAATAGGTGACGGCCATTAGATGGGACGTAAGAATGTTTGTTTCCGCATACCATAAAAAAAAATGGAATGAGACTAAGGCTCTTTTCGTGCACATGTCACAAGTCTTGAACTTTTAAGTTTTAGGACAAGCCGCTTCCTAACAATGTTTTCCTTCATCGCTTAAAGGAACTAGTACTGAAAGTGATTCTTATTATTCTGTATACCATCATTATTGACAATAATAAAGAGGAAGAATATTTCTAGAAGAAAAGAAGAGGTACTTTCGATCCGTAGGTCGTGGGTTCGAACCCAGTGATGCATCAATGAGCTTCAAACTCATCTCAACCAAGCTTGGCGATAAAAGAAGAGTTCATTTTTTGCTGAATAGCTGCTGATAAATGCTTGCTTGCTTGTTGTGTTGCTGGTTCTTTCTTGGTCATTATATATTAGGTCAATGACTAGGCTAAGGTATGGTGGCCCTGAAAATGGCCAATGGTCCTTGGTGAAGGAACCAGTGTTGTGAAAGGATAAAAGTGAGCCTGATAGAGACTCCTTTCGTGCACAAATAAAAATCTTAAGGACCGAAAGTGAAACTGATGATTTAATTTATTTTTAAAATTTTTTAGTGGTGATGGTTAGACTTTTGACCACCATCTCACTTTTGGAAGTGAGATGTGGCCTAAGATGAAGCACGCTTTACCAGAAAAAACTTGTTTACTCTGGATTTGAAGACTCCTAGATTGTACTCATCTGGGAAAATAGACGCAGGCAGATCGTTCCACTCTTTGCCAGTACTTATAATAAAAGTGGAGCAGAAACGTTTGGTTCGATACTGTGGTATGTCGACCAGGTAAGGGTGATATTTACCTGTGCGTCTGCTTGTCCGGTGGCGGAAGGGGGAGGGAGGGATAAGGACATGCAGATCCTGCGCACAATCACCAAAGTGGTACTAATATGAGAAAAACAAACCAGTATGAGTTCGCATATGCCTTTTCAATAACGACGGCCGATCAAAAGCTTTCCCACACACTTCACAAGGCAGTAGCGCTCTTTCTGACTTGGCCGGTCTTCTTTGGATTTTAGGTGTCATCTCCAGAAGCTCGTGGTGCTCATCCCTTGAAGACCCAACTGATGACGATGTGAGAGAATCTCCTGATACAGATTTGTGTTCATCTTCGTTGCCAGAGGGAGGTGAGATTGGTAAGAGAACTCTTGACAGGAGAGAGGTTGAGAGGTCTAATGGAGAATCTGAAAACGAATAAAGCAACTTATTACTTGACCTCTTTCGGGGAACTTTTCCAAGAAATTAACATTTTCTTTGTAATTTTACAATATAAGATCGACATGATCATCGAAAAAAAATGAAAGGCGCCAAGCCTGTTTGATGTTTAATTCTTCTAGGTTTAGTCACGGCCATATAGCTCGCAGAACCGACAACCGTTGAAGAACAAAGGTTCTCGAGTGGCGACCACGAACCGGACGATGCAGTGTTGGAAGGCCCCCCACCCGATGGACCGACGACATTGTTAAGGTTGCGGGAAGTCGGTGGATGGAAAAGGCTCAAGACCGTTCGTCATGGCACTCTTTGGGGGAGGCCTATGTTCAGCAGTGGACTTCATCAGGCTGATGATGATGATGAGTCACGAGGAACATGCATGGATTCACATAATTTCTAATACGTTTCAAAGTGATCCTAGTTATTTTTAAAAATAAACAACTTTTGACTTTTATCTCTTCAATGTCTGTGATATGGAAACATTATATTAATAAAAGTTTGAAATGCAAATGTCGTGACTGGTTCTAAGCATTATGAGCAGTTTTGTTGGTATAGCATAATCATGCTGTATCAACATCTAAATTTCTTTATTCAGATTCTATCACCGTCATCAATAATTTATTACTATTTCTTATAAAATTAAGCAAACAAAAATGATTAATAAACTTTATTTATGTGAGAATCAGCAGATAGAGCTCAGGGCAAATTTAACGGTGATTAATAAGTCAATTTTTTAATTTAGATCAAATGTATTATTTTGTTCTAATCAACGCGAAAAGTTTTAATGAACCCGAGTTTATTGACAATCGTAAATTTTGCTATGGCTGTTTCGGATTTATAGCAGTACGTCGGCACCGGCTTTAATTGGTGTTCCGAATTCTATTGACTGAACTTCGTTTGTTGCTAAAGTGTTCACGTAGTAATCAATTTTATCAAGTTTGTAATAAATCTTCTAGTTTTAATTCATCGCAATTTAGGCCGGGTGTAGACGGACTGTTTGACCCGTTAATTTACCGATAGAAAAAATAACAAAGCAGTTATAACAAATCTTTGGGCTGTTATACCTTTATAAGTGAATGACGATACAATGACTGCTGCATCATCAAATATGCAATCGAGACAAAGTACTTTCAGAACCGTATTGACCTTGTCTTCCCTGTGGATAAGGTTGACGTAGCTGAGAAGATGGTATAGGTGCTGGCCAAGACTTTTCCATTTTAACACATAGGTACTAAGTTTTAATTGACGCTGGATTAATCATTAAGAATAGATGGAGTATGGCCTTACTATCAAGCATGAAAAGTGATTGATGTACATTTTTTGAGATAGGTACTTGGCCACTGACGACTGAGGACTATAATCACAAACTGTTCGTCTACTACCAGCCTAAAGAATCTAAGTTTAATTAGTCGCCGCTTGTTTCTGTTCTAGATCGTTGGATAGTTGTATTTAACTATCTGTTCTTCGGTTAGGTATATTTCAAGATCTCTGGATAGGAGCACTAGATATGGCGCGGCGAGTGGACATATGGCAGGACGATATAATCTTAGGTAGCTGTCTTAAGTTTCTTAGTTCTCACTTTATTCGCCGGACAAGCCTATTAAGATATTTATACAAATTATTTATTCGAGCGCATCTGTTTTGATCTTTGGTCGGCAGTGATCTGTTGCTCTGTTTCAAGTTGAAGTTGCAGTGGGCAGGCCATATAGCTTGCAGAAGCGACAAGCGTTGGGGAATATAAGTTCTCGAATGATGACTTCAAACCGGGTGACACAGTGTTGACCGGCGACATTGTGAATGTTGCAATGGAATTCGGTGGATCTTAAAGGCTCAATATCATTTGTAGTGGTACTCTTCAGGGAAGCCTATGTCCAGCAGTGAACTTTTACAAGCTGATGATTATTATGATCTGTTGCTGGAAACATATTGGAGGCAATTGCTGTACAGCATTTAGCTTGAGACAACGGAAACCAAAATGATTAAATTGAATGTATTTTTTTTATAAAATAGGAGTGAATAATTAAAATGCGAGTAATAAGATTCAATATTCTCCAGTAAGAATAATCTCAAATTTTGAAGTATGCGGAAAAAATATATATATCTCTAGACCTTTTCTAACCCTTTTTCTTATAAATCTGTGAGTAAAGTTATAAACAGACCAAGGTACCAAACCAACCCAAACCCAATTATAGATAGATAGGTCTTTCGATAGCTCAACTGTTGCTTGTGTATTTTGTAAATATTGACTTGTATTATTTTCAATCTTCTTTCTATAAATGAAGTTTTAACCAAAGTACTGAATGTATTTTACTCGATATACGAACACTGTAGTGAACATTTAACTAGGATGAAAATATAAAATATTCAATTACTGCGTGATATTTAAGCAGTAAGCACGTCGACAGCTCATTGCAATATCGATATGGAGTCCAAAGAGATCCGATCGCCACAAAGGACGCCGCTTTCTTTATCAACGATAAACCAACCGCGGTTGTATCCCTACAGATAAGTGGTAGAGTCTGTCTGTAAGCCCCTTGGTTTGGCTGGATTTTTACTACTATCTGCAGGTACCTAAGCACTAAAGACATCGATTTGACTATATAGGACTATTTTTTAACCGACTTCAAAAAGGAGGAGGTTCTCATGTCGACTGTATTTTTTATTAGTTTTATTTTTAAATAGCGCGCCATATGCCATCTTAAATTAAAAATGATCCTTAAGTCAATCTGATTAAAGTCGATTTAAATTTGAAATTTGAGATTGTGCGATATAGTTTTTGCAAGCCTGCAAAAGTCAAACTCAAACTGACTTCATTCAGTAGATAAGGATCAGGCTAAAATACATTTTAGATAACATATTGCACGCTGTTTGAACACGGCTTAAAATTTAAGAAATCATGACTATCGTATGAATGAATGCAATAAGAAGTTTCTCTAACAAAATCAATGTCAACAGCAGTATATTCACAGCAATACAGCAGTACATAGTTAAATAAACAAAACAAATTAATTATTTATTTATTTCATAATAATACATTTATATTGAGGGCTACTTTGACTCAGTTTAAATGTACCCATTATCCTACTTTTAAGTTTTTTGGAACGATTTCTCGTTCGTAACTTTCATTGATGTTTAATTGATGGTAATTACAATTATCTATTTGTTAAGGCTATCGATCTAGTGAAAAATTGGATCGTTTGGGTTAGAATGAAATCGGATTGATAAAGAAAAGGTTCAATTTGCAATCAATCAACACTAAGGAGCTTCTACACTTACTGACAGCCAATTTTTTTTATGTTCTCACGGATATGGTCAACTCATAATCACAGAATTTTGATGGTTGGTACGATCAACAAATCTTACAAGGTGATTTATAACATGTATGCTATTCCGAGCCGGGCTTATTTTTGGCCTATTCATGGCTCTTGGCTAATCCTTATATAGGTACGACATTTCAAGGACATATCGCATGTTATTTGAACACTGTTTTATAAGGCATGTTAAAATATCAGTCGTGGTTAGTAAATGTTCAAAAACTCGGTCAGTTGGCCGTTCATACGAATTTCCTTTTTATCGTTTATAATATTAGTTGTAATTCACACGTATCCAAAACCGTTTAAGTGCAAAGCGTTACATACGTAACGGTGCAACATGCCTACAAGATACCTAATAAAAAAGCGACCACAATCGGCTACCGAACCGAAACCCGCTTGGCGGGTCCTTTGATGCGTCTGCGCAAGATACGGCGGAGCCGCTTATGGGAATATCGCAATATGTTATTATTATGTTGGTCAGTTTGTAGTTGGTTTAAATACATTTTTTTTTGCCTTTTTATCAATATTTTGTCTTAGAAAATCACAGGTATGTTAAGTCAAGAGGCGTTTATTTCAATAAAATCACTTTGAAACGTCTCAGAAGCTAGATGAAGCTATGCCTGTTCCTCGCGACCAAGCCTAGAAGAATCACGCAACAGTAAGATATAGTTACATAATTTTTTAAGCAAATAGTAGGTAATAAAATAAAAAACAAATCTAAAAAGACTATAAATGAGAAAGACAGACAGACAAATTCTTTTTCATTCTTCATTTCTTCGATCACTGATGGAGATGATAATGATGTTACATGATTTTGCACTTTTAGGAAATGGAATCAGTATTTAAAATAGATTTGATTTTAAATAAATTGCAGAGCAATAAATCGCAAATCAGTGCATAATAGTCCTAATTGATAATAACGGTTTTTATATAATGTTTTTTAAATAGATAATTGAGCAGCTTTCGATTTCAGGTATTTGCGATTTATTAAAACAAAATTCACGCACTAACAAAAATTTAAGTCGAAGAATTTAACTAATTGTATGTTATTTTATGATGAAAAGGATTTATATCTATATGAAATGTTTTATTTGAATTTTAGACACTAATTTCCATAGAAATATTTATTCTTTACGACCTGAACTATCAACATCGGTATCAAATTTTCAAATTCAAAAACAGGTTTTTTAGTTCAGCAAAAATGCAGTTTTGCTTAACTAAAAATTTCCATGGTTTCAAACTTCCCAATACCTACTGATTACTGACCCCTCTCAATGAATCACGCTGTATATCCCTCCCTCTTAAATGGAAGGGTTTTAGTTAATATAAAAGAAAGGACAGGCAGTAAAGTAGAGGAATCGATAGGAAAGCCTCACCTTCTAAAATAGAGTCCATGGTCTGCCGATACAGGTTATTCCGCATCCTGACAAAAAACATCTCCTCCGGCCGCTCCGGGAGGTAGTAGACCACCAGTTCGGTGTGTGCTGACACCGGTTTTACAGCCTCGTACACCGGCTCGCCTTTGATTTTTGTGCAGACTAAGTTCACCTGGATACGAAAGTTTGTTTAAAACCTTAAAATAGAATGAATAACACGAGTTAATAGACGTGGCCAATTTTAAAAAAAACGAGAAAAAAAATGGCGGAGCTAACCTCTTTTTTTCATTAAAGCCAAAAAATCATTATCTCATTATAATAAAGATTGAAAAAAAGCTATTCTTAATATCATATAGATAAATCGTGACATTTTATCGTCTGCATCTTCACTATGCAATTGAAAAATTGTATCTACCTATAATATATACCTACCTACGAGTATACACTGCATGAGATAAGTTAATAGGCGGTTAATAGACGTGGCCATTTTTGTCGTTGATCGTTCGCATTGATGCATAACTAGCTACGTTTTACTAACGTTTAAAAGATAT
The DNA here is from genome assembly GCA_947579855.1 of Anticlea derivata. Lineage (NCBI taxonomy): Eukaryota > Metazoa > Arthropoda > Insecta > Lepidoptera > Geometridae > Anticlea > Anticlea derivata. The sequence continues at coordinate 3,086,208 of OX388266.1, forward strand.
AGTATTTTTCTTTATATAAGGTCAAATTAGTCCAATGGTTAATGTTGGGGGACTTACTTGAGGTCCATAATTGTCAGACACCCGCAGAAACCGAACCCAGTTACAATGTCTCGCCTGAACACCGCCGGAAGTGCAGACCTCATCGAACAGTCCAAATCGGTGTCGGATCTGGAACAAAATAACGACCTATTTATAAGAGCTAGGATTTACAAAATGGAGCGGTTGTCACATGCATACCATCATGTAACCGCCTGGTGGTGGGCAAAGGATAATAACAACCAGATAATATGACGAGAAAATGAAAATGCCAGTACACCAGACTGTACCTAATCTGAGTATTGCACCATATTTAGTCATCATGCGTCATATTGGTTTGTGTATGAGGCTATTGGTCTCATACAAGCTCGAAGTCGCGCAACAGGCTATGGAAAGAGCTATGCTTGGAGATTCACTGCGAGATAAAATCCTAGAAATCCGTAGAAGAACCAAGGTCATCAACATATTGTAGCTCTCAGAACCGAAAACCGTTGGGGAATGAACGCAGTGCTGAAAGTCCCCCTACCCGTGGACCGACGACACTGTGAAGTTTGCGAAAAGTTGGTGGACGGAAAAGACTCAAGACCGTTCACCGTGGCACTCTTTGGGTGAGGCCTATGTTTAGCATTATGGACTCCAACAGGCTGCTAATGATGATGATGATAACGCATATCATATGCACGAGTGCCAAATTTGCATGATCTGCAAATATTTGTTTGGGGTCTAGATGACTCCATGGTACTCATAGGTTTATCTTAGTTGGATGATATTTATTTCCATAGTGCACATAATGCCGCTTCAACTAAACAAAATATGAGCTATCATAAGACATAACAAGTAATGTACTGGACGCAATACGCGTAACCGCATTATCATAAACACGATGAAATTGCGTGCATTTCTCTAATCGGGTCTGTCATAGAATAGTAATAACGAGTGGCACAGATAAGACATGTGTTATGATTTGCATTTGAAATATCCATTGCTCCTGTATGCATGGTTAACTGAGTATATAAACGTCGGTGCCTTCTGCCTATATTACAAGTAGAAGATAATAATATCTCGCAGTTACATAGAAACTCAGATTTTTTTAAATGAATTTATATCATATTCAACCTTCGCCATACTCCGTATTGGAATAATAATATTCTTTGGGAGTCCGTGTTATTTTTTTTACCTAAAATTATACGCACACACAGAGAACAGTATGTATACTAATACAAATAATAGGATTTTTTATAGACTTTATTGCGAAAAAAGCTTACGCTAATTAATTTAAGCAATGGTTAAAATTATCCTATCACTGTTTCTCATGATGTATTATTGTTGTGAAAGATGGTTATTGTTTATAATCGGAAGATTTTGTAAAGTAATTTTATATTTATATTTTATTTTCATCAGTTTTTGATAAGTTCATCTGCGCAATAAGCCTTATCTTTGCCAAGGAGCTTTCAAGTAGCCGCCAAGCGTAAGGCAATGCATAATGACGTGAAAATTACGACAAATATGACTTGGGCAAATGCGAGCCGCAGTATCCAATCCGTTCTACAATTATCTTGTACTGAATTAGTGAACTGAATTAAATCAAGTTTAAGAAGAGATTTCCTTAATTGAAATTACTAATGAAGCAGGTAAGTATTTTCTATGAAAGCTTTTTGACGATTGCATAAACGGCTAAGTACTGGGTATGTTTGAGATAAGTACCTACAGTAAGTATTAGAAATTTAAGACATTTTTCGAATTTTTATTTCGCTTTTTTAGTTATATATTATGTACAAATTATTATGTAATTTGAAACTACATGTTTAACTCGGACTTTTCCATTTATTTATTTTTATTTTAGTTAGGTTAGTACCTATTTTATTTTTAGAGAATGTATTACGTGGTGCAATATAGGGTCAAAAACCTTAATTTTTTAATCTAAAACAGCCCGCAGAACAAGTTTGTTATTCTCAGGACCCAGGGATTTCACAGCGTATCCCAATCGAAATCCCATAAATTGCACACCCAAAGTCCAATCACTGTAATTATGTGTTCTATGAAACTGTTGCAACTTCTGTGTTCTTTTGTTTTGTGGGCCCGAGCTTGATGCGCTTGTATTGCGCGGGGAATGAGCAGAAACTCACAGTGAGTCAGCCGAGTGTGGTTTTCGTGTGTTCTCTCTCTTCACAGTCAAGTGAAAAGAACTCACACTAGGGCTTCAGAGAGTAGGTTTACATAATGGTGGAGCTATTATGTAGATAATTAAAAGAAATAAATTCATTAAAAAAAATGGTTGCTAGCGCGTTGATGTCTTTTCTAGGAAAACTGAAATAGATCGCAAATACAGTGGCAGCTACAGTTCTCTTTCTAATCATTTATATTCACACAGAAAGCTATAATTTACGATGATATATATTTCACGGTACGTCAAGAATACGGTTCTAGGACATCCCGATTTCCTCACGGGCGGTCATCAGGCGGGCTGCTTCAATTTAGAGCGACAAAAACTCGCTGTACCTTATGGACCTATGGATCGGAAGGCTGGGGTCACTACCACCACTTCACTACACTAGGCTTTTACTCGATGACGTCACACCAATTTATGTTTAGCACCGGCAACAACAGTAGTCATTTTCATTAAAATAAGATTTAATGCTAGTTAATAAAGTTCATGTTATACTTGATTATTAGACGCATTATTCAGTCGGTCAGTTAGAACGATGATACTATAGTAATTAAATATTCAATTCAAATTATAGTTATAATCTTAGAGTAAGAGAATATATATAATAGAGCACGGCAGGTATGATCACTGAGCGATGTACCGTTTTAAAAAAAAATATTAAGCACAATTTGCCAATAAAAACATGACTAGATTCTCGAAAAAAAAATGAAAAAGGAATTCCTGCAATTAATAGTTAATTTTACACACGGGCTTTTTAAGTCAGTTTACAGAGCCTTAAGCTGTATTTTGTACTAGAGTAAGTAAAGCCGCGTGTGATATGCTAACTAAAACTCAATTCAAAACTATCTTCACGCCTAATAAATAGGTAATGTCAATTTGAGGTTGACATTTAGGAATGAGCGATATAGCTCAACAATATCGCAAGCCCAAACTCAACATAGATTTTATTCATTAAAATTAAAGATTTCAAAAAAAAATAGATTACTATCGCACGCTATTTGAACTATCGTCTACGTATTATGGCAACATCCAGATTCCAAACACCAGAATTCCAGATTTCTATTTTTTCACCTCCGGTTCCTTGACAAATCAGACTAAAGCTACCATGAAGTCTTATTGCCATTCAAATTCGAGCGTGCCAGCGCTATTTTACACCAATTTGAATCTTAAATATCAAGGGCTGTCATGAAACGTAATCACCTAAACGAAATCCCAAACCTTAAGGTACGAGGCTAGAAGTTTATGTTGTATAGCTTGCTGTTATTGTGCTTCTATAAATGAACATAATCGATAGCCACAAAATATGCTAAACTTTAAACATAATAAAAATGTTAATTTATACTAATATTGTGCTTAGAATCTATTAGTTTGTAATATATGAGATCGAATGAAGACTCGAAGAGATCAAATTAAATATAAGACGGATTTTAGACTTTTAGGTTTTATTTAGATGATCCGTGTGAATTCTTAATAAAATAGCTAAATGTCATGTTCTCAAGGTTTTGGATAGCTTTTATATATTATGGTATCAATTTTTTTTTTTCAAATAGTGGAACTACTTATTCTACTTATTTTATGAAATATTTCATATTACATATTTACAACTATTTCATAAAAAAAACAAACTAGAAAACTATAACTAGAAACTAGAGCTATCTAAAGACCGTTACAAACTATCTATCTATGAAGAGATAGCTTAATTGACACTGGCGAAATTGCCACGCTGGATGACAAAATAATTTATAATTGTTTAGTTGCTTTGATAATCTTTGAACCTTGGTATTTGGTAATATTTTACTCATCTTTTTTCACTCAACTGCCAGTTTGTCATCTAGATTTCACATAAGTAGATTACTATACCACGAGCCAGAAAAAAAACCTTACGATAAATAAAATTTCTAGTTGTGTTAAAATAGAAAACTGGATAAGACAACATAATTGCCATTTCACACGCAAACATGCATCAAATTCTATGGCCAAATTTGCCATTAACTATTTCTCTTCATTACCGAAATGTTCCCACGTTACTTGACCATAAACATCACCAATGCCTTAATTATCTTATTAATAAACTCACATCACTACTTCAAACTGCTCAAATTAATTTACTCATACGTACGGCTCCAATTCGCGTAAAATGTTTATTTATACACAGTGTTTAAGAATATGTATAGATAGCCGATAGAGGCTTATAAAACAAATTATAATCTATTATAATATAATTAGCTGTTTTAGATTGCTGATAGAATCAATTACTTAAATTACATTCTTTGGAAAATTTGAGAGGAATGAATACTAGAACGTTATTCGATTTTATGAAAAATAAGTTTTTCACCCTAACCCGTACTATTTTAGTTCCGAAACACGTTGTATCAACCACTTTATTGCAAATTTCAAAAGCTCTCAGACCAAACTGATTCATCATAAGTTTTTTTTATTTTAGAGAACCATAAATTTAGTTTTACCGCTACGCGAAAGCCGAATGGCAACCAGGGGCTTTGTGATTTCAAGTTTTTGCTCCAGTAACTTATGTCTAAGTCTTTTGGGATCCTTTCGAATATTTATAAGGACGCTTTCACCCAGCACAGGATTCCTAACTTAAGGACATCCATTTGTAACGGGAATGAGGTTTTTTATAGTAAAAACACCTTTGTTTATTAAGATATTTATTATAATAATATAGTCAGTCTACTATGATCATATCATAAAAAGGTAAAATTTGTTTTGTTTGTTTGTATCATGATTGAGTCATAGAAATGGTTTATTGCCCTGATTTATTTTTCTAAAAGAGGCAGTTTTGCTCCTATGCAAAACGCAATCAAACATACCAAAACAAGTTTTGAACTAAATGCTTGTAAATTCAATTTAAATCAATTAACCCCAATTATTCAATTGGGTAGGCCAATTTAATTAATAAAAACACTTGTGAATTATGATTCATTGTATGTTCTATAAATCGATTAAAAAATATGTGGATGGGCCTCCGTCATTTTTATTGGGGCAACTTAAAATTCCGCCCGGCATCGGCATCAGACAGAATACATTGCCGACTGACAGTAGATATTTTTACACCACCCGACACGATATTTATATTTTCTGATGCCATGCGAGGAATGCATTTCATTGCGCACAATTCTTACTTTTCTCGTATCTAAAATAATCTTATAACCTCTCCATTGCTAATTTTAGGCAAAATATGCTATTTGGCGATTTATGGTGTTTAAAAACTTTTATTTTGAAAACATGACTTATATATAGTTCTTATACATGTCACAATTTAAGTGATAAAGGAGGATGTGCAATTTTTCAGCAAGATATCTTATAGTATTCGATAATTTATAATAATAATAATATACAGTCATATTATACATAGTCCTGGCCCCACACTAGGATTACCTGTGTTGTGAGTTTCAGAAACTACGAGTACCATGATACCACAACACCCAGATCCGGAACAAATATTTGCAAATCATACAATCATTTGTTCCCTAGCGGTAATCGAACCCACCGACGTCGTGAACTATCCCTCAATTCAATTAACGAATACAATATTTTGAATACCTACCACAGGGATCGCTTATCTCAGTATTATACCTAAAATATGCATTGATCGTGTCGTCATCTGTAAAAAAATCCACTTCTGTTCCATATCGATTTTTAATCAATCTCCAAAATGGTCTCTATCAAATTTAATTGACGTCAATCCCGTGGTACCTTAAAAAGCTTTCGTGTATCGAGAGCGATCCAAAATAATTATCGAAACGTGCGTAATGAGAATCGATATTTTTCGTTTTTAAACGCCAATTATTTGCTTATTCATTGGATTGATGTCTTGATTTTTAAAAGTTACTGAATAGCAATTTACGTAGAGCTTACGTGTTTTTCGATATAAATATTGTGTTTTTCAATCAGTCGCACATTACTCCAGTTATTATAAGTTGTGACTTATCCTTTCCTCAAGTCATGTACAGTCAGCCAGTTTATCAAACATGTTAACTGTTCATCAAACTGAGGTTATATTTATTGCATTGGCGTTTGAAGTTTTATGAAGCGTTACCTTTTTAAGTGGCAAATGCCACTTATAAATTCTACTTTCGTCTCTTACCAAGAAGAGCTTATTCAAAATTAGTGCCTATTTTTTAGTAACAAACGGCTCAATTCCAAGCAATAAATAACAATATAATAACACCTATCACATTACGGATGCTGCTCCTTTCTAAGAGTAGCACGAGAACACCGCGAGCGATCACGGCCTGTGGTCATTATTGTTGGTATGTTTGATAAATAGTTAAAACGATTCCCGAAATTTGTGGCACTTGCCTGGGTTTCAATTTGTTTGGATGCATTACAATTTCAAGCAGTTTGTGAATGAAAGGAACCTCTTAGAGCGCACTTTAATCCTTTCACAACACGGGCATGTGTTCAACGTTTAGAGAGGCCAAAAATATAATACAAGGTTATTTATAATATTTATGCAATCCCGAAAGGGTTGAAGAAACTCTACATCCAATTGGCAATCAATCAATTTCATTGAATAAATTCTATGCTTTAATCATCTGTTCTGAGTTCAAACTCTATTATTCAGCTGTTTTATGTATTAATCTTGATGTCAAACTTCTTACACGTTTAACAATCCTACTTAAATAAAAAATGCGAAAGTTTGCGCAGATGTTTGGATGTTTATTGTTAAATCACACCGTAACGGCTCAATCGATTTCGATTAAACTTAAAAGAGATAGTTCTTTAGTTCTTTACCTGGAAAAGCATATAGGTTTTTTATCAAGGTATCACGTGGTACCACGTGAGTGAAGTGACGCGGGCGCAAGCTAGTTACTTATAAGTAATACTTTAAAAGTCCGAAAACAGCTAATTTGAAATAGTCCCGGAAAAAAAAACAGAATATTACCTATATAATATTTTATTTCGTTTCAAAATTATTTCTTGTTGTTGATAGATTAGGCCCCTTTTGGGATGTTGTATATATTATGAAACACCTACGTACACTCGTACAGCATGCATAAGTACATTCAAAAAATAAATACAAAGTAATGTATGAAGCTTGTTACGATAAACCACAAAATGTCAGTAGTAGCAGCCGGTGAACGAACATTTCACGTGCCTTAGAGAGCCCGCAGACTTTGTTTATTTGTATTTTATGATAAAGAGCTTTTTACTGTAGCGTATGGTGTTCCAAACAGGTGGTTGATATTCTACCAATAACTAAAACTTTCCATATTGTTGTATTTTTTGGTTTGGAATTCAAACCATTCTATTAAAAAGCATATTGTCTTTTAGTAACTTGGTTGCGAGTTTAAAAATAAAGTCTTATAGATCTCCTTCAAATCATGGACAAAAGTACTTGAACCGGAGTTAGTGGTCGCCATTCAAGTACCTTTGTCCCTCAACGACTGTCGGTTCTGCGAGCTCTATGGCCTGCCCACTGCTATTTTAACTTGCTACTTTATTCTTCTATTTGGATTTGCTCATTTTGTATTTTAGTACGTAGCAAAACTCTGAGCATATAGCTCTTACGCGAATTCAAAACAATTTGATAATTTTTTTTTTGTATATGTATATGACCAATAGTTAGCGACAAAGTATCACTGCCATATGGGAACACTAGAGTGTTCAATAAAATAATTTATTTCTACGAAGCTAATGCATCGGTTCCATTATAATAAACGTGAGTCTATGCTGAACGACTTAACGCCTCAAGCCGAGCCAGTCGAGCGCTCCCGTGACGGGTTTTTATTTCTTTGTAAATCTTACTTGCTTATGCAAAGATTTCGTCTTCTAAGATACGGTTATAAGTACTGACGGCTGTAAATTGCAGCTAGTGTATCGAAATACGTTTTCACGCCGAGTGACTATAGTTATCTCAAATTACCATGGCAACAATGCTACAATTCATGATACACTTTTTGCCAGAGTTTATCCAAGAATCTGGCCTTAGATCCTTCAGGGGTCGATGAAACAATACATTTCCGCGTATTTCCTTTCGTTTTAATCATGTGCAAATTGATGCGCACTTATATTTTATGAATAAAAAATTCATGGGTACACCATGGTGAATTTACTTGAAACCATAAACTGTGCATAAAAAATCGAAGCACCTCTAAATTACAGCCATTTGACGGTGGACGCTTTTTAGAAACAGTAAGATTATTGAAGAGAATTGTAAGATTAACGATGATTATGATAAGTGTGACTGGTTTTGCGCGAATCACATAAACATTTACGATGAAAACGGCAGCTAGGATGTAAGATAAGAATCAAAGTATCACCACTCGATACTACAAAATGAAGCCGTGTTCAGACGGCGTGCGATTTGTCATCTAAAAGACGTTTGAAATTCCATTCAAAACGATCTTTAAATCTACAGACTGTTAATTTTATGGGGTGCTACATTTGAGGGCGTGCAATAGTAGTAGGTAGTAATAGTAGTAGGTACAACGATAACGCAAGCACCTAAAAAGCAAACTCCTAATTGACTTTATTCAGTGGATGTAGGGATCACTTTTTGATCCCACAACCGGCCAGGCTATTGCGTAAGCGAAATGGTAATGAAGATCGCAATTTTAAGGATGATTTTATCAAATAAAGCGACATCTGAAGTTTCTCAAACATGAAAAGGAAGAAGCTAAGGTCTTGAAGTTTTCCCTTGTCAAGTTTGGAAGGTTTAGAATGTGGCTAAGATTTCAAAGTTACGAACTTCATTGCCATTACGCTTAGGCAATTGCACCACGGGTTCGGATGTTGTGGTAACATGGTACTCGCAGATTCTGATACCCATGATACTAATAATCCTAGTGGGGGTCAGGTCTATCTTGGGACAGTTGGGTGTTTACTATTCGTCTTGTAGTTGCTAATAATGCCCTACAAAATACTGCATAACCAGTTATCTCTTGTCATCCATATTATTTTCAACACGCCATACTAAAGCCTCCCGACTGCCAGCGTAGCCTGGAGCGTACAGTATGGCTGTTTTTCCTCAGAGGCCCTTTAGTACTAATTTCCTTTAGTATTTTTAATACTAATTTCGGGATTGCGTTCCGTACAGAAGCCGAAAACGTCCGGGCCGCGGGCGTTGCGTACCACATGTTGCATGTTACAGTGTATAAGGAGGAGTTCCTTATAATGATCAAGATTTAAAAATATTTTGTCAAACTTTTCACTTTGACAAACATAGCCCGGAGGATTATCAAATTGAACTGGCAGTGGACGGGGCACATAGCTCGGAGACCCAAGTCGTTGGTACAGAAAGGTTCTAGAGAAGAGACTGGAAAGCGCAGCGTAAGACAGCCCCCCAACTAGACAAATACAACGACGTAATAAAGTTTTCTGGAAGCCGTTGATTGCGGGCTGCACAAGATTAGTTGCTCTGAAAATCAAGGGGGAGGCCTACTTTCAGCATCCCTACACGTGCAAATGAATGTTCGGCTCAATGAAACCGCACCTTTTAAAGTAGCAAACTAAAGGACTGATTGCACTGAACCGCGTAGCCCCAAGCGACTATTTGCCGGGCACCAAATTGCGCGCCCGTGCTTTCGTGTGCGCGAGTCATTATAAGAAAGTCGAACAAAAAGTCTCGTTAGACTGTTGAATTTTTAAATAGTAATTTTTGTTACAAAATGCGGGGTTTCGTTTTGCTTTTATGAATAGGTAGAGCTTTTTATGGTGGTGATTTGGGATATTAAAATTGTTTCGTATTTCAGTTGTTTTTTTTAATTGTAGATCATTATTTTAAGCATAGATAAATAGCTGTTTTAAAATATTAATGTAAAAAATTGTATGGCCACTGGAATCTTGTGTGCCATAACGGCGCGGGTATGGTTAGTAAAAACATGAATAAGTGTTTCATTTTGTATTGTTTCGAGACAAATTTACACTTTAATTATAATATAATAACTTACCCGATGAATAGGAGACATCCTTCTAAGATCTTTAAAAATGTTGAAAAAAGATAGTCAGAGGACGTATGTATGGACGTCCATACATTACATTTAGCACATCTCCACATTTTGCAATCCTTAGGTGCATGTCGGTTAAAAGAATACTTACCGTTTTGATCACATATGATGTGCGCATACATTAATAGATTTATTACAGTCTGCCCCCACAAACGACGTCCCACGCAGTGGCAGACGGTAGCACTTATGGCTATCTGCCCCCACGTATGAAAAATGCTGTATTACCGGAAATCTAAATCCACAAACGTTTTCATAGAGTAAAAATGCAGTTTTCATAATTTTGCGAATAAACGAACGACAATAAAGCACGTGCGCAAAGACAAGTGTTCCGCACAATTTGTGGAAATGGCGCAGATCGTGAAGGCCGCGGGTGGCAATAACACAATATTACTGCAACCGGACACTCAGTGGGTGCGGTGCTAATCATAAGAACAAGCGAGGTTTATCACGTTGTTTGTTTCACCATCGATCGTTCCTCCATAGGCCAAGACGTGTTCTTGGAGATCCAGATCACGGGTCATCAACCCCGACACGTAAAAACACATCACACCGACCCCACCGGCGGGGTCAACGACGGCGTCCCGTCCCTGCGTTTCCACCCCTTCAGGGTAATGGCCTCCTCAAAAAACCTCCCTCTGGCAACAGCCCAAGCCGAGATCCGTACCTAAGTGGTGCCTTTGAGCTCGTTGCCCCAACCTAACCTTTTTCAGCATAAGCACCCTCTGCGCTCGCCTAGCCCGGTGTAGCTGACAGTGTTCGTGAGAGACCCAACGCAAATAAATCCGTTCGAAAAAAAAAACATCTATCGTATGCTTATACGAATAATGTTGCTTAACAATAAAAGTAAAATAATACTCCTTAACCAGTCATCTCTTTACTTACGTCATCCACGAGTAGAAATGGAGGGCCATTTCTACCCGTAAGACGTGACTAAAGGAAAATAGCTAGGGGATGGACAGCATCGTTCCTTATTAACAAGATGTTTTATCTGCGCTTGTCAACCCGCATGCCCAGAGTGGCGAGAATGGGCAAATCCACCAAAACTATTATTTCTTTGAACATATGGCATCTCAGTCTGTATTATATTTTATAACAAACAAAAGCTGAAAGCTTGGACCACAATCACGCAAGTCCGCAGGGCGCGTGCCCCCAAATGCTACAGTCATGAACTGAAATTGCATCTTATTTCGTTACACGATCCTACCGGTTGCAATGATTGTGTACAATTTGACACGTACGGACTTTCGACGGGCGCTGTACGATTGATAAGTCCCAACTGGTTTACTGCTATGTAATGAAGTTAACGCAGTACAGTGGCCCAACGGTGGGCAAACAGCTGAGGATGATGATGATATAGGTAGAATGTATTGTTTAGTGTTTATTTGGTGTGAAAGTAAACAAATGATGATTGAAACCAATGATGAAGTAAGTAAAGTAACTCTGTTTATACGTTTGTTACCTTTTCACGGCGGAACGGATAGTAATGTTTGGCAAGAAAATATTATTATATCCTGGGGCAGGACATAGGCCAGTTGTGGCCGCAGTGACACCATAGCCACAAAAAGTAGGCTATCTTTTGTGTCATAGCATAATCTTGAAGTGGGTGAAATTAGGGGTTAACAGTTTGTATGAGCAATCCATAATTCCTCAAGTTAGAGATCTAAAAATTCATATTCAGGCTTTTGATAAGAAATTAAGAACTACGTGTTTCAGCATTTTTGCAAAATAATCCCTAAAGGGGGCAAAGTATGGGTTTAAAATTATGAGGTACCAGCTTTCATATAAATGCGGACGAAGTCGTGAGTACCAGTTAGTTTTCAATAAATCACCAGATAATAGCTCATTACGCAGTTTATAATGACATAATGTTCATAAGTAAACAAAGGCGTGTTTACACGGCTATTGCGTACAATACCGACCATGACGGAGGGGTTGGGATGAACACGTCAGGTGTATCACCTTCACGTGGTATACCGAAGCGTAACGAATCGGTATACTTACTATTTTTCATAAACCGCAGCTCAAGGATGATTATTTTTATTATGTTAAGAATGCTATGTAAAAAGTTTTAAAACGACTTTGACAGTTTTCGCAGTCTGCTGGTCGTGTTATGTAAACAAGTATAATATAAAAAAAAATTTGGTCTGATTGACTTTTATTAATTACTTTTTCTACACAAGTGATCAATATCGCTTTATCTCACTATCATCATCATCAGCTTACACGTCGACTGCTGGACTCCCGCAACAACGACTGCTCTTGAACCTTTTCCATCCACCAACTTCCCGCAACCTTCACAATGACGTTGGTCCATCGAGTGGGGGGGCCTTCCAACTCTGCGTCATCCAGTTTGTGGTCGCTATTCGAGAACCTTTATTCCGTAACGGTAGTCGGTTCTGCGAGTTAAATGACCTGCTCACTGCCACTTTAACTTGCTAAATCTGAAAGCTATATCGGTCACCTTGGTTCTTCAACGGAATTCTTTATCTCGGATTTTATCATGCAGTGAAACTCCGATCATAGCTCTCTCCAAAGACCGTTGCTCGACTTTGACTTTGTTTGACTTTGTCTCATTAAAATCGTTATAATTAAACTAGATAGGTAAGATAAAATAGATTGATAATCTATTTTATCTTACCTATCTAGTTTTACAAGTAACATATTTAATCAGAGCAGGCCTAAGCCACTGTTGATTGCCAAAGAAGGAAGTAATAGTACTTTATTGGTCTTCAAACCATTTCGATACCCATTCACCCAAACCCATTATAACTATAAAAAATAACAACCTACAATATAAGGTTGCATTTGCGTTAAACGCCGGTCGCTGCCGATTTACTACTGGAACCAGGCGCTTACTGGTAAGGCTCCGCAAATATCCTCTTAAGATGTGCCCTAAAGCTCTAAATAATTTTCTACTTTACTCTTTTTACGCTAATGTTTAGATTTGATATGGTATGGTGTTTTATAATATGTATTATATACTATTCCAAAAGGGGCTAATTAGGGCGTAGAATAAACGGTAGTTTATGTTTGTTCTAAGACTTTTGGAAATTCAACAGAAAAAAACACTATGACAAAATTGGCTGTTTGTAAATCTGCGGTACATTCAGTTCAAATTCAATTATTCAGCTGTTTTAACTATGTAGTAAGTAATAATAATTGATGATTTTCAAGCAGTGTTGTAATATGAAATATCGATCTGTAAAAAATTTCAGAATATCTGCTTTATATCTCAATGTTGTCTTATAACAACCAGTTTCTAACCAGTAGCAATATACGAAGGAATTAAGTCGCACGAAAGAATAGAAATATTTTAAAAGTGCTATTATGCCTTCATGGTTCGAGTTATGAGTATATTTCTTGTTAGCGGTTGCCTGCGGCTTTGCTCGGGAATGTTTTGTTCTTATTATTAGATGTGGCACTTGTCAAATTGACTACAATTAAACAAGAACGTGGCAAGTAACTGTGGCCCGAGCATGAATAACTCTTATCACTGAGACTGTACCAACAGCGTGCGATGTATCTTAAATGATACATTGCACGCTGTTGGTACAGTCACCTCTAATATGATCTATACCTTTAGTGATTTTCAAAATGATGCCATAATAGTCTTCAAGATGATACGTCCTAGTAAAGTTCAAAATGGCATGAGTTGATGATAAAGTATAATTACGAGTACTTATTGAGATTTTGTTGTGGATAGCTTTACGTTTAGTACAGCTATGGCATCATTCTGAAAATAGTGAAAGGAAATCTTTTTAGTAAGGTTAATACTTAATTGTCTTTGTTATTAGATGTGACTGTACCTACTTGAATTCAGAGTTGTGTAGGATAATAGGTTAGATAGAGTAGATAGTCAGACATTCCATTTGAAAGTGATGTATACAAACATTTTAATATTCCTCGTGATATATCTGCTCAGAGTGTACGCTGCCTACCAATTACAAAATAATTACAAGCCTTATGAAGCTGTGGAGATAAAGAATGATGTCTGGCAGTCTTTCTTCTAAATATATAAAATTAACTAGCTGTTGCTCGCGGCTTTGCTCGTTCAGTACCTGGATAGAAATTAGCCCGTCACTTACTGTATGCCTCAGGTAAGTATGCCTGTAGATTTAAGCTATATCCATACCGAATTTCATTAATATCGGTTCAGCCATATAGTTGTGAAAAGGTAACAAACTGATTGAGAGATAGAGTTACATTCGCTTTTATGATAGTGACGCTTGGTGTGATGCTTAGTGTCTGACTGATTGACAATCAATGTATAGAGTCAATGGAATGTTTTTAACCAACGCCTAAAAGAGAAGGAGGTTATTAATTCGGTTACTGTTTTTTTTTTATTTGTACTTCGTAACGAATGGATCGGTTTGAATGTTTTTATAGGGCTTAGTCTTGATTTGGTATTTCTTAAAATTGTTTTGATATCGGATCGAGTAGTTTTTTTCATTAAAGTTAAAAAAAGTACTATCAATGTTATAGTTAGGTAGCTACCAAGTACAAAGAGGTGTTCCTCGCGCCCGAATTTGGTCAGCTGGAGTTGTCTACTGTCGCTACAGGGAGGCGCTCACGATCAAGAAAGTCCCTGACTCTAGATGTGGTGTAGTTATTTAAGTTTAATATTATATGTATGTTGGTCTGTAAGGTATTTATTAATACGGGCCATGGCATATTACACATGTTTGTGTAATATGTCAAGTAGCCTGAAATAAAGATATTAATAATAATAATAAATAATAGTAATTTAAATTATCAATTCAGAAATAATATAATTCCACAAGAAATAGAAGATTTAATTTTGTTTGCTGGGAAACAACAATACGTGAACGAAGTCATAATAAGTTCCAATAGCATTTTATAATCAAGTTTTACGAGTACATTATTGTAATAATTTCCGACGAAAAGCTTAGTAAACGATTATGGTCACTGTAAGTAGTTAAGTATTCTTGGAAACATTCTACCATCATACAACGCATCTTCGTTTTCTTCGTACGTACAAAATTTTATCTAAATAATCAGGCCTCGAGAAATCGAGTAAGTATTCATTATTTTTCCACATAAAAAAATCCATTAAACAAGTGCAACACTACGATTCAAACCTACAACCTTTGGATCGAAAAGCAGGGTATCTCCAACAGTGCTCTGTTCCAAACTGCATTTGGTAAATTTTACGGGATCCTCAACCCAGGCTGTTATTTGGCTCAATTATAACGTCTCGAAGGAATGCAAAAGTGAAAAAGGCGATAGAATTTGCGGAACCCTTGATTAAAATTGTGACGGGATGATTGTAAGCCTCTGTTCGGGAGCCCAGAGTGGTTTTTTATTGGGACTAATGTACTGATAACAGAAAGCAGCGAGAATATTTTTAACATGTTTTGTAGAACTAACCCTTGCTAGAGTTTATAGTTATACAAACAATTTATAAGAGATATTTATCAAATCAACTTACTTAAGTGTTCTCCCATGACACTCGCTATCTATTTACTCAATATTCTGTCCCAAAACAGTGTAGATGTGTTTTACCAAAACCTGCCGAAAGCCATGGAAATGGCACAGCTTGTCATTGAGACAAAATATATTAATTAGTATTGTTAATAAATTAAGTTAAGTAGGTACCTAGATATAACATCGCCTTAGGGCTTAATAAAAAAACCTGTTATGATGTTGTTATCTTAATAAATAAATAAATTGAAATTGACGACATTGTGAAAATTGCGGGAAGTCGGTGGATGGAGAAGGCTCAAGACCGTTCGTCGTGGAACTCTTTAGGGGAGGCCTATGTCCAGCAGTGGACTTCTACAGGCTGATGATGATGATGATGATTTATCAAATTTTGTTTTTATTATATATTTGAACCGCTAATGGTCAACGGATACGCACTATTCCATTTGAAATGACCCATCTAGGGCTTAGAAATTATAATCTATTCTATTTTATATTCAAAATTACAAGTGGACTTTCATATTTTGCTTGCCATGATTATTATAAAAGTATGAGTGTGGTGAGGAAAACATAATGGAATAAAAATAGTAATGGAATATTTGTGAAAGCCCATTGAAATCTTTTATTATTGATTATTAATTTGGTTTAGGTATAACCTTAATTTTGATTAGCCAATCAAAGATTTTAATAAACGCCGATGCCACAGTTATTCGTACTTGGGGCACTGTATAAGAAGCATATAAAGAGAGAGATAAAATCATTTACAAAAATAAATTATCCCTATAACTTACAAATAACGTATAAGTACGGTCATACACTTGTAAATTATCCACACAACACAAAGTAGGGTAATAAAATAATCATAGTTGTCACTAAATTGATGTCCGTTTATTCAATTACAATTAAACAATTACGTGTCATGGTGGGTGACCACCCTATACAATAAAGCACGTGGCACACCGAGCCGTGTCGTATGGCTTTAGCTCTGTCATGGTTGGTTGTGCAGTAGTGAAGTGCTTATGGTAATTTTTAAACAACCTGCTTATCACTTAGTGCTCATTTGTTTTGAGCTAGGACGTTCAATTGACATGGACTCTACACGTTATTCTTGGCTGGTTTTCTTGAAATAATGTTGATATCAACTATAATGTATTCTATAACTACATCGTATACTATAACGCGTTAGGGGTTTATTGTATCGACAAAAAGAAAATATAATAAACACAACAAAGTTTTAAATATTATTTTTACAGACTTTTTACCAAACTTTATAAATAGTACCTAATTATTAAACGTACGAGAAGTTAAACATCAAGATTGCTACCTAAAACAACTGAATTACTAAGTTTGAACTGATTTGATCCCAAAGCTGCATATTTTTCTTAGTGTTTCTTGAAATAACGTGAGGTTTTTCCAGCAGAACCTAAAAACTTAAAGACATGTGAATTTACACGGAAAGAGCCTTTATGATACACAATTTCATCCTTTCACTACACTGTTTCTTTCACCGTACATCAACCTGCACGCTGACCTTAATGCATGATGACCAAGATAGAACTGTTGACACCAAGCAAAGTGATACCACACCACGGTCCAACACCCACCCCTCAGAAACAGGTACAATACTGAAAACAGGTGTAATACCGCACGTGGTATACTGAAGCGTGTCGTGTTATGCTACCCTTCGTCACGGTCAGTATTGCACGCAAGTGGCGAATAAACTGTGGCCTGAGCACAAATAATTGACAGCGTTAGGATGTGTACAAACGGCATGCATTTTTAAAATCTATATTTCATGTACCTAACTGGATCCAGTGACCTAAATGGTGACGTTTCGGAAAAAGGCCAGGTCAAGAGTATCCTAAACCAACGAGCATGTATGAGAAAGAAGCAAAAGAGGTATGTCAGGATCGTAGCAAGGGGAAAGCCGTGGTCTCTGCTTACCCCTCTGTGAAATAGGCGCGATTTTATGTATGTTTATATGTATCCACAATAAATTAATTAGTTATTTCCAAAGAATTGTGTCCCTGTTATTCTCAAAATAATTCATGAAACTTACAGATTACATAACCTCTATGGTTTTAAAAGCAACACCCCATTTAAAAGCACAACAAAGGCATGACAATAAAACCTTATTTTAACTTTCCTCGTTCCCTTGTAGGATGTCTTTCACACTATGTAACGAGTTTCTCGCACTACCAATAAGAGTCTTTATAGAGTACGGTTTGTTTGTAAACTGTTGCAAATACTCTTAAAACATTTAAACACTTAAAATTCGGACCTCCAAGAACCTTTGATTTTGCTTTAGTTCTCTAAAAAACGGTGGTCTTTATTTCACGACCGCAGTGTTAGGTTTTTTTTCGGCGAGTTACCAAACCTTTGCTCCTAAAGGTCTATTTTAAAAAATATGCTACTTCTAAGTTTTTAAAGCACAGTCACCTCCTTAAATATAAATTACAAACAAAATGATTAAAAAACGCACCAGATGTTAACTCGTTCGCTCGCGATAAATGAATATTACTTTGTGGTTATTAGTAATCTGTGGTCGGTATTAGCATTCCTGGCTTTACCGTTATCTGATACAGATTCTTTGTCGGTTTTATTAATAAGCAAATCTATGGAACTTGTCTCGTCTGCACTTGCTTGCGTGTACTTTAGGTTTCAAGTGATGGGACGACGCGATGGACGGAATGGAGTCTTGATCCGTTCTTCCGAACGGATCAAGATTCGGGACAAAGACATTTTTTTTTGTTAGTAGACCATTCTTTGCAAGCCAATACCAACTTTATTTTTGCATTGGGAGTAGGTATGAAAGTTATGATTTTAAGAAATGCAGTCCCGATTCCGAATTTAATAAAAATACGATTTTTAGATACCTAGTAGTTGAATTTCGTGGACATTCATTGGTTTTCCCATTGCACTAATCATCATCAGTTTAACCGAAGAATGTCTACTGCAGAACATTACTCATTCTTAGTTGCCGCTTACGACATCCACGGGTATGGAGATATGGAAGATACTATTCTTCATCTGGGGCAACCACGGTCCAGTGACCGTTCATACGTGCCAAAATAGTAGTGCATTCACTTCTATTTTGGCACTTATGCCCCTAAAAATATATTTTTTTAAGACATCAACCTGTCTCACTGCGCTACACATCCCTAGCGTTGAGTGTAGGGCAACTATCTGATTTGCATTCCGATCTTATTTCAGGCTTAAAATGATAACCGGTATTATTTTCTCGATTATTTTTATGCATTTATTATAACTTGTGAATACTGGATCCTTTTTATTGTTGAAATACATAAAAGCTTCCTTTATAGAAAAGTCTGTAAGGTATTTTCATTTTTTTTTTATAGAAGTGTTAAAGATATTTAGTCATAGAACCGACAGTAATATGTATAGATTTTTGATCGAGCGAGGGAATCGGCGTTGTTTGTTTATTTGTTAGAGATGGAATTGAGTAGGTTTGGTAGTTCAAATATTTTATTTTAATCTAGGCCATACGGTTTTTCGAATACCATGAAAATCATCATCATCATCATCAGCCTGATGAAGTCCACTGCTGAACATAGGCCTCCCCCAAAGAGTGCCACGACGAACGGTCTTGAGCCTTCTCCATCCACCGACTTCCCGCAACCCTCACAATGTCGTCGGTCCATCGGGTGGGGGGCCTTCCAACACTGCGTCGTCCGGTTCGTGGTCGCCACTCGAGAACCTTTGTTCCCCAACGGTTATCGGTTCTGCGAGCTATATGGCCAGCCCACTGCCACTTCAACCTGCTAATTCTGAAAGCTATATCGGTGACCTTGGTTCTTCTACGGATTTCCTCATTTCGGATTCTATCACGCAGCGAAACTCCGAGCATAGCTCTCTCCATAGCCCGTTGAGCGACTTTGAGCTTGTGTATGAGGCCAATAGTTAGCGACCAAGTCTCAGTGCCATATGTCATCACTGGCAACACGCACTGATTGTAGACTTTCGTCTTGAGGCTCTGCGGTATCTGTGACGAGAAGATATGACGAAGTTTCCCAAACGCTGCCCATCCGAGTTGGATTCGTCGGTTGACCTCTTTGTCAAAGTTGGACCTACCTAGTTGAATCGTCTGACCCAAATAGACATAGTGATCTACAACTTGAATGGTATCGTTCCCAACATTTACCGGTATGGGTGCGACATGAGCATTGGACATGATATTTGTCTTGCCCATGTTCATTTTAAGACCCACCTGTTGGGAGACGGTACTGAGGTCTCTGAGCATTGCGCCAAGGTCCTCTAGCGATTCTGCCATTATGACTATATCATCGGCGAATCGAAGGTGAGTGATGTATTCGCCATTGATGTTGATGCCTTGTCCGTCCCAGTGCAGAAGCTTGAAAACATCCTCCAATGCAGAGGTGAACAGTTTCGGAGAAATGACATCTCCCTGTCTCACCCCTTTTTGCAATTGGATAGGAATTGTACTCTGGTCCTGGAGTCGGATAGACATGGTGGCTTTGCTGTACAAACACTTCAACACTTCGATATACCGGTAGTCGATCTGGCACCGCTGTAGTGACCGTAACACTGCCCAGGTCTCGACTGAATCGAAGGCTTTCTCGTAGTCCACAAACGCTAGACATAATGGTCGATTATACTCTTCGGTCTTCTGTATAATCTGCCGAAGCGTGTGAAAATAGTAAATTAGAAAACAAATTTAACGTGAACTCTCATATGGTAACAGTTTAATGACTTTGTAGTAGGAATATCAGTTGGAATATGCTAAA
Organism: Anticlea derivata; assembly: GCA_947579855.1. NCBI lineage: Eukaryota > Metazoa > Arthropoda > Insecta > Lepidoptera > Geometridae > Anticlea > Anticlea derivata. Next base: position 3,106,589 of record OX388266.1, read on the forward strand.
GATGCGATTTTCAAAGTTTATCTTATATGTGCCTCACCGATCATGGAAGCAGAAACTTTTACCTAACTTCGCGAGATCTTAGTTTGGGGCTACCAACTAGTATTTTTATCATAAGAGTTATAATAAAAGATCCTATGACATCATAAAATAAAATCAAACTATCCATTATAATTAATTTAACCCAAAACTAGCCGGTGCTTTATCGCAAAGTGCCAATAAACGAAATATTCGAGTCGGTGAAGTACAAACGTGCTCTCAACAAAAATAAACTCTAAAATAAAAGACGATCAAAGATGAAGCCATAAATTTCTGGACGCGGCACTTTTGGTCTCAGATCTAACAAATTAACTGGCGATTAAGCTACTGATTCGTAAGGACCGTAGACATTAGTGGGATAAAACAAATAACTGATTACGACTGTGTCGTGTGGAAAATGTGTTTTAATACCGATTTACGTGGAGTTAGTTTCTCACACGCTTTGTGGCGAAAATCACCAGGACACTATCGCGATTATATGATTATGTCATATAATTATAGCGACATAAGTAATGCAAAATACAAATAGTTTTAACGATACAAACAAACCTTTGCGTCTCAGATGGGCACTCGCCCGCTACTATTGTATACTGTGGCGTAGCGGGCGAGTGCCCGTCTGAAACGCAAAAGGTGCGGGTTCGATTCCCACTGCTGCATTTTGGTTGCGCTGTTTGCATGGTCTTCAAATATTTTTTCTGGGTGTTGTGGTACTCGTAATTTATGATACCCATGGCACAGGAAATCATATTATGGGGTCATGACTATGTCTGTGACTCAACAGTCGCAGACGGGTGTTTACAAAAAATAATAAATGTAGATAATAGTAAGAGATGGCAATACCTTAAGAACTGTTTATCTTTTAACAGATTTTTATAAGTAAAGCTATATGCTTTTAATAGTATTCAAACTTTCACGTCATTCAATAGCAATCAATGTTTCCCAAAAAAGTAGAAATACTAGTTCGATAATTGATTTTTATGTAAATAACTAAATAGACGAAAACCGCCAAACCCGAAGGAAACATAAAAACATGACACAAATTAAAAATAACTATACTACAGGAAGCACAAAAGATATCACGAATTGATACTTAATTATTGCAAAACTCGAATATTGAATCGTGAGAAAGTAGAAAAAACTACTAACACTTTGGACACAGAATAGAGTATAGTAGAATCCAAACAGAAGTTTCATTCTAATTACCAACAGTATGAATATATAGTATACACAAAGAATTAGTACTATAAACAAGTCTGGAAAGCTCTATTTCATTTGGCAAAGGTCAGATACATTATACTGAAAATAGCATTTTTCACCTATCGACTAACTTGAATTGAATAAAAAATTTGCAAGTAGATGCAATAACAGCTAGCAGAACCCAAAACTTCTGGTTTTTTTTTGATAGCAGTTTTCGCATAGTTATCCCGAACTACGCAATATAGAAACGTCACCACCAATAGGTAAGCGTAAACTTTAGCGTGAATTATTCTTGCGTTGCCTTAGAACCGTTCGTCGTCGCAATTTTTGGGGAGGACTACGTCTAATCATGAGAATGATGAAGTAAAATTGAATCCAAAGTAAGCGAGTTAGAGGTCATTTTCCAACGAAAGGTGAATGAAGTGGTCTTGTTTGAGCGATATCTTATTAACGGACTGCTCATTTGCATGGCAATAATATTTATTTTTAACGAATCACTACTAATTTGACAGCTTTTTACGCCAGTTTTATTTATGACAGGGCTTTGGTATTGAAGATATTGGTTTATGGTTTTGTTAAATGTTTTATACCAAAAGAGAGCTACGAAATTGGCCTTATTCTAAACCCATGAAAACATAGAATACCTGAATACTGATTGATTCATATATTATTCCATTTGTTACAAATTCAATCAATATTTTAATATAACAAACAAAATACTAAATTGCTATTTGTATATTATTCATGCTGTAGGTCAGTGACCAGGTTGGTGGCTATGCTACTGAAAAATGTGAGCAATATCCAAATGTTTGGACATACCTCTGACTGCCCTTAGACCTCTTCTAGATCGCCTGGAGATCTGAGAGGATGTCTACCATTCTCGGGGATAAAAGGCGTGAACCTATTTTTTATTTTTCATTAAAAAAAAATGTTTTTTTGTTGACCGCACAAGTCATGTCTTTTCATCAATCTTGTGAACCAGCTTGATCAAATCATTAACAAAAACAACAACTTTACATAACTAATAAACTGTCAATTATAAATTCACTGACTTAACTCTCTATGCAATCGTAATTGAATAACAGTCTATGTACAGCTAGTCCACTTTAAAACTAATATTTACTATCATCTTTGTCACTTAACGGACGGTAAGCTATGATTTTTATATGGATGACCGTAACATCCAACGACACTTGATAATTCGTTCGTGCAAAGTGTATGTTTTTAAAAGCTTGGTAGATAAAAGACAATGGCATTTTTTTGTGTGTCAAATGTTTGTAGCTTGTCTGTGATATCAATCGCATAACGTGGACGCCTCTTACGGAACCCAGGCTTTATCTTCTTCGTATTAAGTTGATATTTATCAGCAGTACTAATGTAATAATAAGCAGTGAGCTAGCTGTTTTAATAAGTCGTGAATGAAGGAAATAAATTACGTTATATGTCAACCTGCATGCTTTAAGTTGTAAAATACAGCCTCTATTGAATCAGTAGTTTGCCGCCGATTCGCACGGCTATGGTAATACATTTCATTTAGTGTAATTAATTTTGAAAATATATTTACCATTACTAAAGTTACATAGAGCTATAATAATTTATATTTTTTGTTCATATTATGAGAGGGTTCATGACAATATACCTAAAGGTTACAGGAGGTCGATGGATAAAGAAGGCTCATTCATCGTGGCACACTTTGGGGGGGGGGGGGGCTTATGTCTAGGCAGTGGACTTTTCAAGCTGATGATGATGAATTACGAATATGAGATGATTTGTTACATTTATGTAACAGCAAACCTACAATACTGAACACAAAAACACTAATAAATTTATTTTTTATATGGATTTATAAACATAACTAATTATTTTTTTATAAAAATTGCAGATTTTTCAATAAAAGCAATTATGTAAAATGAAATATCGTTTTTAAAAACTACATTTCAAAATATTGAATTACTAAATTCTTCACTAGTGAATTACTTTTAACCGGTAGTTTGAGTGCGGGTTTGATTACCGTCCGATGTTTACAGCCGGACGCGTCACGACTTTAGATAGAAAATATCAAGTTTTTAACCGCTATTTTATTAGACTGGGGTGTTACATTGTTTTACAAGGGCCGCTGCAGTCTTTTAGACTAAAAACACTATACAAATGTCAAAGCTTATTCGATACCAAATTGGCTATATGTAAAATAATTATGCTCTACGACTTTTGTAAATCCTTTATTTTTCATTGCAAAAAAATCTATGCAAAAATGTACTGTTTAGAGCAGCTTGGGCTTGTAGACATCTATTATATACAGGGTGAGTTTTTATTTAGGGCCACTTAGGCGAAATCGGAAACCTTGAGAGTAATCGAAAAGTGATGTTAGGAGTTAAGGGCTCAATTTTGAAAAAAATAAGATCTGCATTAAAAAAAGTTGAAATTTTTTTTCGATTCATTATCATCATCAGCCTGATGAAGTCCACTGCTGAACATAGGCCTCCCCCAAAGAGTTCCACGACGAACGGTCTCTAGCCCTTTCCATCCACCGACTTCCCGCAACCCTCACAATAAAAAGTACTTACCTAGCTACTTTGAAAATAAACTTCTGTATCTATCTATCACACAATGAGTTTTTCTTCGTTTTATAATCTTAAGCTTGTGGCAAGACGTAGTAATTCACATACCTGCCTTCTTGTATCGTGGTAGTTCAGGTTTCGTTGAGAAGTATAGTTCTGCGGTGAAATTCGAGCAACCATTGCGGTGTGCTGTTCAAGGATGAGTCGAGTTCAAGATCTCTAAGTAGTTGTTTTCTTGTGTTAGATATTGCTAGTGGCTTGGCAACACAACTACAAAGATGATGCCTTTGAAATTATAGACTTTCCGGGTTAAGCCTTGTACAAGCAGCGTGAGATAATGTCATCTGAAATTCATATGATACTTATCTCTACTGAATAAAGTCGATTGAGGATTAGCAAGTTGAAGTGGAAGTGGGCGGGGCACATATTATGATATCGACGGCCATACGGGTAAAAGGTTCTAAAGTGGACGTAACGCAGGACGGCCCCCCACTCGATGGAAAGACGAGTTCAAAAAGTCGCTCTGGAATATTACAGGGAGGCCTTTGTTCAGCATTTGGCGTCCTACGGTTGAAATTATGATCATATTGGTTGGTTGACTTGGTTTTAAAGTTAAAATTTTAATAAAAATAAAAAAAACCAATAGTTTCACTTCTGTTTACGCGCGGTCGTCGAAAAATAACCCATTAAAAATAATTTCCAGAATATTTCACCGTAGTCGATCTATTTCGTGAAACGGAAGCCAACCGGATACTTGACCACTTCTATTCAATGCCCTAATATAAAATTAACTCGTTTATTAATACCACGGTATATCAGCGTTATTATATACCAGCGCTGGAATTAATATACCGTCTCGTTACGTTACGATTATTTTTATATTTCAATCTGAATTCTTATGTTTTACGATTGATTGATTTTCGAGTAAGTTGTGATCTTAAGTATAGTAAAATAGTTTAACTATGGACAATTGTGATCTTATTTAAAAAAAAACTGTAGGTAATATAAAGTCATCCAAAAATATAATAATAATTATTAAATTAAAATTTGTTCAAACAAATTAAACTCATTGTTTGACCGATGACTGTCATTGAAACTGTATAGGTTACAAGGCAACTATAACTTTAAGGCCCAAGACTTTACTGGTTACTAGAACATTACAACTATAAGCATGGGACAGCTGATAAACATAAGGCTCATTTGCATTACCAGGTAGGAATTATCGACTCCATGGAACGGCTGATGGAATAAGGACACATCTGCATAGCCATCTGCTATATGCTACGGATGCATTATACTTACTACCTAAACTAAATACTATTAAAACTAAAAAGTTTCACTTAAAAGTACTTTTTTATATTTTTAATAAAAACCATTTTAGTTTTTTTTATTTTGGGTCCAAACATTTAACTAACTAATGATATGAGGAAGTTAATGTCAAACTTGTTACATAAAACCGCTGAATAATTGATTAAAACTGATTTGATCTCAAAACGTCAGATTTTTGCAGTGTTTTTTTTCAATTAAAAATGTTGAATATCCATAAGTCATAGAAAAGTTATAACATATTATGAGGTGTAGAATAAACCCGTTTGCCCGCCTCCATACCTACTATAAAATAACTTTAGGGGTTTAATCAAACTATTTGTTGAATAACTCAATGACCTTATATAGCCAGCCAATAAACCGGTTAAACAATAAACCAAAATTTAAGATAGATAAAATTTAGTTTATTATTGACTGACTAAGATTTATCATTACTTTTATACTTTTCCTAGTCTATAAAACATATCAATTTAAAATTGCCAATATGTCACTTTTTGCGCTTACTAATTACAACAAGTCTTACACGCACCTATTAATTAAAAATATTCGACACTTTTAATTAATAGATCCGCCAATGTTATTTATAATGAAGCCTCTATGGGAGCCGAGATACGACTTTTTATTGGAGTTACGGTAAACTGCTAAAAATCACACATTTGTTAGCGGTAACGATTCCGCTTCCGACGGAAACCTTGGGTGGAAACGTTCCCATACCAGAATATTTGTGTGTGATAAATGGTGTAAGTGGATCTGGTATTTATCTAAAATAGTTTAAATTCGATCATTTGTGTAGTGACTAGTATTTAAGGATACCTGCATTCCTTAACTTATGCTGTCTCCGGGGGACAACTGACAGTGACAGATAACAGATGACACCTGAGATGGAGAGATGTATACATAGTCTCTAGGAGTGAGTCAGTCTGTGGTCAAGCCGGCCCGAGCAGGCGCGCGGGAAGTTACTGCGAGATATTATTATGTGATATAATAATAACGAGGGAGTTGTCCTGCTAGGAACCAGTGTGGTGTAAGGCATACACTACAAATGGCGATGAGGATAACGAGGTATTTATGTATAATCTAGAGAACATAAGTACGAATCGGTCAAACAAACAATTTCACAAAAAGTTGTCCACCATCCTGTGTAGGCTAACTTATTGCAAATTATACCTACTGTGATATCCTATGTTGGTTATCTAGGTCATTTTTATGCTACAAGGATTCAAGAATCAATATTTAGTGTTTTTCTGATAGAAAAGGCAAAAATAAAGCATAGTTTTTTTATCTTTTCTTTGCCAAACATTTTGGCACGAGACGGTTGGTGTATTCTACCAAAGATCCTTGTAAAAATGAAAAATATTTTTTTTTCTTCAAAAAAAAAAATTATAAAAAGGTATGGGAATTAAGGTAAATGTAGAACCTTTATTGAAAGTAATATCATGCGGGGTTAAACAAACTTTGGAGCATAAAATCTGAAGCCTTAATTATAAATATCTGATAAGGGATGGACAATGCTTGGGGTCATAGATATGGGAGCTGAGCTAAGGTATTGCCATCTCTTGCTATTGACAAGCAGTGATAATACAGACGGGGATATTTTTAAGCATTGCTTACGTTTCGTTTATAAGTATGGGGGTTAGTTGTTATCATGGGTGCGACTTGAAAGTGATGCATGTAAAACAAACTGCAGAAACAATCATGGAACTAATTTACCATTTCAAAATAAGAATGAAGGCCTTAAATGAAGAGATCGGTAGGTAATGTAAGATTACTGGTAATATACCTGGATGATGATTGGAACTTACTTACCTACAAGATAATACCTACTCTCAAAGTATTTTTACCTAGTATATGTGTACAAATTATTTGAGTAGGTAAGAACTAAAGTACCAATTCCTTCCCACCATACGTTTGAAAATAAAAGGAAAATTAAACCCAAATTTTCCTGAGTTGAGAATGGATTATTTGAAAGAAAAACATGTTAACATTTAGTTACTTGCTTATTCAAACAACTGTTGGCAGAGTTCAGTGATAGTGGAAATACTCTTGTTCAAAAAAGACTCAAGGTAAGTATTTTAAAGAACTTACTTCTTTGAAATATCCCGGTTAATTATAAGTCAGTAGGTACCTAAAGAAGCTAGCTACCTACTAATAATATAAGTACCAAATAACTAGGTAAGTTAACATACCTACCTGAGGCACATTAGGAGATCCTCTTGGTAGCTAGAGTAATCCTAGTAAATTAGTAGGTATATTGACCAGGTATGGACAGCTAACATAGGTAACAGTTTAGTTGCCTTGAATCATGGGTTCTCAATAGCTCTCTGTCTATGCAAATTGTACTGTTTGTGGTCGATTCAGCTATCTATACATATGGTGCATCTTGGCAGATGTAGGTACAGTTGTCAATAAACAGAATTTCAAACATGCTAGAATTCAATTACCTAGCGACAATTAGTGATTAAGAGTGCAAATAGAATGTAGAAATAAAAAAGCACAAACTTCCTCTCATATTGTTATCCTGGCTTCTTAATATCATTATCAGAGCAAAACATTCTAATTGAAAGATAAGATACCCAACACATGACAAATGGTAAATGACTTTCCACCATTATAAGAGCTCATTCTATGTATACAATGTATTATATGTGCTTCACCTGTAATTTACATGATAGGTATAAGTTTATGTACTTTGTAATTAACACCTTATCTGCATAAACACAGATTTACACGAGACAATAGATTTTCTATTGTGTCCGAGATGGTGGCGGTCTAGAGGTCAATGGCGATATATAAACTGTCGCCAGGTTCACAATAAAGGAGAGGAAGATAAGTGCCTAATTATAATTGCATGGTTGAGGAATCATTTTGTTAGTACTTAGGTATTAGCAAAACCAAAATAAAACCATAAACCTTGCGTAAAGTTTTGAAAATGGAAGAAAACTTAAACTCAAATTTTCGTGTTTTAAATTAAGAATGGAAATGTTTAGAGATTTTATACATGAGTATACAACTTATTAAACTACTAGATCTGGTGACGCGACGAGGCAGTACTAGGGTAGTCTGCACATACATAAGTAGCGCCACCAAGAGGCCCTAGATAGATACTATAAGTAGGTATAACTCATGTAAGTAGGTACGATGGCAGTTATCTACGTACTTATTTGACGAAGAGGTAGTGGATGGTCAAATAGCATAAACAGAAGTAAGGACTCCCGGAAAAATTAAGCGGTGAAATATTTTATCTGGACATCAACATGGATAATGTGTGAAGAACGATACTTGGTGGAAGTAACTTCAGAAAACATTATGGTTTAGTAACAGTGGATATTCTTTAGTATAAGGTACATCAACGGAGGAACGTGTTAAGTTGAGATAAGATCACAAAGAAGTACCTATGAACCATAAACTCATACTTTGGATGAAGGAAGACAAAATATAGAAGTCGGACGACGAGACGGCAGCGGCGCTATCGTGTCATCGGCGTGTTGGCAGCGCGGCGCAGAGTGGTGGCGACGCAGCAGCGTCGTAATATCTAGGTGATTGGTACAAGAAATCAATCTTAGAGATAAATCTTCAGAATCAGCGGCAAAACAAAAGTACTGCCCGACCACACTTGTGTTTCACAAAACCTGTAACGTGTATAGTGCGCGGTTCTAATCAGTCTACTTATTTGAATTCAAATGCAACATGCCGCGCCGAGGGCGACGACGACACTTCTGTCTCTCCTACGCGCCACGGTTCCTACACGACTAGCACCATTGCGCGGCGAGTGAGGAAGAATAAGGCGGCCCGCGCGATTCCGCGATTGAAGATTCGGCTCGAGAACTTTCCTTGGTTTTACGTGTTTAATTGCTTTCCGTTAGTTTGCCCTAGAGGTCGCGGGTTCGATTCCCGCACTGGACAGACATTAGTGACTAACACAGATACAGTAACCCATAGTACAGGCTGTGCCTGGTTTGGGATCGGTTGACCGTGTGTGGTATGTCCGGAATATTTATTTATATTATATTTAGTTATTTTGTGTTAAAAGTGTATTTGTATGTCCAATTAAAAGTCTAGTGTTTGTGGTCGTTTTACTAACAATTCCGAACTCCTGAGAAGACAGCCAGCCGGGCAATCGCTAAACGTGGTTTCATGAAAAGTGTTTCGGGATTGTTGTTGTTAGGGTGTGTTCATACTCGACCGACACTAGTGCGAGTTTTAGTGAACATTGGGGCTTGCAATCGAATACCACCAAAAAATGGTTGAATACTACAGTTTCGAATATTTGCAAGCCCTAGTGAACATTCGTCAAATCGAATGCCTACTGTCATGCATGAGAATTGGAAATTAGATATGCCTAAATTTTGGTTTGAAAGATAATTCTTTAAAGCATCTTTCCTCGACTCGATAATAGTAACAAATATCGAAATACGTACATAACGAGACCATAGATGTATGAACGCTTAATACCATGTTAGAATCATGTGGGCCTCATTATGAACCCTGTTTAAATAAAGGGTAATCTAAATAAACTACTACTCATTATATTCAAGAGCACAATAAATAGTCAGCATTTCTCAAATAAACCGCAACTTTTGGAAGAAAAGGTAGCTTAACGTTCAAGATAATCGATTTAGTCACTCAGGTTTGCTATTTAATTGGTTGCAAACGTATTGGTTACACAGGCTTGCCCATTTGTTGGTTGCATTGCAAGTATTGGTCACACAAGCTTGCCATTTAATTGGTTGCAAGTATTGGTCACACAGGCTTACCATTAAATTGGTTGAATGCTGTCGAGCGCAGGCTTACCGTTAAATTGGTTGCACATGTGCTGATGGGAAGGCGTACCATTAAATTGGTGGCACGGCGTGTCATTGGATTGGCGGCAGTCTGACTGAGCCGTACTATTAAATTGGTTGCAAGGTTGCTGGTCAGACGTCCAGCATTAAATTGCTGGGGAAGGTGTTCTATTAAATTGAATGCAAAGTGTGAACCAAAGGGCTTGCCATTCAATTGGTTGTGGGAGGTATTCCACTAAATTGGATGCAATGTGTGGACCAAAGGGGTTAAATAGCCCTTGCTTAAAGGCACACCGACAAGTTGATTAGCGGTGGACCAAGGAGTTAACCATGTTTGAGTAGCAAATTTAGTGACCAGTTTTAAATGGTTTACGAGATTTTAGTATATTATAACGAACTGATATCTAATTCTTAATACCTGACGGCACATGAGATACTGGCGTTAGGTCAAGACTGCTGTGACTTCGATTTTCTGTAAGTGGTTGTTCCTATTAAACTACAAGAATCCGGTAGGCCAATTAGAATATCCGTCATTTTCATTTAAAAAAAAATAAGAAAAAGGAGGGAGAGAGGAAGGTGGCGTAGTAGGTTCTAAGTTATGATCAGGGTATGGATGTTCAAATGTACCTACTAGTGATTAAAATGATCTGGCTATCGGGTATACATCGGCTAACCGGGCTTTCATTACAGGTTTCTTCTCGAAAGGGATAATACGCTAGATTATTATTATTATTATTTCCCTTGCTTTCAGCAAGGTAGTGATACGATAGCTCAGTCATATTGACCTGCTACCGGCATCTGAAGTAAACGAACTAACGAACGGGCTGCGTTCAGTTACCGACTCGTGTGTCATCGAATTATCAAGCAACTGTGGGGTGGGTATCACGCGGCTGAGTTACTTGAAATAACGTGTTATTTCAGTGGTAGTTGAATTGTATAATAAAAAAAAAAAATAATAATAAAAATATTTTATTTCGGACGACTAGAATCCATAATTTGTTAGTAAAATTATATAAAAAGAACTTATAATTAGGGTTAGTACTTAATGCTAAATAATTAAATTAAACATTTCAGTAGATCACTCTCCGCACGAAGCAGTGCCACGTGGGAGAGGTGATCCTGCCAGCAATCGTTTGAAGGATGATATTGGGGCTATCACGCACTCTGCGCATCAGGGATGTGGTCTTTTTACGGAGAATTGCAGCAAACCCATCCGTCTCGTATTCTGCAAACATCCCTGATGCACTGCAGAAACGCGGCAGCCCCAACATCATCCTAAAAATATTGTTGTACTGGATACGCAGGGTCTCTAGCGGTCGCCTAGTGTAGTTAACCCATAGATTCCCGGTGTAGAAACTTTGACAGTATGCTTTAAATAGCGTTAGCTTCACTTCTTCTGTACACCGGGAAAACCTACGGATCAGCATATTACCTCTTACCGCCAGAGCCCTACGCTCTCTTTCAATGTCAGTCAATGTGTATAGTAGAAGCTAAGAACGGTAGTGAGGGTCGGTAGAATCTGTCTACTCGCCAAAGCATTAATTCTAGCGAAAGTGATGGTGGTCGAAAATAGATTTATTAAAATTATTTTAACAAGGAAGGGATGTAGTGACTAGTATTTAAGGATACCTGCATTCCTTAACTTATGCTGTCTCCGGGGGACAACTGACAGTGACAGATAACAGATGACACCTGAGATGGAGAGATGTATACATAGTCTCTAGGAGTGAGTCAGTCTGTGGTCAAGCCGGCCCGAGCAGGCGCGCGGGAAGTTACTGCGAGATATTATTATGTGATATAATAATAACGAGGGAGTTGTCCTGCTAGGAACCAGTGTGGTGTAAGGCATACACTACAATTTGTATGTATTTACATCTTATAAAAACATCATACTATTTGGAAAGACGAAAAAATAAAGAAAAAAAAATATTTGTAAAAAAAAACAATCCAGGTTAATCTACCAGCGGCCTTCACACTAGGCATAGCCTGTGTCGTGGAGACCAGTTACAAGAATTAACAAGAAGATAAGTTTGGACTACCTACTAAAACAAACATTAGAAAATTAATAAAGAAATACCTACTTAGTTTAATATGTAAAGTATGCACTTTGTTTTAAAGATGTGAGGATGCGAAGATGTTTGTGACTCAATCACGCTTAAACAACAAAACGGATTGGAACAACAATGACCAAGCTACTTTTTATCCAAGTGCACACGCGCAAAGCCGCGGGTGGAATCTAGTTCAGTTATTTTTATAGGACTTTTAATATAACATTTAAATATGAAGAACACTGTTTGTACAATACTTGACCTATGTTTATCATATTTTATTTTCTATCATAAACTTAATCATTTTTTCAAATAACGGTACCTATGCTTTATTAAATAAATAAATAAAATTCATTTATTTCAGACAGCAAAAAAAAATGTTTAGGTCCATATTATGTTAGTCACAAAATTTTCTTGGTCTATGTTAGTAGTATTCATCAGAGTTATAATTACAAAGTAGGAATAATTTCAAACACTGCAATCACTCAATGATGATGCTATTCCATCATTATTTGATTACAATGTTTGAGAAACGGGCTATCCCATTTATTGGATAGTGCATTCAGGATAGTGTTGGGACTCCCGTGCAGCCTGCATAGCAACAAAGCTACATTCTTCCGCATGCATGCATGCAGCTTAGCTGAATATGACTGAACCGTATGTTCCCAGTCTCACGGAGGTAACTTAAAATTTGATTAATAAAGGTTTACACAAATGTGGCCAGACCCGCTAGGTGGCTAATGCATTTGACCTTACATCGACTCGTGTTAGCATTTGAACTATGCTCTTGATGCCCATACACAAATCAGCTTCCCATCACCCATCATTCGGCAGTCACGACAAATCGTATTAAAATTAACAGCTATCTATCAATAAACACACATCGCTTCACGCCACGGCCATTACCGCTTATGTTTTATAGTGTCAGTTCATTACAGTCGCAACGCAGTAATGGTTGTGTAAATATAAGCTGAAGTCGTAAACATGATTGATATTTTGGTGAGGGGCGTAGAGATGTATCGACGCCCGTCAAAACTCAAATTGTTACTATAAACAGTTTTACAATTAGCCTGCATTTTGAATATATTTACGTCAATTTTATACAGTGTGTCTATAAATCTGGTTACCAAATATTATTTTGATGTGTGAGAGTGCTAATAAAATTAAGGACGCGTGAAAGATGCATCGAATCGAAACTCATGAATGTTATTGATGAGGTTTTTGTAGCGGTCGGTCGTTTCCGAGTCGTTTAGGTAATTGATGTATCACGATTTTCTTTAACAAATATTTTGTTAAGTACGACTACCTAAAATTTCTTAGTTGAAAAGTACTTAGCATGCGATGATAGATGATTTTTGATGTCTTGCTAACTCCACATATTTTAACTAGCTTACGCCCGCGGCTTTGCTCGCGTGGTAGATAAAAATTCGCATAATTATTCTATACTATAATCTATCTCTGTGCCAAATTTCATCTAGATCCATTCCACCGTTCTGGCGTGATTGATTAACAAACATCCATCCATCCCTCCAAACTTTCGCATTGAACTCTCTTCGCAGTGTTGGAAGGCTTCCCACCCGATGGACCGAAGAGAGCAAGGCTTATATCTAATAGTGGACTTCTACATGCTGATGATGATGAAACTCTCTTCAAAATTGTGTAAAATTTCTGTTTACTAAATAGATAGGAGTGTCGATTCTGTTGCAGTATCCTAAATTAACCTAACTTGATAGCACTCAAAAAGTTCAGAACTTTCTTATCGATCGTAGGAAGAAGTATGGCTGCAATTAGATCTGTCAAATTGAGTTAGATTAGTACCAATATAGTATTCTGGTAAATATTAAAAACATCATAAGATTATCACTCAATTTTGGCATTTATCACAAGTACACCTATATATTTTCGAGGGCGATTGTTAGCTTGTCTGTGGTACCAAATATTTTTTTATCTATATCTAGCTTAAACGTTTTATAACAAAAAAACCGGCATCAAATAAAAAATTATACAAAGCAGCATTACAAAAGTATTATGTAAGCTTAAACATAACATTTTCTCATACAATAGAAAGTTGAAATTAAATTTCTTTGTTCACACATTAAAGTTCCCATAGCGGTCCACAACGGATGGTAAAGAACGGACGTCCTTTATTAGTTCCAAAATTTGCATATTAAAAACAAGATAATTTATTGGCCACTTAATGGGACATATTATCGGATGTATCCGATTATTGATAATCACAGATGGAGAGATTAGGCCTAATAAGGTAAATTAGTAAATCAAATTTCCTTCTACTTAGGTGTTATTTATCAATGAGCTATCAAGCTGTACTATAAAGTTGATGAGAAAAAGCTATCGAGTTCATAATTGGAACAACAAAAAATATTTTGGTAAAACGTAAAATTATTTTTGATAAGATAATAATGCTAATAACAACAAACTAATTTTATTGCTAAAACATTTCAGTATTAGCAATTTGCTGTATCCCCTTCAAACAAGTGATATATTAATCCTAAGTTATAAGGTAAAGCAATGACTTATTGCAAACAAGTCTTCCAAGAATAAAATTTATCATTGCATTATAGTAATTATTTAATATGTATTTATATTGAGACATGATATCCACGAGATAGTAACTCAAGTCGTCACGGTCAGCGTCTCATAGCTTTCCCACTGCGATACCGAGGTGTAGATATCGGGTTATACGAGGTGAAAGAAAAAACGAAATTTGAGCACACTAATGTAACGGGAATAAGTATTTTATTTGATCAATCGGAAAAATCACGATGCGATTCAAACTTTTGGTGGCCTGAGCATACGATGAGTGTGTTTCTATTGCATAGTTTTTCACGTAAAATTAAGAGTAGATATCATAATGCATCGCATACGTTACGTACGTGAGTTTATCTCACTAGACCACTTCATCTCTAGCGATATAGTTAAACAACAAGTATTTCTAAAAACCACAGAACAATGCCCAAAAAGATAGCTGTAAAAAAATGGCATCAATATTTTTTACCTTAAAATTGGACCCATTCACCTTTTGATCATTATCGCGCATTAGTTAAACTTTTTTGGGAGACCACATGTCAATTTATATGGCTATTGATAGTTTTTATATAGCAGGTAAGCTTTTTTTCTCCAAAAAACCTGACTTTTTCGAATTTGCACCTTCACATTGCTCGTTTTTATGGCTATTGTGCAATTTCGCTAACGATCCTATGAATTATACACTTCCGGACACCTTTACGCAAAACCTGTTCTACTGTTGTTTCTTCTCTGTCTTTTATAAACCACATGTTTGACATTTGTCGATTTTAATTAAAAATATGCGTAGCAATATTGGCAAAACGTTGGTACTTATCTATATATATATCTATGTAGTGCAATGATAGATAGATAGAAGATAGAAAACTCTTATTGTGCACCACAAGGACATCTTACAAATTACATACACGCACAAACATTCAATTAATAGCGAAGTACAATGGGCGGTCTTATCGCTAAGAGCAATCTCTCCCAGACAACCTTTGATAGTGTTCATGATGTAGATGATGCAGATGTATAAATAACTTTGTTTTTTTTTATACAACTGAGGTGGCAAACAAGCATACGGCCCACCTGTTGGTAAGCGGTTACCGAAGCCTATCACAAAGCCTATCTGGTATAGCACGTGCAATACCAGAGGCATCACGCACGCGTTGCAGAACCCGAACCCCCCTCCCCCTTAAGAGCTCTGGCAAACTTACTCACCGCAGGAACACAACACTATTTGAAACAAATAATGCTTTGATCTTCTGTTAGGCGGAGGTACCTCACCAGGTACAGGTACCAGCTCCAATTTAGAACGAGAAAATCTCGCTGTGCTCTACTCCTCTAAACTATGCCTTTTTCATCATCATCAGCTTGTAGAAGTCCACTGATGGTCATAGACTGCCTAAGAGTTTCATGACAATTTTGGTCTTGAGCCTTTTTCGTTCACCAACTTCCCGCAATTTCACAATTTCGTCGATCCATCGGGTGTGTTCCAACCTACCTTCCAAAATTACGTCGCCTTGTTCGTGGTCACAATATACCATTCATGTAATACGCGTCATAAAGACCACTGTTTATGTTACTACATATTTGCATAAATAAATAAAGGTTCTAAAAAACTATGGTGCAAGCCAACTTTTACTGCTACTGCAAAAACACGTGCTAAAAATACGTCCAACATGATGATTACACCCGTATTTTAATATTGTGCTCAAGCGTAAATCGTGATATAGATTTGTAATTGACTTACATAAATTCTATACTAAAAGCCACTACTCACGCTCAATAGTGTCTATAGTGCAACACATCCAACAATATAGATTTTAATAAGATATTTTTCAACAACAAATCCTAAAAACATCTTTCTAAACGTTTAAGTACAATTTTAGAATAAGGGTCTAAAATATGGCCATCCCATTCCAGCACCTGACGCCCTAGAATTGCCATTAATAACGACCACAAATCATTGACCCAATAGCATCAGTACAAGTATCAGTACCTACAAGCAGAAAATTGGTTTCCAACAAATAATTATATTTTATTGGTACTTCAACGGATAGTATTTGCAGCATAACTCTGGTCTCTAGACTAGTTCCTGGACAAGCGTTAGCAAATACATGCTTATTATGTGAGACATGACAAAAAAACAATTATTTGTATACGTCATCACCATCATCGTCAGTCTGAAGAAGTCCACTGGACATGCTTCCCCAAAGAGTACCACGATGAACGGTCTTGGCCTTGGCCTTGGTGGGGTATTTCAACACTGCGTCGACCAGTTCGTGGTCCCCAGTCGAGAACCTTCATTCCCAACGGCTGTCGATTCTGGAGCTATAATGGCCTGCTCACTGCACTTCAACTTGCTTATACTGGTTGCCATCGGTGGCCTTGGTTCTTATACAGATTTCCGTTTTCAGATTTTATCACGCAGTAAAACTCTGAGCATAGCTCTCTCCATAGCCCGTTGCGCGACTTTAGCTTGTTTATGGGGAAAATATCTAGTACCAGTTAGTAATAGTTATATAGCTCTAAATTATATTATATCATTGAAAATCAAGGCTACAGCATTTTACGACCGTCAAATGACGGTATGCGCTTCTTAGGTAAACGAATCTGAACCAAGCGTACTCGTATGTTACACTGAATGTGTCTGTTTTGCTGTTTGTGACAATTTTGTTACTTATTTATAAAGGCACGTTTTCCCTAAACAAGACATTCTAGTAAAGCGCGTCTAGTTCACAATATATCACTTACTTTACGCTTTGTCTATCTAACTTGTGCTAAGACTTTATTTTACTGTTATTTGCTGAGGAATTCCAGGATCTCTTGACTTCATCAAAAGAAAAATACGGGAACAGTTTCAACGTGACAAAATTGCGAGATTTATCCAAAACATTTAAAAAAATTAAAACAGGTTAAAGTTAAATAAAATCTTGTTAATACAATAACATTTTACATAAGGCGCAAATATGTTAGTCTCGATAGGGCTTACATATTGAAACCTTTTGCGGTTGAGACCCTGGGTCCGTAGGAAAACGGGGCCCTCCGGGTTTTCAAAAAGATATCAGGGCGTCTGATCGAAGCGACGCGTGGCCCGAGAGCTGGCTCCTACTTGGCCCAACGGATAAGTATTGCCATCCAGCGAGGCAATTCCGCCAGCGTCTTAGGGACGCTTCCGACTGGTAGTGATCTGGATCAATTGAGCTATCTATAGATCGTTTGTAACGGTTTTTAGATAGCTCAACTGTTTCTTGTGTATTTCACAATAAATAATTTAAAATAAAATTTTAAGAGATCCAAGAATGCCCCTTAGCCTTGAAGGTAGAATTTACAAAACGATCATAAGACCTGTCGTAGGTACTGTAGGGATCTGAGTGTTGGGCAACAAAAGACGAATCGAAAGTGCATCCTACGGAAATGAGAATATTGCGATGGATATGTGGAGGGACTAGAATTGACAAGATACGGAATAAGTACATCAGAGGAAGTTTGAAAGTAGCGCCAGTGACATCATCATCTCCCTTGATCACATGAAGTGGGATAACGGCAGCAAGATGATGATGGAGTTAGATAAAATAATCAAAAGTAATTGTTTTTTGAGAGGGAAAATTACAAATAAAAATTACATGCAATAACAATTTTACAATCATCACTGACGACAATTTTAAAATAATCATCATCAGTTTTCACACTTTGTAACCATACGCGTTTTTAATTGACCATCTATGTTTCGAACAATAGATGATTATGTGGTATTGTAGAAAGTAAGTGACTCCACGGGCGATCATTGTATTTGATCATTTTGATTCATTTTAACTAACCCCGGGTTATCGATGCGATCAAAATTTCAATTAAAAATCAATTGGTAATGCGAGCAGCTAACAAGGGTACATCTGTTTTCAATTAATTAAATTGTGAATAAGTTTTGAGATCTGATCGGGTCACCGTTAGCTATGATGGATATATACAAGGTGATTTATACAATTCCGAAAGAAGGTTATCCAATCAACAAAAAGATGTACTATTAGCGAAAATAAGCATAATTTTTATAGCCTTTTATTTAATGTTTATCAACTCCACACTGCAGTATATCGCAGCTTTGCAAGCTCTGAGTATGGATGGTGTCTAACTAGATGCAGCCAAAATAAAATAATGATTTGTTGCTCAGTTCGGTACCTATAAATATTCGACATGTTGTCTTGTGTGATAATAAATTAATTAAAATTATTTTTAAAATGAACCTTACTAATTCTGATGAATGTCGATTTTGAGTTTGAGGGCCTGCTTTACCTATAGCTCAACAATATCAAAATCCCTTGACGTCAAACTTAAAATAAACTGACTTTATTTTGTATACTTACATGTGCCATATCTTACGCAATTAACGCAATTAAACGTGGCTTTATCTATTATAGTTTCAAGATGTCAAAGATTAAAAATCCTGATTATATTTTTTCATCGCACTTTTACAATCTAGATTAAATATAATTAAATTTAAGATTAATTAAATTTGTTATAGGTCTTTTGTTGAATAAATCTTTATGTATCTAGATTAAATAACATTCTTCCATGCACTTAAATTATTTAAAATTATATATATATATATATTCCGGACATATTCACACGGTCAACTGATCCCAAACTAGGCATAGCCTGTACTATGGGTACCAGAGACTGATATAAATAATAGATATATATTTAACACCCAGACACAGAACAAACATTTGTGTTAGTCACAAATGTTTGTCCAGTGCGGGAATCGAACCTGCGACCTCTAGCGCAGAAGGCAGAGTTACTACCAACTGAGCTATGAGGCCAGTTAGAAGTATTCAAGTAATATAAATAAAATATTGCGACAATTCCCACACACAAACAAGCTAAGGTATATTTTATCGTATCAGCAGTCATATCGCATTTGCTTCCGATTAACACAACTTAATGTGTGTTTGGTGCTGACGTAAATTAGATGTCAAACTCTTCCGCTGTTCTATAAGAAATGACTGTATTAATGTGACGGTCATTAAAATATGACCAACGGAACTGGCGCCTATTTTTATGTTACTTTTATCGAGTAAATTATTAATTCATAATAGTTAATTTCAGTTACTGCCAGAGCAGAAAAAGCCCAGTCAGTATGCTTTTTTGAAGGTGTTTTTAGCGCAACAAAGTGACAGGTTATTGCTAGAAGAAGAGATTTTTAGAAAAAGCTTCAAGAATGAACATCTGAAGTAAATTCTATTCTATAATTAAATAATCCCTTATTATTAGCGACGATTGTGCTTGGAAACTGTCACGTATGTCACATACTTTCTAATGCAAGATGTGGTCATGTGCCAAAATTTGTGTTCGTACCTTTGATTACCCCTTTAAGCATATTCACGGATCTAATTGCAAGGAGATCTGAGAGGTACTATAATTGGGGATAAAAGTGCCTTATTATTTTTTCGCTAATCCAGATCAAATACAAAACTATTTCTATCCCCAGGTTTTAATTAAGTTATCGATGTAAAATTATGTATTATCATTTATTAATCATATTAATTATGTTCGCGTGCTTTAAATATTAATTGCTGCGTCATGAATAAACCCATCCTCATGAATACTGAGAGGACACTTGCATTCTAGATCCTGGTTACACGTAAAGTTTAGTCTTTAGCAAGCAGAGCGATTAGCGGGGTTCTTTCCCGCTCTATTTGTTAGAGACTTTTCCCAATTTTGTCACAGCTTTTCCTGATATTCAACATCATCTCCCTACCCCAATCCTGCTTAAATGGGGTCACAGCACAGCTCACCTATTTCATTAACCCACATGACACCTTTCTTACGTCATCATTCACAATTTAAGTGGTTAAGGCATGAAGGAGTAACAAACATCTTGACATCATCAATCTCACTTCTTCACAAACTTTTGCATTAATAATCGCATTTATAGTATCCAACTTCCAAATTAGTACTACTACATACAACTTATTTTATGTTTGAGTTCAAACTTGAAAACGTCAGCAAGGGCTTATAAATCTTTAAGCTGATGAAGACCTTGTTTTTTTGAAAATATTCTGTGTAAAAATAATGAGCTTTTCTGTAGCTATTACAAAAAATATTTATTAAATCAATTAAATTGACTGAAGGAATTTAATGAAATATTATCGGAGTATCTGCTCTATATCGCTATATGTATCGCTCTGTCTGTAGGAGAGGCCATGTTCAGCAGTGGACGTCGTACGGCTGAAATAATGATGATGCTCTGCTACAGTTCCGAACTCTTCAAATTGTCTCGATCTGCTCAACGCTACCCCTCATAAATAATGCCTAGCTTTCTACACCGAGCTACCATAAACCTGTGATGATGTGTTATTGTATTATGCTAACGTTGACATGTTTATAGTTCACAATTTATGTGTACGTGTATGATTGTATTTTTAATGTTCCTAGACAAGTGGTATTTATCTTGAACTTGTTCCGAAGTGCTTTGCTCGCTCCTGTGCTCTAAGCTCGGGAACGAGCTAACGAATTTTGCAACCTTACTTGAAAAGAATTAGATTTCGGACGTAATCGATATTGATTGGGAACAGTTAAAATAGAAGTACATTATAATGATGTAAATTAAAGTTTCTTGAGAACATAAGTTCACTATTTTACTATAAAACGGTTCGGCAATGTTCTTCTGTGCAAAGCCTTTTTGTATGAAAGTCTTACAAAATATTACTTACCTACAATACAACTTCAGACTAATCTTGTTCAATGTTTCAATAGCCAATCTGCTTCTACCATAGTGCCCGACAACTACCTACGGTCTGTTCAAAGGACTCTCAATGGAAATGGAAACAAAAAAGTTCATCAACGCATGACCCATAAAACATCATGTAGACATTTAAATGAACATGAAACGAACGTAAATCCATCAACGACAATGCTCCTTTTCACAGCTGCTGATGATAAAAGATGTATGGGAAAATAGATCTTATGTTTTGCATGGTTAGGTCTGTGGTGTAAATGGTATTGATAGCTTTTACATATCCAGAACTAATATCATAGTGAATTCAAACTCATTGATCGTCTAATGCCTATCACTAAAAAGTTTGAATATCATCATCATCATCATCCACTGCTGAACATAGGCCTCCCCCAAAGAGTGCCACGACGAACGGTCTTGAGCCTTCTTAATCCACCTACTTCCCAAGTTTTCCAGTCATTTACGACTTCCTTTTGTTTCACAATTTCATCCCCTTGATCATGGACATGCAAAGAACGCGGAAAAACAAGAAGCTGAACTCATAACCAGCGGTCACAAACCCGTACGGGTAAAAACTCGAAGAATAGAAGAGAGTAAGCATTGTTCCAACACAAAAGCGAAAGTTTACCCATTATTTATGAGATAATTAAGTGTTTCACCTGTTGCGATACATTGCGTCACACGAGCGTTTTTTCCGACATTGTGTGCACTTGAATGGTTATGGGTGTCATTGTAGTTTGACGGAAGTAAGGAAAGCGAACTACCCATCGCGCGGTGTCATAATCTGATAAACACTATTGTTTATAGTGTCACGAACACGCTTAGGACAAAAGTTGAAAGACCAAGTGACGATCACAATAATATTTATTTTATCGTAGGAAACCTCCAACCACCTTGGCCTCGGTGGCGTAGCGGGCAAGTGCCCGTTTGGGACTCAAGGTTTCCCGCTGCAGGACAAATGTTTGCATGATCTGCAAATATTTGTTTCGGGTCTGGATGTTGTGGTTACATAGTTCTCGTAGTTTCTGATACCCACGATAAAGGGAATCCTAGTGTGTGGTCAGGACTATATTTGTGATTGTTGGGCGATCAAAAAAATACAAAATAATCCGTAACTATAACTAAATACAATTTTTAAAGTTTCCACAAATGAAACTTATTAATAGAATCCACTTAGAGAAAGATGAAAAAAAAAAGTCGATTCGTATGAGCAAGTGGCCAATATACAAAATCGGTAATGGCGCTAACACACTGATCTGATCTAAATTTACTTCTTTAAACGCGATATATATAAATCGAGGAAGACATTTTACCGAATCCCTAAATTATCAACATAAATCATCTCCACACACCAGTTAGAACTCAATTTCTATAATTAACAAGTTTTACGCTCCAATAAACGCATATAAATAATAAATAGCCATGTCAAAAACAAGAAACAATCGTGATTACGTTCTTGTACGGAACAAAAGTACGCTAGTAATGAACGGAGCGGCGCGTGCGTTGAAAGCCACAAAAAGCTACTAGTTTGTATGTTCTAACGCGTAAACTGAAAGCGAGTCCAAACCAATATGACCAAGCTTCAGCAACTAATAATATAAAATGATGTAGCGATGTATAGCGGAATCTAGAAGATAAGTAAAAGATGTCGAATTGATGTCAGTGTATGCGCAGTGAAAAAATATTAACAACTAAAATGGCAGGGTTCATTTTACACCCTATCGCGTTAGAATCGTAGACCAACAAATTATTTAGTACCCAAGTAGTTGCCCAAGTGGGAGGTCCGATCCGAAGGTCATGGGATCGACTCCCGATCGTAAACCAATAGTTTTTTTATCGAATTAAATTATTTGCCCTTAATGCGCCTTAAACACGGTGAAGGAAAACATTGTGAAGAAACCCGCGGTTTAGCCATCTCCACATGTATTGACCATGTCTTTCATGTCTTTGATAAGGCCGACTAGGCTGAGAGGATGGTATAGGTGCTGGGCAATCCTACTCCATCTGAATAATGTTCCCGGAACTACAACGTACTGTCAGTAAAAAAAACACTCTATGCTGTAAAAATCATCAAGATTAGTTGTTATAAGGCCTTTTTTCTTTAGTTGGCCTTCAAATGCATAAAAATTCTCAATGTCTTACTCTTGCACCACAAGCAAAACTAAGCTCAATGATCATCTAACGAACGTAAATTAATTACCTGTACAATGGCTTTACACAAATCAAATAGCTACACTGTTTTTGAATATAATGTACATTTGATTTTGCTCTATGGATTCCTCTTTTTTTTTTTTTTTAACTACCTACTGGTTTCCTCACCATATTATCCTTCACCGTTTATGGCACGTTTTAATGCGCACTGAAAATTTTCAAACAAAAAACTCTACAGCTACAGACAGATATAGACAGTTGGAAGACAATGAGAGACGGCCCCCAATGGACCGATGATATTAAGAAGATCGCAGGTAGTCAAACTTTGTAGATAATAATGATGATGTCAGTTTTTTATCAATCAGTACGCCTGGGCACTCTGAAAAATACTTTTTAGTCCTTGTTAGTACATCGAAGTAAGCCCATTGCAAATGTTTATAAGACTGTTCCAACATTATACAACGCGCGTGCCCGACCGCACTCGTAAACCAGTTCAATCACGGTGAAAGTGTTTGTGTACCAACACCTGTACTAAACTCAAATGCGATCTCTTCCGGTTTAAAAGGCACCTCGGGCAATATTTTTGAAATAATTAGGTATTAGAAAGAAGTCCATTAAGGTCTGCTTAAAACAGGCGTAAGTAGATTGCGATATCCGCTAGTAATTTATAATTTTTATTTGATGCTAGTAAAATGAGTAACATTTTGGATCGTTAAGCAATAAAACTTAAGAAAAATCGAGGTAATTTCGCTTAATCTCTAATTTAAAAATAGTGAGTATAGTCAGATCCAGTTTTTCGAATTCAGTCTGGGGCTTCTTCCATTCATCGTTTTCCCGCAACCTTCACAATGTCGTCAGTACATATAGCGGGAGACCTTTCTACACTGCGTTGTTTGTCTGGCCCATAGTAGCCAATCGATACCTGTTAATTTTCAGTTTTTAACCCTAGGGTAGGCGCGCTTTCCCGTGAAACGTTAGTGGGCGCGTGGGGAGCATTTTGCCGCCCATGTTTAACTAACTATTTTGCAAACATATAGTTAAAAATTAACAATATTTTTTTCCAGGGGTTTAAATTAAACCTTAGAAAATTCAAGATTCATTTAAATAGGTTACTAATTATGAGGCACTTTGGATTATAATCATCTTTGGTTAATAATAAGTTCTTTAGGAACACATTTTCTTAATCTACATAAAATCATTAAAAAAAACATAAAATTGAATAAAATTATGTGTCATCGTCTTCGCTAGCATATTTTTTAGCAAAACAGCCTTGGCAAAAGTACACACAGTGATCATAGCACAGTAAGTTTGAGGATATATTACACCCTTTTTTGGTCCTCCTATTTTTCATAATGTAGGTATGTGGGGTATTATGGGGCACGGAGAAATCCTAAAAATAATAATAAGTAGACATCGATCTATTTTTATGAATAGGTAGTAGAACTACTTTCAGTAGTAGATACTCGCGATATCTTCGGCAAGTAAAAAGTAGGTACGAATGAACTCACCCATATCTACATCTACATAGCTAGGTAAAATTCATACAAAAGTTATGATAACCATTCAGGGAAAATTATGTATACTAAAAAAGTTACAAAATGAATATTAAACTATACAAATTCTAGTTGTAGTAATAAATACAGTAAATTATTTTACTTACGTGAGTAGGCGCGCCGTGACATATTTGCCGCAGCGCGATACCCGGTGGCAACAACCCTCTCTTCCCGCAGCCGCCCTTGCACCGATCGGGCTCAAATTTACAACACAGGTAGATGCAGAAAGGGGGGGGCAGCTACTGGAAAGCTTGACCTTAACACGTGTATAGTTGTTAAAAGAATTACATTTGTTCACCAAAGGCGGCAAAATTGACATAGCGCGCCCACTCTAGGGTTAAGGAGAAATTTTCAAAAAAGTATTTAAGGGTCTTATATCCGTGATGGCCCCGGCTGAAGAATAGGCCCCTCCATATCTACCTATCTACGGATGTCATAAGAGGCGACTAAGGGAAAAAAGCTAGGGGATGGGCAGCAGCGTCCCTCATTTTAACAACGATAGCTCTAACTGCGCTCGCCAACCCGCATGCCCAGCGTGGTGGGTATGGGCAAATCCCCCCACATGATAAGGAATTTTCTCTATCTGTGCGGGAGGCCGTGTTCAGCAGTGGATGTCGAACGGCTGAAATTATGATGATGATGAACTTATATCCAATGACAATCCATTCAGAAAGTTAAGTAGATTCCTTCTCCGTTGCTGTGCCAAAGGCAGATACAAATCAACCAACCAACAAACAAACACAAAATAACTCGATCTCGGTGGTGTAGCGGGTGAAGTCTCAGTTTTTGATACCCACGACACAGGGAATCCTTGTGTGGTATTGGGTGTTATTATTTATTTAGTAAGGATATCCATGTGAATTAGTATCAAATATCTATCTAACTTAAAGGGTGTTTTCACCAAATGGGAAATGATTGTTTTACTAAATACCTCGATCACCCAAGGCACGTAACGCATAAGTCCGTAAGTCAAAATGATGCGGTTTTAGTTATGATGCAGTTTTTGTTTCATTGTTATAAGAACCCATAATCTAGTTGGTAACCGATTGGGTACGTGAGGGACGGTGCCGTGAGTTTCCAACTATCTATGGCTTTTACATAGAAACTGTAACACTATCGTGTGTAATCGGTAGTAAGTATTGGATCTAATAGAACCAAGATTGCGGTTTTCATCGATTGAATATTTCTATGATTTGTTTGTATAAGGTTTTGTTACAAAAAAATAAATAGAGAGAATAGTCAGTGATGCCAGCGCTAGGAATATGATTGGACGTTGTCCATTTTCTCGTACAGTCAGCACCGAAAGTCGCCTAACACCAATTATTTTATTAGCACCAGAAATTACTTTTACACGGCTTAGATATTCACGATGTTTTCGTTCACCGTTTTCAGCACATGTTAATGCGCACTTATAGAAGAACTCAATACCGGTGCAACACCGGGTCAAACCCACGACCTTCGGAACAAAATTCGGGAATCCTCACACTAAGTCAATACGGCACCAAGATGATGATGATGACTAGATTCTAGCTAGACGTTTTACCTACTCTATCTTTTGAAATAAGTAACCTTTGCGACAGTTTGCTAATAAAAAAAAATAATCATGAACATAGAATGTAGGTAGGTACTTGATATTGTTTTCATACATTGAATATTAATTATATAAATATGTTAATACTAACAATCAAATAATAAATTTTAAATTCACACGCCTGTAAGACGTATATTCATTTGTCTCAATAACTTTTAATTTGGGATTATAAAAACTAATTCCCATAATATTTATTCATAAACATTATTATAATTCAACATGTTTATTTGTATGCATAATATTCTTCATAAAGACTAATAATTAATGACCAATGTAATAAAGATCATGCGAATAGCATAATGATACTTAGTTCTCAGTGAAAACAATAGACGATAGATATATTTACATAATTATATTTTATTACGTAGATACCTACGTAATAACTTACGTTTTTTATTCTTTGAAGATAAGGTTGTAGCATTTAAATTTATTTTCTACAATAAAATAAATAGGTAAATATTAAAATAGGCATGGTGGAATTCAGGAAATCAGATCTTTAAAGATGTCTATGTGAGTCAGAGGGACTTCAAAAATATATATTTATAAATCTATTCATCCTTTATCGTATTTACTTGCAACTTTTTATTAATGTTATACTTTCATTTATATCACGTCAAATAATGCATTCTTCTTAATACATACTCGTAGATACCCACTCGTAAGTACAACTTTGTTGTATTGCTATGTATCTACATAAATACACATATTTCAACAGTCTCAAAAAACTTCATATATTATTTGCAATAATTATTACTTACCGAAATATATCAAAGTGAAACATCTAGTCTTAAATTTCAATGCTACTCAAAATGTACGATCCAGCAGGAGTCGAACCCACGTATTCACCTAGAATTGGCAAATACGCCATGGAATAACGCTAGCTACGAAAATTTAAAATTCATTTATTCATTGAAATCACAAAGATTATTCGAAAACGTCAAACATCTATTGAATCTATCCTTTTGCAACTTTATTAATAATCGAGTTAGAACATTCAGTCCCAAGATTTAATAAGCAATGGTAATATTTTGGGTTGCTTGATGTTATCACAAGTATTGTTTCTTTCACATTAAATAAAATTAATTTCCCGACAATACAGAAACATTCCAGCGTTTTAAAAAACATTAGCGTAGGTACTGAAAATTATGAAAAATCCACTTACATCATGGTCTGGCACGTAGCTATACACGTGAAGCTTATCAATTCTGATAGTTCCTTGGAAGGGATACAGAGCAGTCCCCCTCGGGATTTCTATAGAGGACCAGACGCTGACCGAAGCCTCCTTCCCCCTTGCACCACCCGGCCGTAGAGCCAGGCTCAGTTCTTGAGGTATCAAAACTAGAGTCTCCATTTTGAAATTCACAAGTCTTCAGTCCTCAAGTCCACACACAAAATTACTAATCAAAGAATAAGCTCGAACCACTACCGATAAAGTTTAAAATTGGAATATATTTAAAAAGAAACAAGATCGATCAGCCGATCTCACGCATGATTTGAAATTAGAATCATGTTTTTTTTTATAGTTCGTGTAATACCGGCCAGTACAATACTTTCAGTAGTTCACGCTAGGGATGCGCACGCGATTCTCTCTGAGAGTGTACTGAAGGAAGCGCTAACATTGACCTTAGTGGCGGCCGTGATCGCGTTTACAGTTCATTTTTTGTTCGATAAAAAGGAGAGGAGTAAAGCCCTACAATTTTGTTATCTCCTCTGATTTACAATACCCAACCTTTTCCACTTTGTAATAGAGTACACAGGTATGGTAAAGGTGGTGTTGTAAGACGGCGGAGTAAGGTGCCCCCCCTCTAAGGCGGCACCTGCTGCGCGCGCGCCGCCCGTCAGCCGCACTTCGATAGAAGCTTGCGCCGCGCGCGCACCTGATACCAACCTGCAGCTTTAGGGCCTTGTCTAATGCGTTTTTTATTGGACCTTTTAAGGGTACAATTGGAAAATATCTTGCCCTTTTTATTCAATAAGATGGATGAGACTTTTTTTCAATAATATTTGAGCTCTTTGTATTAAAAAAATGTATTCTTTTAATGGATTTCTCTGTATCTATTGAAAAACCATATTGTCTAAGACTCCCGAAAATTCAATTTGTTTATGAATGAGCTGACCATCTCAATACTACTTGAAAATATTGATAAGATTCTTAATTTTCTTAAAAATAATTATCTACCAACACTTATTAATAAATAAATATGCAGTAGGTATACCTCCGATTGCCTCATAAATACTAATTTTTATGATTAATTACTCCCTTAGCACCATTAATTTGTATGTAAAAAATATTAATAATTTGTTTACATACAAAATTAACAATCGTATGCTGTTAAGTAAGTACCGACTTTGAAATATTTTTCCCACAAAATTAACATAAATAAACATAATACACCCAGTTTATACCTACGTTAAAAATATAAATTTTATTTTCAATTCTATTTAAATGAATTTAAATAGAGAATAGTGCCCGACTGAGTAGTGACCATGAAACCAAGATGTTTGTGGCTCAATCACGCCGGCGGCTCAATCGATTTCGATGAAACTTGGAATAGCCAGAGCTCTTTAATCTAGAATAACAAGAATAATATAAAGGTTTTTGATAAAGGTATCATAAAACAAAAGCCAACGGTGCTAACTACTATGAAATAAAAAACAAAATAAATTATTCTGATTCTTTCACCGACGGTCATAGGCCCTTTTCAGGGCCACCATACCTCACCCCGGTCACTGAACTAATACAGGATGCCCAATAAAGAGCTGTATACTATATTTCAGTGTTTCAATTACGTAATCATTATACAACTACCAAACTCAGTATTCAATCAATAAATATTGACATCGAAGTTTTTTATTGATTTATTATATCCCGAATTCAATTTATCAATGAAACAAGTTTACAGTGTACACTGTACCTAATGATACCAGATAAACCATACTAGTTGCTACTTATTCTGTGTCCACATATCGAGTCTCAATACTGAAGCTGGTGTTTTCTGTTCAGGGAGATATCATCTGTATGACTTAGTCACTAAAGTTGAGTTTTGCTTGAGTTCGGGGCACATGGTAAGTACCAGTTGAAGGTACCAGTAATGTCGACGACCTGAACACACCTGTCTGTAACCGCAATCCACATGCATTAGTTTTATTAAAGTGACTTTTAATGTTAAATACTTGCTCTTTGTTTAGCTTCTAATTTTGGTATGAAAATTGTGACTATTTCTTGCGAAGGAAAGATTTCAACGCGCTCTTTGCCTGATATACGGATATCTTAAGACTTTATTACAACTCACGCGTGGAACGTCTTAAGAATGCTAAAAATAAACGTGTTTTGTATGAAAATACGTGGCCGTGGTGGCCCCGGCTGAAGAATAGGCCCCTCCATATCTACCCATCCGCGGATGTCGTAAGAGGCGACTAAGGGAAAAAAGCTAGGGGATGGGCAGCAGCGTCCCTCATTTTTTAACAACGATAGCTCTAACTGCGCTCGCCAACCCGCATGCCCAGCGTGGTGAGTATGGGCAAATCCACCCACATGATAAGAAATTTACTCTGTCTGTGGGGAGGCCATGTTCAGCAGTGGACGTCGTACGGCTGAAATGATGATGATGATGATGATGATGAAAATACAAAGGTGGTTAAAAGTTTCTCAATTTTGCCGAGGCTCAGATTCGCTCTACTTATCTTTCCCGTAGATTATCCAAAAAAATATATTTCATACCTCCTAGTCCTACCTAATGCTGACAATTACGAAGAAATAATCCAAATCGGTCTAGCCATTCTCAAGTGACGCTCCGTCATACGCGTGTCAGCTGATTTTTATTTATATAAATTTTTGTTATCCTTTGAACCTTAAGCAGGTTCCTTTGTAGTAGAGACTGCAGTCCATTACAAATTTTATATAATTATTTATTTAATCTTATAGGTAGGTACATCAAAATAAATCTCAGAGTTACATACCTACATACAAACAAAAAATAATAATAATATAAAAATGCATCTTGACGAATTAGAATATTGAAGTTTTCAAATTATGAGTTAAATAACCCTAAAACAACGTGTACATAAACTCTTTTATTATTGTAAAACAACAAGTTTATAATTTTTATTGTATTTGTATTTATTGGTTTAGTGCCAAACCAAACTTTATCATAATAAAAAAAAACATATATTTTTTGTAGGTTGAAACTGTTTTATTTTAAAACTTGGAGGTTTATTGAAAACTTTTTAACAAAACTGCACAAGCACCGTAATAGCAAGTAACGCTATAAATTGAATCAATTGTGATAAAAATAAAGGTAAATCACAAGAATCGGTTGGGAGGCGTGCCCGGAGGCGTGGTCTCAATCGGTCGGCCCCCGTGACTTACCGGTAGTGATTTCACGAGTGTATTGTGTCTTTGTATGGACGAAATGAATCCATTTATTTATATGTCGATAGGATCTTATCGATTTCAATGGATCGCAAATATTAATTTTGTAAGACGAGAAACCACTTAGAAAAAAATGCGTAAGGCTTTTTTTTTACACTTTTAGTAAAAATGATATCTACGGATCACTAAAAAAGTCGTGTGTACGGATCAGTAAAAAGTCATGTGTTCTTGTAACTTTCATAGACTCAAGTAATAACAGTTAGAAAATCTACCCAACTATTTTTTATTTCAAAATTAATACAAATAATGTATGTAAACAAAGTTTATTTCGACAGATACCGCACCAGTGGCCCGGGCACAAAAAATTCTCGATTACTTTTCGATAACTCTCTATTCTCGATCATATATGAGCCAATCGAAATCAAACGTGATAATTCATGGTTTTTCATAATGTGTACACTATCCCAACGGGGGATTATTGTAAACCCAATTGGTAATAAAGTTTGTTCTACGACTTTCGAAAACAGGTCTAGCAAAATGCAAAAATCAGCTGTTTTGGGGTTGAACAGTTAGCAATTTTGATGTCGAACTTCTTCAAAAAAAAAACGTTTATTAGTAAAAAACGTGATAAAAAGACCAAAAACAGATAATTAGAAAATAGTCGGAGTAAAAACTATTTCTTCACTTACATTTTTCTTTTTGTTGATAGAATAAGCCTCGTTTGGGATAGTATACTAGATACGGAACACGTTGTATTGAAAGCCTTCAGGCTAGATCTACGTTCAGCAAACCGTTCAAAATGAATGAGTGTCATCTTTTAAATAAGAGTAAGTTTATGGATGCGACCGATCGGACAAGCAACGGACAGTAATCGGACGATAATCGGACTAATCCCATCACGCAGGGGCTTTTCGACTCAATTTCGGCTGAATGTAAATTGATAAAATACTTTTGATTCGGAGCAGAATGAAACTGAACATTGTGATCCTAGCTTTAGTGGTCAAGGTTAGGTTAAACAAATCCTATTTAAACGCGAAAGTTTGTGAGGATGTTTGTGGTTAAATCAAGCCGTAATTGTTCAATCGAATTCTATGGAAACTTGGAATAGGTAGGATTCTTAGCCCAGAATTATTACTCATAGAGCAGAGGCTTCTTTTACGATTCTTTTCTTGGAACGATGCGAGTAAATCCACGGGCAAAAGCTATTTACATATATTTTGCAGATTGAGCGTACTTTTGATGCATTTAAGCGTTTTTGATACTCTTTGGGTCGTCTTTTTGTATATGTCGTTGATCGTATGCATTACTAGCTTCCACCCACGGATTCGTTCACGTAATACCTAAATAAAAAGGAGCCTATATCCTATTACAGACTATAATCTATCTCTGTATCAAAATTTTATCCAAATCCGTTCGGCCGTTTAGTCGTGATTGAACCACAAACATTCAAACATCCAAACTTTCACATTTATAATATTAGTAGGATAGGATGAAGAGGTTGCAGTAGAGGTCTTGCAAGTACGTCCCATATTGGCACTGTTACACTTTTGTATTAGGCATATATTACCAAAAAAAAAGTCCGTTTGATGTTTGTACGAGTTAGGAATAAGAAAAGTAACGACTCAGAATACCAAGGTTCCGTGAACAGTGGCACTAATCGTTTCATTCACCCAACGCCCACCTAACCTTTTTCTAAACCTACACAGCTATAAACAAAGACCATGAAAAATCTCCGTAGCCTACGGTCTACATAATGAATTTATAATTTGCGCCGCCAACAATTAGAGGGAATGGACCAGTTTGGACCATCATCGCCCCGGGTTCAAATTTAAATGGTAAATCGTCATTTACAAGAACGGCCCACCAAAATGGCTGTTTATTTATTTGAGCTGTGAAATAAACCTGCAAAACGAATGCTAATACAATCAATAATGCCTTCTATTCAGACAGGTTCTTACAATATTGAAAGCTAGATATTGTTTGAAGCGTTTGACGTCGCTGGCGTAGCGGACCCGTCTGAGACAATGAATGCAATGGGTGCTAGTTCGATTGCCGCTGTGGGACAAATGTTTGCATGATCTGTAAATATTTGTTCCGGGTCTGGGTGTTGTGATACCATGGTATTCGTAGTTTCTGATACCCACAGGGAATTGTAGTGCGGGGTGAGGGTATGCGACTGTTGGGTGGGTGTTAAAAAAAGACTATTTTGTTAAGCTGTGACGTAACTTGACTGTCTCAACGATTTAAAGTTTAAATTCGTATAAAATAGTGCTAAACGCTTGGTAGCGCGTTATGGTAGGGCCTATTCTGAAATTAACACTGATAAGACTGCAGTGAAATTTTAATTGTTTCTAAAAGAATAATAATTTTAGATGGGACTTTCACCCACAACCTTCCTATTTATACAGGGATGCCCTGTATAAATGGGAACTAATAATAACTACCTCCAACCATAATCTCATAAAAATGTACCCTTGTATAATTTCGCCATAAGTTCTTCGAACGTGCTTTTTGTTACCCGAATCATTTCAGGATCCAGTACAGCTAGCGTGCGGGAATGCCTGTCGCCTCGGGGACGGAAGACGACCAAATTAAGTGGGTGCTGTATACATGCAAATGAACGCGTAATGCCGGGAGCAGGTCTGGAGCTGGTTTGTAAAGATTTTTGTACTGGAAATTGTTTAGATAAAGCAAGGATAGGTTATTATTTAGATTGGTAATAAGTCCTATAAAAACCCTAGCATGTTCATAAATACCTACTTACTTACAATATTATTAAAAAAATACTTAATTTCCAACTTAGAAGTACCTTGTAGGGGATGATATAGGCCACGACTATATTGAAAGTCTTAAGAGTTATTCAAAGAACCGTTCTATGTAATTTATTCATAATACTAGCAAGCGAGGTGGAAGAAAGATATCTGCTCTTTTAAAGAAGATAGATTAATTATGTCTACCACCCACTGTAGTCTGCGCATTTCATGTTATGTAGACTTTTGTTTTTGTTGCAAATGAGTCGTTTGGATGGGAAGTCTGAAGTTCGTGCAGATTTACTTCTTGATGTACCGTGTGGACGATGCGATTCACAACTAATTATGTAATAATTTCATTTCATTTATTTCCTAAAGAGAACACTATTTAAACAGGGGCACCTAATGCAACAGTTTACATAATTATAAAATATAATCAAAATCTTCAATTAATTACATGTCAAGCCATATAAAAATAATTAATAAAAAATTCGTCTTACAATATTATAAAAAAAATAAAATTAAAATTTTTCAGTTAATAAATTAAAATTACATAAATTAGGTTTGACACCTAATCAAAATATAAAAATTCGTCAATCGATCGATATACAAAGTCAAATAAATTACAAAAATGCCCAATCTAATTAAAATAGCATAGAATAAATAACAGAGTCCTGCGGCATTCGCTTAGGAAGCAGTAAAATAAATCGACTGTCCGCTACTAGATTGAGTGTGTGGATGCAACGCGTTAGAGGTGCCTTGTTCAGGAGGTTGGTCCTTCCTCTCAGTACAATGCTGCATAGCGCAAGTCTGTGCCGCGTGGACCCGCACAATAAAAGAACAGACTATAAATGAACATACGAAATCTGTGTTATGCCAGAGCCAAAGCTATACCTACTGAAAATAAAGCCACAAGTCCTCTCGAATGAACCCCCAATTTGAACGAGCAATTTTGATTCCAACATCACTAATCCCCCGATTATGTTACCATACCGAACATCGTCCCAAATTAAAGCCTCCATAATCAATTTACAATAACACTCATGTCATACGTAAACCACAAGTCGTGGACCACTGAACCCGTCATAAAATTGAGACGTATGCCTTTGAGGAATTAAAAAATAAAATTAAAACGATTTAGTCGTGTCGCGTTGTCTTTTCGGCGGAGATTTGTGGAGATTAGAGAGGTTCAAAGTCGGCTTTCAGTTGAAAAGGGTATGGAGCGTGTTTGGACGACCTCCGTAGTGTAGGCGGGATAACCGGTTCAATGAGAAATCCAAGTAGTATCCAAATCATCATCATTTCAGTCGTAAGACGGCCGAACATGCGCCTCCCCCATATATCTACGACCGAATTGTATGGCCAATAAAATAATATTGAGTAGGTAACTGTTTATATGTAAAAAAAATACTAGCAACTTCATTTTGAAACTGTTTCTTGTGTTAAGTAAATACTTAAAAAACAGAACTAATTGTAAATAAACGATATAATAGCAGTAAGTAGCAAACCAAAATTAACTCTGATAGTAAACCCCAAGCATTGTAGACATCACTGAAGATATCTTAGGGAGGTAGCCAAAGCCACGTCCAAATATTACATTTGACACAGGTCCACATACTTTTACAGTTACTAACATTGCATACGTGACAGGTGGAAGTCCAATCGCCACTTAAAAGAACATCTCTTCGTATAGGAAACTCAATATAATGCACGTCCGGTATTCAAACCCATTTCATATTGAAAGTCGAAGTACCTCCCACTAAGCCAACGTGGCTTAGTAATAAAAGATATCGTAAACAAATCAGCAAATCACAGCTTTCTGAACCACTTTCAACTTAGTATCGATTTGAAACGGCCAATTCGAATAAACGCTTCTAACTTTGCATATCAAAACCCATTTCGTTTCGATTCTGATTGCATGCTTCGAAATGCAGGACTGTGCGTGCACAGACTAATAAGGGGCAGCTAGAACACTCCCTCAAAATAATGGCAGTGTTGAAGCTATTTAGGTTTTGGACTAAGAAGCTATGAGATCTATAAAGAGATCCGCCTGGAGAGGTACCTCCACCTTACAGAAGATCGCAGCCAAATAACATTATTTGTTTCAAATAGTGTTGTGTTCCTCCGATGAGTAAGGTTGCCAGAGCTCTTAAGGGGGGGAGGGGGTTCGGGGTCGGCAACGCGTGCGTGATGCCTCTGGTATTGCAAGCGCTCATAGGCTACGGTAACCGCTTACTAACAGGTGGGCCGTATGCTTGTTTGACATCTCAGTTGTATATATATATATATATATATATATATATGTAATATAACAATACGTTATTATGGGTTGATAGGTCATCAGAATAGCAAATTGGCTCGAGTATTTTAATTACTCAAATATCTGTCTTAATTCAGTTCTGTTAAAGTTGGAATTGCAGCGTGTTCCAATATCGCGCTGATGACGGCAACGCGGTTGGAATTACGAGAAAAACGCAATAATTGATATTTTTTTTGAAAATCGTAGACGAAGAGACATTTAACATCTGCATTAAACTAAGTTCTACTATTACGCTAAATTTCATAATTTCATGTTAAGTATTTAATTAATAAATCGGGCTTATTGTGAATTTAAGAAGTAGCTTTGTATATTTGATAAATCGAGTTTGTTTTTGGATATTGTGTTTACCACACTTAACATTAGTCCTCAACTAAACCATAATATTGATAACAAAGTGATTATTGATGAAACAGACAATCATGCTAGCAGGTGCGATGATTATCCTCACTTGATAAAATAGTTTGTATATATAGATATAAAAAACTATCTTATCGTCATCATAAAAATCAACAAAATGGAAATTGAAGAGTGTTATAAAATATAGAAACCCCTACATAAATTACTCGAGCAAACATTATATTTTGCTCAAGTGATTCATTCTAGTGACTTTAAATTGTATTTTCTGTAATCCATACTTTCCGCTCAGCTTCTTTGCATAAACTTATAATATCCACATAATGTTCCAAAATATTTTAACATCAATTGACTTGGAAAGCAATTTTTTGATAAGAAAGCTGATAGTATAAACTATTAATATTAAATGTTTGTACCTGGGTGTAATTTGTAAGATGTCCTTGTGGTGTACCATAAAGAGTTTTCTATCTATCTATCTTCAGCTTGGGTACTGACTTACCAGTTGGCCAAGTAAGAACCAGAGACACGACAAGTAGCAGCAGTGACTCAGCTATTTTATTAAAACCTGTGTCCATCCAGTAGCTTAAGAGTCATCTAAACGCGGGCTGCCATTCCCTATCACCCAAGGGGATACTTTGAATGACTCCTGTATTTTATGGGTTCACGCGATTTTTCATAATTCGGTAGAATTTAGCTTCGTTTTTCAATCGCAAATTTTTATGTCTAGACAGGATTTAGCTTACGGCATAACGGCCTACTTGACTACCTGTTTCCAAGAGAATACAATAATTGTTAGAGGTCATCAATCCTGCGAAATGAATAACCTAATCAGATTCATGTGAGCTGTTGTGGATGGTGTGGGCCTCATAAGAAAACTCATAAAAGGGCTTGACGTTTCTCTTCGAGATAGAATCATAAATGAAGAGAACCGTAGACATAATCAATTTAACCGACATTTGTCAAACGAATAGTTAGTTGCACTGGCCGTAGTAGGTACATAGCTCAGAGAACCTATACCCATTGGGGCAGAAAGGTTCCAGAGTGAGGACTACGCGCCGACTAATGCGCAGCGTAGTACATCCCTCCCACTAGATAGAAAGATGACCCAATAACGGTTCAATAAAGGCCTAAATTCAGCATTGAATTTTATGATGATGATTATGAGAAGAAGATCTGCAGATTCAAAGCAAACTAACACCCAATAGTCACATACATAGTCCTGACACACTAGGTTTCCCTGTAGGTATCAGAAACTACGAGTACCATGGTACCACAATAACCAGAAACATATATTTCCAGTACACGCAAATATTTGTCCCACAGCGGAAATCGAACCCGCACACCTTGCATCTCAGCCGGGCACTCGCCCGCTACGCCACCGAAGGTCGTCGAAAACTGTTTTGAAAGTTTTGAAAGCACCACCTAATTAATTAAAAATAGCAAAACCCGGTAGGCCTCGCATCATACAATTTAACTGCGCAAATCGAGCCGGTAATTATCGGCAGCATTACTCCCGGGTATAATGTCGTATTGTTAATTGTTTGAAAGCGGTTATCGTCGGCGGATCTCTTTGCAACCATCCGTGTTATCTCTGTGAGAGGGTATAGACCGCAGCGGTAAAGCTATCCATTCAAGTGGATAGTTCCTGGTAAGTTTGTATGCACTAGCCCTCAACAAATATTGTACGATGGTCATGCTCGTGCTTGGAACGAATATATAAATTACTACCTTCCGTCCGCGGCTTCTTTTGCGTGGTACCTATATAAAAAGTAACCAATATGCTATTTTAGGTAAGGAACTTTATTTATTCCAAGTTTCAACTAAATCGATTGAGCCGTTACGGCGTGATTGAATAATAATCATATTTCATCAAAAGATTCCAACAAATTTTCGCATTCATAATATTAGTAGGATGGGATAGTTTTTAAATGGGCAACTTTATATTATATTGCAGGCTGCTTAACATGATTAAGGACATAAGCTTAGGCAAACAATTGTCCCGCAGCGGGAAAATAAACGGCACCCCTCGCGTCTCAGACGCGGCGCAGCGGAGGATTGCCCAATCCTCCGCTGCGCCGCGCCACCGAGGTCATCAATTGATTGACTTCCTTCATTATTGATGTCGGTTTGTGAAGTGCTTACGACGTATAACCCGCATGAAGTTGCATGTGTGAATCATCATCTCCCTGCTCTTATCCCACTTTATGTGGGGTCGGCACAGCATGTTTTTCTCTTCCACTTCTCTCTATCAGCCGTCATATCAGTATTCACTCCTTTCTTACTCATGTCATCTTTCACACAGTCTATCCATCTTTTCTTTGGTCTACCTCTTGCCTTATATCCTTGTGTGAATACCAAGCTTTAATTATCCATTGATTTTGCTTATAAATTAGCACTCATTGTAGGAGGCAATTAAAATTTGTATGAAGGTAGCTTTAGTAAAGTAGTTAGTACCTAGTTAGGTAGTTTAATATTTCGTTCAGATCCCGATTGATCGTGGATAAAGTATTACAACCGTATATTTTGCCCCACCCTCGCCACTGTCTTTATTTTAGCAGATTTGTTGTTTTTTAGGGTTCCGTACCTCATTTGGAAAAACAGAACCCTTATAGGATCACTTTGTTGTCCGTCTGTCTGTCTGTCTGTCTGTCTGTCCGTCTTTCAAGATCCTTTTTCTCAGAAACGGCAAAATGTATCAACTTGAAATTTATACCACCTAATAAAGTCTGTAGGTTTATGGTGCCGTGTAAAAATCAAAGCTACAGCTTAATGCATTAAAAAGATATGGCAATGAATGTATAATTTTTGTATGGAAATGGCAAAGATCAAAAATCTCTAGGGTACTTCCAGTCACCTCACAGTTCTGAAATTTGGAATGCTAGTAGCTTTTGTAACACAAGTAAAGAAAAAAGTCTGAAATTGAGGAATTTCGAAGTTTTTTAGGAAATAAAGTTATATTTGCGGTCAATGTCATACAATGACTACGTGAGCGACCGCAAATATAAGTTTGTCAATTCCTACACTAAGAATTTTTATAAATCCATTGGTGCACGACCGGGTTTTGAACCCACGACCAATGGTACGGAAGCCTCAGGGCGCGAGTTCTCGTACTTGACCATCTTTATTTTTTTGTTATGTTAAACGGAGGTAATCAGGCATTAAAATTTTTGTTTGCCTTGAGGAAAACATGCTTACGGCGCTCCTGATGGTTAGTGGTTACTGACAACTATTATTTTTTTCTCTCATTAAAATTATTCTGCTTACCGCGACCGCTACTATAAAGAGCTATCAAGCAAATGCAGAATTGACATTCGTATAAACAGGTAACACTCTACATGTTTGTAGGTACTAGGGCTTTTGATTATTAAAGAAAGTAGATTGTAGATTGGATTAGCATTATCTCCATTCAATAAAATTGTCTAGACATTTTCTAACAAAACATACATAATATAGGTAGACCAACTGTGTATAGTCAACCCAAAAGGTATTTTTGGAGTTGACAGTAATGACTTAGTGGCTGTTTAAAATATGCAGACAATATGATGTCATGCTTCAAATGTGTGATCAGTACTTTACTTACCTATGTAATAAACAAATTCCATTTCTATCACTTATTTGATAAGGCTAATCAAATCAAATTCATTCGATTTTGACTTTTTTACTATTCTACTACTAGTTCGGATAGTCAGTGGTTAGTACAAATATTTTTCCATATTTTTATGATCATCATCTCCCTGCCCTTATCTCACTTCACGTGGGGTCAGCACATGTTTTTCTCTTCCACTCCCCTCTTTCAGCCGTCATGTCCGGATTCACTCCTTTCTTACTCATGTCGTCTTTCAAACAATCTATACATCTTTGCTTTGGTCTACCTCTTCCCTTAGGTATATACTTCCATAATTACCATTTTTCTTCTCACATGACCTCTTCTTTAGGTATTCATAAATATAGTGCGACTCTATAGTTTGTAGAGCTTTGACTGAATTAAGTTTTAACCCACATAGTAAAAACCTAACAATACATACATACATAAAATCACGTCTATTTCCCAGAGGGATAGGCAGAGACCAAGGCTTTCCACTTGTTACGATGACGACATACCTCTGACGACGACTGACATAACTCTTTTGCTTCTTTCACTCTCATCACATTCCTTATACATGCTCGTCGGTTTAGGGCACTCTTGACCTGGCCTTTTATCTAACAATAGTTATCATTTGACTGGCCTCATAGCTCAGTTAGTAGTAACTCTGCCTTCTGCGCTAGAGGTCGCGGGCTCGATCCCCGCACTGGACAACCATTTGTGTGATAAACACAGATGTTTGTTCTGTGTCTGGGTGTTAAATATTTATCTATAATATATATCAGTCTCTGGTACCCACAGGCTATGCCTAGTTTGGGATCAGTTGACCGTGTGAATATGTCCGGAATATTTATTTATTTTTTATTTTATTTATTTATAAGAATCACGATGGGATAGCATAGCAATAGTGTAAATGCGACAGTTTGTGAGGATGTTTGGATGTTTGTGGTTCAATTAACCGATTTCTATGAAACTTAGAATTAATGGAGTTCTTTACTTACAATAGCATATTATAGGCTACTTTTTATGCAGGTACCACGCGAGCAAAGCCGCGAGCGCAACCATAAATAGCACTTTCGTCACCCATTCGGTTTGTTAATCATATCGATAATCATAAGAACAGATCAGTTTTTAATAAATTATACGTTCGTAGTACTGATAAACAGATAAGATAATAAAAATCACAGAAACAAATTAGTTTATAACTTAATCACTCTTTAAACTGTTTAGTGAAAAGTTGTAAAGCATGGAGGTGAAAATTATTTATTTTACCCTATTTTTGGGGTGTGTTGGTGCTTATGTGGAGAGGGTAACACCGGATCATAAAAAGGTGTTCGATCAGAATTTTTATGAAGAAGCATTGGATGCTGGACTGTGTTCACAGCAGCTCTCGTACATGACAAATAATGATACGCTTTTGATATACAGATGTAAGTTTCTCAATAAAATTATAACTTACTGTGACAAAAGGTCGTTGTTGATCTTTAACCGTCGTGTCGTGAGGGGAAATTGCAATAAAGAATCAAATCTGTCAGAATATAATATTCACTTCAATCTGATATCTGTGTGAGGGGAAAAAATAAATAATAATAACCATTTATTTCAGGCAACATTAGTCTAGTACAGGATGTTAAATACTTAAAAACTACGGCCCATATAAAATATATATCATAATCTAACATACATAAAATAAACCTATTTACTAGCACGTAGCGTCGGCGACGTGTGACACATCATATGTGCTGCGACCGGTAATCGTCCACAAAAACGTCAGAACAGCACATTCTGCGGCCAGAATTCTTCCTTAGTGAAGGTCAAAATACACTCAACTAATTTGCCAGGTTCTAATAATTAAAGATTATGTATTGTGTGACCAGAGATGGATGGATGTTTGTTACTCAATCACGCCAAAACGGCTAAATGGATCTGGATAAGATTGAGTAAAAAACATCAATCCATATTCGCATTTATAATTAGTAGTAAGATTAAACTAACCTGTGTTGTAAAATCCTAATGCCCTCTAGAAGGCGCTAGGATAAAATCCTGAAATTCAGTGTAAAAAAATCAAGCTCTACCTTCTTTTCCCGCAGTTATCGACTCAAGCTTTCGTACACCAAAAGGATTGCTAGAAGCAAACTTCGCTGACTACGGAAACTACTACCAATGTCTGAACATACACGAAGATTCAGTCGCTCCGACTATCGAAGGCAAATACTGTATGATCCGTTTGCCTTTACAACAGAATATAACCCTGCCGAGTCTTCCTACGTGGCCTGAGTGGCCTGATATAACATGGCCGGAAATACCGGGGTTGACTAATACCATGAGGTTTGATGAAAATGTATTGGGGCAATTGAAGCATCATCGGCAGCTAAGGGGTGATCTTGAATACCTGCCAGAGGATAGAGAGTTAAGGTATGATTGATTTGATGACTAACTTTTGCTGAACTTGAAAAATTTCTTGCTCACAGATTCTTTCGAACTATGGCGTAGTTATCGTATTAGTTAGAGCACTTGTGGAGTGGTGATGGATACTCCGCCTTCCGATACAATGGTCGCGAGGTTGAATGCCAGTAGATTTCCATTTTGAAACTTTATGTGCTCTCAAACGGTGAAAGAAAACATAAAAATTTGAAGAGGCGCACTTTAATCTTTTAACCACAATTGTTCTTTATAACGTGGGCCGTATCAGGGCTACCATACTTCTGCTTAATGCAGGGTGAATAAAATACGATAAGCAAGCCAGCAAGCAATGGCATCGGCTTTGATGTGGGTTCGAATCCCGCTCGTTGATAAGCAGACAAAATCCTTCATTGCGGTTGAATAAACGAGCTTCAATTGATGACTAATGATGACAAATGCATTATTAGTTAAGCAGTACCTATTATTGACATTCAAATTTAACAGCTCATTATCAGATGGAGCTCGTATGTAGCGTATTTTTTTTTTTCCTACCAACAATTTAGTACATAAATGCTTCTAAGATACGCTTGTTTATTTTATTTATTTGTGTTCTTTAAATCAAACTAGCTAACGTTTCACTCGTGTGGTACCCGGATAAATGTAGAATAGAATAGAAAAGAATAGAGTAGTAGTAGAGTAGAGCAGAGCAGAGTACAGTAAAGCAAATGAAAATGACATCGAATGAATCAATTGCTACAACTTTGTGATTTTGTTTAGGCAGTGTCATGAGTTAACAGTATCAAAGATTTGGTTCAAAATGGTTGCTAACATAATGTGCTATTGCCATTCAAATACGAGAATCCGCGTCAAATTTTTTTTACACGAATTTCAACCATAAAATCTTTCAGACTGTCAACTTAAGATAACAACGCGGTTAAGCGGTGACACCTAAATAAAATTGCAAACAACATGCCAACAGGGCCATGAACATAAAAAAAAACCTGAAATAAATATTGCTTATCTTTAATTATTTTTTCAGAGTCGCAGCAGACAATCCTTTAGCAAGTGTATCGCTTCTTCTCGCCGTCTGCGTACCTAAAGTTTGTACCACACAGCAAGCTATAAGCGAGGTACTGTTCAATGTTACTGATATAGGATTGAACTATGAAGATGCATTCTGTCGTCTGCCCGGTGACAAGCGATGGGTAGCCGCTGATTACGTTTTTATGTGCGTATTTTATCTTTCAATGAAACAATAATTTCGAATCGTCGTAACGTTTAGTTGAAGAATAAAGTTTCGAATGGTAACCACGAACCGAAAGACGAAGTCTAGGAAGGCCCTTCCTTCATCCGATGGACAGATTTGACATTTTGAAAGTCACGGGGAGTGCATCACTTTTCACGTCCTTCAAAATGCAGATGTATGGTAGAAAGATTCAGACTGATCGTCATAAAACTCTTGGGGGATGCCTAAGTCCAGCAGGCCGATGGTGATGGAAAAATCTAGTTGAATTTGCTTACTCTGCCAAGCCGTCCAAGCCTATCTCATAGCGCCAACTTCTTCTGAGTAATCCTACAAGAGCCACTGAAATAGCTCCTATAAATAAAAAAAAACGTGTTATTTTTGTTAGTGACACCCTGATTGCGACATCGACACGTCAGAGTAGACACAATGCTTTAAATAATTCATAGGTATTTTATATATTTTAGGTTAAGGTATATATTTATATGGGTCTTAGAATTAGTTTTTACCATCTGTACTATTCTTAAGTTACCTGAAATAAAATTTTTATTATTATTATTTAAATTATGATCATGCCATAATATGCCACTTTAACATTGGTAACTTCAAGGTTTTTTTTTCAGTGCAGTATATTCGGTTTTGGTGTGTTTGGTTATTCTGAGCACAACATACGATGTTTACCATACTGTGATACTTCAAATCGGTAAGTTGTTTTTGTTTTCTCACCTATGAGCAGCATAATTTTTGACAAACAATTTATGGTAGATATATGTTTTCTAATCAACACTGTTATCAGGCCTTGAGGAAGTAGGCCTGTCAATATTTATTTTATCAGTTAAAAGTATTTAACCGATTGATTAAATACTATAATCAAAGAAAATCCAAAAATACCCATGTTATTTAACTGAACAAGAAACCTACAGAAATTTTACTTTTTGATAACTAATTTTAGGAATACTTACGGCTTGTTTGCTTGCTTTCTTGTCGTGTCACTGATTCTTTCTTAGTTATCCAGTATTAGGTCAGTGACCAGGTTGAGGTATGGTGGCCTTTACGGTATAGTAACTTACAGCTAATATGAGTTTAATGAAAACAATGAGTACTTAAAGGCTAATTACAAGTTTTCACATATCATCATCATCATTTCAGCCATTCGACGTCCACTGCTGAACATGGCCTCCCTCACAGACAGCAGATTGCTTATCATGTGGGGGGATTTGCCCATACTCACCACGCTGGGCATGCGGGTTGGCGAGCGCAGTTAGAGCTATCGTTGTTAAAATGAGGGACGCTGCTGCCCATCCCCTAG
This sequence comes from Anticlea derivata, assembly GCA_947579855.1. NCBI lineage: Eukaryota > Metazoa > Arthropoda > Insecta > Lepidoptera > Geometridae > Anticlea > Anticlea derivata. The sequence goes on from OX388266.1 coordinate 3,151,429, forward strand.
CTTTTTCCCTTAGTCGCCTCTTACGACATCTGCGGGTAGGTAGATATGGAGGGGCCTATTCTTCAGCCGGGGCCACCACGGCCACATTTCACTTATAGGTAGAAGTAACTAGATTAACAGTACAAGCGTAAAATTTTGACATTATGTGGTTCGATTCCGCCACTGTTTAATATTTTTCAGGCTAATGTACATACGCCAACTAATTTTCAGGTTATAACGGCTAAGGATAACCTATTATTTTGACAAAATGCTTTAGTATCCAATATTTTTTCAAAATTCTGTTAATTTATACAATAGACTTTGCAAGCACCTTTAACTCAATTCATTTAAAATTATTCGTTTGTCCAAGTCTAACAAAAATTATGATCTAGTTGCTAAAGGGCAGATATGGTGAAAAACCGTTTGACAGAATGATCGTGTTTTTCCCGGTTATCGTTCGAACCATCTATCTTTATAATACTCACGTGAGATAATTATATTCGATGTATTTTTGTCTGATTATAATGCTTATTAATCTTGGTGCTGAGAATGGATCATTTTCGTTCGGAAAATTTTGTTTTTTTTTGATAAATCGAACTCACTGGACTCAGGGTTAGACAATCGTGTACCAAAGGAAATGAAAAAGGCAGGCACTTTTTACGCGTTCCAATCTCATTTTTATTCCAGAGGCATTGGCCGTGTAGCTAATAATATGTCTTAACTCGAAACATAATTTTTACTCAATATAATTTTGATTGAAGAAAATTGTTACCCCAGCTGAAGAATAGGCCCCATCCATATCTACCTACCCGTGGATGTCGCAAGAGGCGACTAAGGGAAAAAAGCTAGGGTATGGGCAGCAGCGTCTACTACTATATATAACAACGATAGCAGCGCTCGTGCCCAGCGTGGTGAGTATGAGCAAATTCCCCCACATATAGGAAGTCGTTCTGGAAATTTGATGGGGAAGCCAATGTTCAGCAGTGGATTTTCGACGACTGAAGTGATGATGATGATGTTATGTAACAATAAATGTCTTACTTATAACAGATGCCAAACGCCTCAGCAAGGTGCTATTGTCATTCTCCGTATACACCAACACTCGTCGTCTCATCACTTACAACGCCGTGCCTGGAGCTATAGAATGCCTCGATGGAGTCAGGTCATTCGCTATGATGTGGGTCATAGTCGGCCATACGTACGTAAACCAAGTGTCGCTTCTCATGACCAACCCGCTGGACGTTCTGAAGGTGAGTAAATAATAATAATTAGCTTATCACCATAACTTGGTACTTTTAAAGCCAATCATTTAAATCGCGCACATCTATCACCATCAGCATTTGGGTAGATCACCATAGCACTAGAAAATTTATGTGCGAGGTACTAGTACTCTCAAACAGTGAAGTAAAATATTGTGAAACGTAAACCGGCATGTCTTATAACCTAATTTGACGACATGTGACATGGGCACAAAAGGAGCCTTATAACAGATTTTTTGAGTTTCGTACCTCATTTGGAAAAACGGAACCCTTATAGGATCACTTTGTTGTCCGTCTGTCTTTCCGTCTGTCAAGACCCTTTTTCTAAGAAACACCTAAAGGTATCAACTTGAAATTTATACCAACTATTAAGGTCTGTGGGCTTATGGTGCCGTATAAAATCAAAGCTCTAGCTTAATGCATTAAAAAGATATGGCAATGAATGTATAATTTTTGTGACACAGTTAAAGGGAAAAGACTGAAATTGAGGAATTTCAAAGTTTTTTAGGAAACAAAGTTATATGTCATACAATACCGCAAATATAATTTTGTCAATTTCTACTCTTGGAATTTTTATTTTCTGATCACGTGTACGGTTTTTCCGATTGGAAAATCCATTAGTACGCGACGAGATTTGAAACTGTGACCAATTGTACGGAAGGCTCAGAGCGCGAGTTCTCGCACTTGACCGTCTTTATTTCACTGACTGACGGTCATAGGCATTTAAAGGGCCACCATACCTCAACTTGGTCTATTACCATAAACAGGCAGGATTTACCACGACCTCATAGAAACGTAAGTCGAACAATCTTTCTATTCATACTTCAGTGGATAACATCAGCCAGTGCCATATGGATCACAATGGGTCCCATCACGGTGGATACTTTCTTTATGCTGAGTGGATTGCTGCTCGTCTACACTACTACTGGGAAAATGTCGAGATGTAAGTTTACTCTGGCAAATTTTAAGCGAACTTAAAAAATAGTATAAGTCTTGAATCTAGCCAAATATTCTAGTCAATCTATATTTCATCTACTCTACATGATTTATACAGATTCAGATGGAACTTTTTCACTCACTTACAGGACGCTGTAGTGCATGTGATATGTTTAGATGGAGTAAGCTTGCCAAGCACTTATGCTATCCTCCCAATAAACTCTGTTTTATGTGCAGGAAAGACTGCACTCACTGCTTTCTCTCAATGCTTTCGTCACTATTTAGAGCAAATACATTTTTCGATTTAAAAAATCTACTACTTATTTCAGCAAAACTAATCAGAAATCTCCACTTATTCTACCTTAATCGTCTCCTACGAATGTTTCCACTACTTGCCGCCTACGTTCTAATCCAAGCATCGTTACTGAATTGGATATCCGATGGACCGAATTGGACGGTAATGGCGGGCCAGGTGGAAAGATGTAGAGCAAACTGGTGGTCCACTCTACTGCATATTCAGAACTGGTATAACCCTTCAAGTATGGTAAGCTAGTTTTGAATTCATAAATATGCTGATGGCGTAGCTCAGAATACGGCGTATTTGGCGTGATTGTTCGAACATCTAAACAAGTAGCAGCACTTAGTACGGATTACTTGAATTACTGAAGACTCAATTACTGAAGACCTCATAGCTCAGTTGGTAGTAACTCTGCCTTCTGCGCTAGAGGTTGCGGGTTCGATTCCCGCACAGGACAAACATTTGTGTGATGAATACGGATGTTTATTTTGTGTGTTAAATATTTATCTATTATGTATATTAGTCTCTGATACCCATAGTACAGGCTATGCCTAGTTTGGGATCAGTTGACCGTGTGTGATATGTCCGGAATATTTATTTATTTATTACTTAGCGCTTCAGTGTTTTGTAGGGCTCAAAAAACTCAAGGGACAAACCTTCTGGTTTAAGTCGTTCATTGGTTCGATATTGTACTTATTTTTGATTATTGAGAAAAACATAGTACACCTTGATGAAGCTCAAACAATATGTTTAAATTTTATAATTATTTGTTTCAGTGTCTATCCCACAGCTGGTACCTAGCCATTGACGTGCAACTCTACATAATATCACCTCTCTTTCTATTCTGGATGCTCGGAGGAAGAAAGCGATCTGCTTGGATCTCTCTAACTGCTGGATTGATACTCTCGTTGGCTGGGTCCAGTGTGTACATCTTTTTGAACGAATTCCAATCGGGTCCAGTAATGCCTTCGTAAGTATTATGTTGAGATAATTGGAAAAGCTCACGCTATCACAACAAACATTTTGAAGTGAAAAGTGCCGCGTATGATATTTTGATATTTTGTTTATATTTCTAGCCGACCTGATGAAGATCAACAACTTTTCCTGACCTATTACTACGTGAACACGCTGTGTCGCTCATCACCATTCTTTGTGGGCATGATCTATGGATACCTGTTGCATTTGTACAAGGGGCAGAAGCTGAATATTCCCAGGGTATGTAACCATTGTAAACTTTCGTAGCGCAACAAAAGACTGGCTTGTTCGAAAGTAGATGCGATTATTTTGTATAGGTACATCCAAAGAAAATTTTGGTAATCTTAGTGCAGGTGATGTTAGAATTCTTTAGTTGTCTTTTTGGGTTACTCGATGGCGTTAGCAAATCTGTTCAATTTTTAAAACGCGCTATCGTAGCGGTTTGAATACTGCAATAAGTAAATAGTTCATTGTTTTGGAATTTGTCTTCCTTCAGTAATTCAGGTAATACAACACAGTTTTATTGTGAATCCTATTTCGTGTTTTATTGGTGAAGCTATGTATATAATTATGTATGTAGTTTAGTGGTGTTTCATCTAGGCGATTGAATCTACATCATACATCATTTAATTTTGGTGAAAATTTGAATAAGATTTACGGATATTGTTAACTCTGTGTTTTTTATCGTTGAAGAAGTAATTATTTACTTGCAGATCTATGTAGCTACACTTTGGTGTTGTGCCGTGGCGCTTTTAGCTACGGTCACAGGCCTCCACTACCCGATTATGCAAGTAGACTGGGACAACCAACTGGTTGACAACGTCATCAACTCATACATGCGACCGGTCTGGGCGCTGGCTGTCGGATGGATTGTATTCGGTGTGTATGTCTACAGCTTACACATAACGAATTTCTGAATTCTGAGTATGCAAATATTTAGTGCATAATTGGTGCAATCTGAAAATCCAATTCAAAATTTAGGTGCCAAAGAGGTTTCTGAGATATGAGCCAAAAACTATGTGTCAGCTGGAGACCCGGGTCTACAGCTTGCACATCCAGTACTGCCAAACGGCTGACGCGAGAGCTTTGAAAACTAGCCAGATATTTAGTGCCAAATTAGTGCCAAAGGTACTAAAAATTTCAGGCCTGTAGCTTAAAAGGTTTCAGAGATATGAGCCAAAAACTATGTGTCAGCTGGAGACCCGGGTCTACAGCTTGCACATCCAGTACTGCCAAACGGCTGACGCGAGAGCTATGAAAACTAGCCAGATATTTAGTGCCAAATTAGTGACTAAGGTACCAAAATTTTCAGGCCTGTAGCTAAAAAGGTTTCAGAGATATAAGCAAAAAACTATGTGTAAGCTGTAGACCCGGGTCCCCAGCTTACACATTTCGTTACGCCAAACCGCTGATCAGAGGGCAATAAACTTTAGGCAGGATTTTAGCTCATAATTAGTGCCTAAGGTACCAAAAATTTCAGGCCTGTAGCTGAAAAGGTTTCAGAGATATAAGCAAAAACAGTTTTCCCGCCAAAAAATTCAAATAAAGTTATTGAAAATCGGCTCATTGCGGCGTTGCCACTTCGCTTCAAACGACTTTAAACTTTATTTACATGTCACGAAGATTGATTTTGGTATTTGATCATTAAAAAAGTTAATTTGGTTTGTTGAGTTTAGTCTAGGAGCTCGGAGGATAAAATAGTTTTCAGCCAAAACATACCGTGTTGCCATCGATGTAATCGTATCTCGTAGACTTACGTCTTGATTGATGATGGAAGTCAGAGGCAATCACGACGACATCATCGCCCTGAGTCAAATTCTTTGTCAGTGTCGGCAAGTTATTTATAATCTCTCTGATAGGAGCACCTGGCTTACAAATGGATAGAACAGATTGGTAGTCATTATTATGTAAGTGTATAAATTCTCCAAGAGATTTTCCGTATGTATCGCACAATATTAGCATTTTCTTAGGTCTATTTTGTGAAATTACGGCGGTATTCTCAGCTTTATAGCTTTACAGCTTTATAACTTTATAGCTTTATAGCCCAGACTTATGTCTGGGTTCATGGTTTTGGGTACTGTTATTCGTTTGGTTTCCAGTGTTCTCCTCTGTCGTTAGCTTCTCTACGGATCGAAGTCCTATTCTCGTAGTAATCCCGTTGTCTTCTTTATTCTTTATTGTCACGATCTGTTTTGTTGCTATTGATTCACTCGTTTTAGTCCGTCTTGTTTTTGTCTTCCCTTTTTTCGCTACTAATTTTTTTTGTATTTTTCTTTCTATTCTGTGAGTCTTTATCATGTTTCACTTGTTTATTCAATGTTATTCTATTTTTACTTAAGTTCTTGGTCTTTGCTGCAGTTTTAATATCTACGGTGTGTCTAGAACTTTTTAATTTTATGTTTTCACTTTGGAGCTCAATTATTTGGCTTATTAAATTGTCCAATTCTTCATTAAGTATTTGGGTGTTCTCATTGGTTTCCAACAGGAGCGTTTTTTGTAGTTGTTCGAACAGCGCTGCATTATTTTCGTGCAAACGTATTACGTTTAATGCTTCTTCATATTCATTGAGATCTGCAGTTCGTCGCTCAATCATCTCTTTTAGCTTATTTCTTTCCGTTTCAGTCTCTTGTAATTTTATTACTTGTTCTGCAAATGCTACTTTGAGTGACCCATTTTGCGCCAAGAGATTTTTATAATCCTTCGCGCAGTCGTGTTCCTTTAGAAGCTTCAAATTAAAGTTTTGTGCTTTTTGTATTTCAGCGGTCAATTTTCTAATTCTACGGCAACCTGGTTTCTTGTTTGGGGCATTCTGGTACAGTCACTGGAACGATCAGAAAACGCAAAAAGTCGATTCGGATGAAGAGATTCGATCCAGGGCACGTCGTTACTGACGATTATTGAGTCCACCGCCTCAACCGCTACGCCAGCGGTACTTTACTTACAGCGACGAAATAAGTGTAGAGGTTGAAAGAACTATTTCTTAGAGTCGCAGATCGTTGTAATAAAAAAATCGACCGTCATTACACTTTTTTGCACACCCTCATTAGCTTTTTAGTTCAATATGACTCTATTGATAAAAAACTTTTATTTAGTCATTATAACGAGGCACTTATATATTGTGACGCGTTCGTTATTTTGGTTGTTATAATTTTTGAGAGTAGATTGCCAAAATGGTTTAAGGTAAACATCATGAAGAAACCAGAGGTTTAGTCAGCTCGCACACTACGAGTACTTACGTGTTAATAGGAAACAATACAATGCCACAAATCTAGGCCCCGATCGCGCTAAATTTTTGCTTGTGGCGCTCTGCGGTATATTTTAAGGGATGAAGATGAAGTTTTCCAAACGCTGGCCATTAGATAAAACAGAATCGAAACCATTGTGTAAGTATCATCATCATCACCTATTTGAGTCCACTGCTGTACATAGTGTACCTACCACTAATTAGAGGAGGATAACTCGAGTCAGTGACCGTGGCGGCCCCGGCTGAAGAATAGGCCCCTCCTAACCTCCTACCCGTGGATGTCGTACTAGGCAGGCGAGTAAGGGATGGGCAGCAGCTTCTCCTATTTTCACAAAGATTTTCAAATTCCCCCCACCCCCATCACAGGAAGTCACTCCGGAAATCTGTGGGGGAGGCCGCTGTTCAGCAGTGGACTTCAAACGGCTGGAATGATGATGATGAACTCGAGTCAGAACACGCATCCAGATCGAATCACAGGGTACTGAGCCGCAGGTAAATGGATCACGCCGCTCCCAAGCAGCTGAAGCAGCTCAACGGCTCAAAGTAGTTCTACTTCATCTGCGATTCATGCGACCCTGACCCTGATTAGAAACGATTTCATACGACAACAATTTGTATTATTTTCAACACTATTAAGCCCATATTAGAAAAACTGACCCGTTTGATGAACTGATTGCTAGTACCTTATTGCATTGTTTGCTTCACTTTACCTGATTCATCTGAAATCATTCATAGATCTACTTGCGCGGTTCAAGAGCGCGAGCTGCGAGCTGATTTGCAGCTCAGGTATTTTGAGTGAGTTACCCACCGCTACCACTTAGAAACTTTGATGTACCAAATAAAAACTATAGTAGGTATTATTATAATATTATAACTACAAAATGTTTGTTTATTTTTAGATTTTGACGCCTTTTCTTTTTTAGTTACCAGCATAATTTTAGTGATACTTCATCATCTTATCCTATCTAAGCTTCTGAATTCTTTAACCTACATGATATATACTTTAAAAATACATAAGCCTCTCGATTTGAGAGCAAAATACTTGGCGGCAGGAATAAGATGCCAGCCAGCCCGAAAGGGAAAAGCATAAAAAAATGCAAACTTCAAGAAGGAAAGAATGACACGATAATGTTACGCGCCTGTACAATATCGGGCAGCCTGTAAGGACGTGGACACTCTGATAATGTACAGCCAGCCATATTCACAGCATCTAATTCTAAATGGGGGAATAAGATCTGCACTGACGTCCCGCGTTGGGGTGCGCATTCACAGCATTTTATTGCAATTATTTTTCCAATAATACGAAGCCACCTAGCTTTAGACGGCGGAGTCACATATCTCATCATGTCACATAGGAACCTACTCATCTATTACTTTCGTGACGTGGTTTATAAATGGTTCATATCTACCTACCTTATGTGAGGTACCTACCTACTTCCCTATGTTTGGTAGGTCTAGGTACAAAGTGTAGGTACGTAGTACCTAGGTATAATAAATACTTGGTACCTATACCTAGCTAGACCTACATAAGTAAGTACCTTACATAAAGTACGTAGGATTGTATAATATTATGCAAACACGTCACGAAAGTAATAGATGGCTTCCTAGTACCTAGAGCTAACCAAACTTAGGTAGAACTAAATAGCCTAAATGCGTAATAAAACACGTCAAAAAACTATAGATAGGTAAATAACTAGTACCTAGGTACTACGTAACTACCATCTATAATTTACTAGCCAACTTAGATATGAACAAAATGAGCAAATACGTCACGGTAGTACCTAATAGATACCTGCATATCCAACTTTCATATGTGCTACCTACCTACCTACCAAGGTATCTTGATTAACCTAAATACCTTACCTAACTTCTTCTGACAGACTTTTATTTCTGTTTTAGTGTGTGGCTAGGCGGAGCAATGATCTATGAAATGCGGGGCGGTGGCGCGGGCAGAAAGTGTATGAGAATGGCCGGACTTAGGGCTTAGTGGCGCGTATTAGGGTCGACCTATGTCCAGCAGTGGACTAGTGTGGGCTGATGATGATGATGGCTACAATGGAGGCCAATTTCATACGTCAGTTTCGAAATTGAAAATCTATGGAACTTCAATCGAAGTAACAAATTATGTAGGTAGGTACTAACCAATTACTTACAATATATTTTTATTTTATCTAGATCGATCGACACCTATCTTACATATGAAATAACGGCTAGGTTAGAAGTACAACAAATTCAGAAGATGAAGATACTACCTAATAAGAAGATGTGTAGGTATCACAAAAATTATGCTAGTAACTAACAAATGTTAGTCAAGCTCGGTTAGTTAGTCAAGTTAGTCGGCTCAAGACCGTTTGTCGTGGCACTCTTTATGGGAGGCCTATGTTCAGCAGTGGACTTCTGCAAAATGATAAAATATTTTTGTGATACATGTCCTCTAATAGGTAAGTATCCAAAAGGGAGGTCATTCAACTTATCGTTGATGTGTATATACTAATTCCGGAACATTTTGTATACATACACTAGTTCACTGAAGTAAAAGATAAATCTCTCTTTTTCGAGGTACGACACACAAGGTACATCGATGGCAGCACTGGGTATGTTTTGGCTGAAAACTATTTTATCCTCCGAGCTCCTAGACTAAACTCAACAAACCAAATGAACTTTTTTAATGATCAAATACCAAAATCAATCTTCGTGACATGTAAATAAAGTTTAAAGTCGTTTGAAGCGAAGTGGCAACGCCGCAATGAGACGATTTTCAATAACTTTATTTGAATTTTTTGGCGGGAAAACTGTTTTTGCTTATATCTCTGAAACCTTTTCAGCTACAGGCCTGAAATTTTTGGTACCTTAGGCACTAATTATGAGCTAAAATCCTGCCTAAAGTTTATTGCCCTCTGATCAGCGGTTTGGCGTAACGAAATGTGTAAGCTGGGGACCCGGGTCTACAGCTTACACATAGTTTTTTGCTTATATCTCTGAAACCTTTTAAGCTACAGGCCTGAAAATTTTGGTACCTTAGTCACTAATTTGGCACTAAATATCTGGCTAGTTTTCATAGCTCTCGCGTCAGCCGTTTGGCAGTACTGGATGTGCAAGCTGTAGACCCGGGTCTCCAGCTGACACATAGTTTTTGGCTCATATCTCTGAAACCTTTTAAGCTACAGGCCTGAAATTTTTAGTACCTTTGGCACTAATTTGGCACTAAATATCTGGCTAGTTTTCAAAGCTCTCGCGTCAGCCGTTTGGCAGTACTGGATGTGCAAGCTGTAGACCCGGGTCTCCAGCTGACACATAGTTTTTGGCTCATATCTCAGAAACCTCTTTGGCACCTAAATTTTGAATTGGATTTTCAGATTGCACCAATTATGCACTAAATATTTGCATACTCAGAATTCAGAAATTCGTTATGTGTAAGCTGTAGACATACACACTGTATTCGCGTGTGCTACGGGCTATGGAGGTAACTTTATTACTGGTATAGTAATTCCATCTCACGGTGACTTGTCTGGTAACCTAGTCATTGCTCTAAGATTCAAATTGCAATGATTCACGAGACTTGTGAAATGGAATTTATTTATTATATTTTTTTACAACTAGCCTTCAATATTGTAACTGTGATGAATTACTTACAATAGGTAGGAGGTTAGATGGATCTGGTTTCATGCGGCCATACGCTGAGGCCACACCATCGTATTGACAGGCCTCATAGCTCAGTTAGTAGTAACTCTGCCTTCTGCGCTAGAGGTCGCGGGTTCGATTCCCGCACTGGACAAACATTTGTGACTAACACAGATGTTTGTTCTGTGTCTGGGTGTTAAATATATATCAGTCTCAGGTACACATAGTACAGGCTATGCCTAGTTTGGGATCAGTTGACCTTGTGAATATGTCCGGAATATTTATTTATTTATTTATTTATTTATTTCATGGAAAGTCCGCGGTATGCATCTCTATCTAACCTTATAATTCATCATACGGTAAACATAAAAGCATAATAAAAAAACTTCGCCAAAACTTAGCATCAGTCACACCATCTTCACCACAGCATCATTGAAGACAGGATTAGATGTGAAATGTCTTTGAAGATGCTTGATGTTTCTCATAGGGTATTCTCGTGCTCTACGGGCTTTGGGGTATTCTTTATCAAAACTTGAATGAAACATTTAAGTAAACAAATAATCACACAAGATTGTTTCGAAAGAATTTGCTTTATAGCGACATCTATCTTCGTTGTTTCTAACTAACGTAACCTTGAGCATCATGGTGCCTCTACAGAACACAAACGTCCGGGAGTTTAGGAGCAATCTTGCGCGTGCCAACTAACTTATTCTTTAGTTTTGTGGGATATTCCTAGATGGCGCTGAAATTCAATTTTACTCATGCGTGGCAAATAATAATGACATCGATGGTTTTAGTTTCCAATAACATCTTATTTTGTCCATTAATTAGGTAAAGGCTTCATCCTATATTTCGGCCAATGAAATATTACGTACAGTGACTGTTTTTTTCAATTTCAGGTCCAATAAACTGGGTGCTATCGTTACGTTGCTTCAAGGTCCTAAGCCGTTTGTCCTACGGGATGTATATCGTCCACTACCCTCTGATCTTTGTAGTCAACTCCTCGAATTTGTCGCCGGGATATTTCGGTGTCCAACGTTCGGTGAGTGTCAAGAGAGTGTCCGAGAGCCGTTGGGTAAGGCCACACCAGCAGGGCTATTTTAAATCATTGGAATTTTTTTCCATCAGAAACGTCGGCTTTTCTCAACACAGCTCTAAAATTATTTCGGAATGAACATCACAGATGTCTAGATCTCTTTTTTAGAGCTGAGAAAACCTGACACTTCCGATAGGGAATCTTTCCAATGTTTTAAATAGCTCTGCTCAGATTGGTCACTTTGGCAATCTATGGGGTAGGCTTTATTTTCAGCAGTCGACATTCAGTGACTGAAATGATTCGCCATGCGACCTTTGTAAACTAGTTGACACACTAAACGATTACCACGACTCACAGTAATACCTAAGCTCCACTTGAAGGAGCATTAATATTATGATTAGGACACTCGCACTCGCCTGTAGAACGGGTTGTGTTCTGAAGAATTGTTTGATATGATGCCTTCAGTTTCTTTTTATCATCGCACCTCTCGCCATTGGCAAGGGATCCATCCTCACACCCTGGAGCCGGGTTGATCGCGTACCGTGCGGTTTCAGAGGAACTTCCTCCCGCGAACTCTCAGGTTGTGGAATGATCTCCCTGCTGAGGTTTTACCTAAGGACTACAGTATAGGGTTCTTCAAAAAGGGCGTTTTGAACTTCTTAAGGGGTCGGCAACGCGAGCGTGATGCCTCTGGTATTGCAAGCGTACATAGGCTACGGTACCCACTTACTAACAGGTGGGCCGTATTCTTGTTTGCTACCTCAGTTGTATAAAAAAAAAGAAAGTCGCCTTTTAAATTACCAACTTTTTTTTTAACAAAAAATAATTTTAATTTCAGTTGTTTACCTTCCTGGCAGACTTCTCGCTAGCAGCGATTGTAGCCTACATACTGACGATGCTCGTCGATGCTCCTTGCTCTACGCTGATCAAGATCTTCATGGGAGGTAAGCTAGCTAGCATATCACTATTTGTCATCATCATCATCAGCCTGTAGGTCCACTGCTGGACATAGGCCTCCCCCAAAGAGTTCCATGACGAACGGTCTTGAGCCTTTTCCTTCCACCGACTTCCAGCAACCTTCACAATTTCGTCGGTCCCGCAACCTTCACAATCGGGTGGGGTGGATTTCCAACACTGTGCGGTCGCCCTTTGTAATAACGTTTATAAAACTTATTTGAAGCATTTCTTAAATTGAAACCCAGATCTTCACTGGAATTAAATTGAACTACCCTGCCGGTAAGTATATTCCTTCCCTAAATCTGGGAAGTTTGTGTAAAGAGAAGGCCCAAGACCGTTTGTCGTTGGGGTGGCCAGCAGTGGACTTCTTTAACAGTTAATCATTAATGTATCTACTATGAATTTAGAAATGATTTCTTTTATTAGGACCAAAAAGACCACAGCAGCCAAAAGTAACTGGAAACGATGTGATAGTAGAAAATGGTAGAAATGGAGTAATCAACCGTGCGTATGAAACCGAAGAATATAAAACTAACCTATAAACACTGTAATTGAAAGAAACTCATTCCTTCAATTCTATACAACGTGTTCCATAACTAGTAGGTAAACTATCCAGAAAGGGGCTTACCTACTCTATGAAAAGATGAGCTTTCTTTTTCATAAGTCGTAGAACTATAAATAAGCCCCTTTCGGGATAGCAAACATATTATGAGTCACCTTGTAGTATAGACTGCCCCTGGTATTTCCCCTTTCCGACGCGTTGGAGCAGCATTTTGTTTATGGAATATTATTACCCACCCTTGGCCACAAAGGGACATTGGGTCTTGTGAATCCTTAAACCAAAAGAGAGTGAGTGGAATTCTAAGAAAATTACTATACAAAATTAAATTTTACAGCAATTTCTATGCAATTAGTATAATTCTGATGACAGTTGAGTGAAAATACTAACGACTAAAAATACCAGGGTTAGTTAGATACTAAAGATAAGTTATAATTTTAATTAATAGTGATCTGGATCAGTTGAGCTATCTATAGATCGTTTGTAACGGTCTTTAGATGGCTCAACTGTTTCTTGTGTATTTTGTAAATATTAACTTGTATTAGTTTTAAGTTTCTTTCTGTAAATAAAGTTATATTAGTACCTAAATGTCATTATTTGTAACTAATGGCTACCATATTTGTTTTATAACAACAAATTGTGCTATTTGATCTAACTTTGTTTAATAGGTTTTACTGTAAGTTAAATTAAATTGAGGCTGTGTTGGCCTCCCTGACTTTCGATCTGAAGGTCGTGGGTTCAACCCCAGTCGATCATAATGAGTTTGCTCTTAAAAATAAACAAGTGCACATTATTAGATGCTTAAAACGGTGAAGGAAAACACAGTGTTCTTAAAAGGATGGGCTCGCAACCGTCACGTATGGAATACTTAATACTGCAAAATGTAAGCATGTGTCAAATATTCAGACATGCCTCTGACTACCCCTCTTAGACATCTTCAAGGATCTTATCACTTGGAGATCAGAGAGTATGTCTTCTATAACTGGGGATACAATTTTAGATACAGGTAGTCAAAACTGTGAATAAAGAAAACTAAGTTTTTTTAGACTTTTTATAATACCCTTAGTCCATTCTAATGCAGAAGGTACATCCTTGGCAAGATCATGGTAATTCTTGATTATCTAGACAAACATGAAAAAATCAGTGGCGCAAGCATGAATAATTCACCATAGCGTTACGCTTACGATAAGATAGCAAACGTCAATATTAACCAATCGAGCATCGCCAAAGTCATTGCCTAATATTTGACTTTTACTATAGTACCGTAAGCGTAACTATACAAAATTATTCCTGCTTGAGACACAGGAAGACTTTCGCATGATCACTTTCGTTAGTCATCATAGGAAGGGCTTCCAAGTGTGTCTGATGCGATTCACAACCTTATTTACCTAAAATGTAAGCCAATTACATAGTCTTTGGCCATTCACGTGCTCTAGATGACAACGGAAGGAAATACAAACAAACAATTGGAGCTCAATCTTATTGCTGAAATCACAAAAACGTCAAATGTAAAATTAAAAATTGACTTTATCCAGTAGAGTTATGGATCATTTTTAAATACACTTTAGATGACATATCGCACGCCACATGAACACGGCTTTACACTCGATACGATAGCATTTGTCAAATATTAGCCAATGACGGCACCGACGCTTGAAATATCTTTATTTTGATTCGGAAATATTTGAAGTTTCCTATCGTATCGTAATTTTTATGTAAACGTGAATTATTCGTGCTTAGGTACCCCACTAGCAGCTGTGTTTGTTGTGATTTCAGCCGTATCCAAAAGTGAATAAGATTGTGTTTCAATTGTTTAGCGAATCAGTCACTCCGTCCGATTGCGCTGACCCTTATTGTATTTTAGTATTTTAACCTATTATTACTAGTGTAAGCCTATCACAGATAGCTTTATTAATACATTTAAATAATTAAAAGATGTTAGTGTGCCTGTCAACTTTTTACGGTTTTCCATTTATTAGCTAACTATATAGTATTACATAATATATAATAAAAACCATTAAAATCACTCTACCGGTAAAGTTTTTTATCTTATTCGCAATTTTTATTGAGCTGTTGCATCTATTATATAAAATAAATCTTAAAATGAGCAGTTCAAGTTGGCAACAATACAAATAAATAAGTGCATTTAGCTGTATTCCTTATTCAAGTAACTAACACCGTCCCAAATTACCTATGCTTCAAGAACTTGCTAACATAACACATGAACTTGTTAGAAAACTCTGCCGTCAGTCTGTACCTAAGAGCAAAATACGCCATCACCCTATGTATTGTCGTAAACGCTACTAAACCAATAATTTGGATTAAAAACGTATCATTCGTCATGCCCACATCGCGTAGTATCAACTGTGGATTGTTGTATAAGCAGAAATCGTTGGGACAGTCCATGAAACCTCGGTTGTTGTATAAAGCTATAGAGAATCCGGAGAGGCCGTAGCGGAGGTATGAAGCTGACATGAGCGCTTTCATACTGCCTTCGATCGTCGGACCGAAACCCATGCCGTAGCAGCATAGGGCGAGAAGAGGCGCCACTGTCGCGGGCCCGACGATTGAGCCATTCTGAAATAATAAATGTCGGTTGAATTGGTGTAAAAAAACCAGACAATTTTATTTAACCTAAGTATGGCTACTTCACAATAACAACGCAACGCACTTGTTGGAAGGCACCCACCCGAAATTGCACTCTTTGGATTAGGCTTAAGACCGGTGGTCGTGGCACTCTGGAGGAGGCCTATGTTTAGCAGTAGATTTCATCAGACTGTGGATGATGATGATAGCAGGAGGCTAACGCAGGAGGTTGAGTCACACAGATATAGTTTTGAACAAACTAGGAAATGTACGAACTACCCAGGATTCGGTGAGGCGTTGAGACAGCAGGTGGAGTTAGACAGTAGGTAACTGAATTGTGGCCGAGAAGTGAGCATAAAAACATGGGACGCCCGGTAGCGAGATGCGAGTTAGGTAAAAAATAGATATACATACCGTAACGCTAAAAGCAGAGCCTACAGCCAACCCAAGGCCTTCAGAGCACATTGCAGTGAGCAACCCACTAATAGTGAATAGAAGAAACCTATCCCATTCCAGGAGTTGTCCTGACATAATGTATGTTATTGCTATGAAGGTGGAGGCTAGGATCAGCTGAAACAAGTAAAACGAATCAAAAACGCGTCGAAGTTAATTTATTAATATTATTGGAGCCTATAATACTGTCCAGGAGAACAAGATTTAATGGTGTAATTCAGTTTTAACCTTGAGTTCCTACACCTAAACGAATCACCCCATCAATCTCTATGTTGTGATACCCATGTTGATGTCATTGCGAATAAAAAGTCGGATAATAATTAGTAACTTACCATAACAGGGATAGTAGAGAGAGTCAACGCAGCATAATATGCCTTGAGACTGTACCATCGATTGAAATACTCTCTTCGCAACATCCGCACTTCTTGTGGAACTGTGAATGAGAATTAATAAGATTATGTTATACAAATATTTATTTCAATTAAAAAACATGCTTACAAGTACAGTTGTAACTCTGCCTTCTGTTTTAGTTTATGTAAAAAATGTATTACAGAAAGCAGTTCTTTCCCCGTAACGATTTCTATATACCATAGTTATAAACCAGCATTTTCAAATAAATCTAGTTGTTTATCAAATGACTTTTGATAAACCACTAGATTGAGTAGTAGAAGGTGGGTTAGTAGTATTTACTTTGTGTCCTCATTTCTCATAAAAATATGTGTATTTTATTCAAAAAATACTTACATAGCAACACCGGTACCATAATATACGTGTACATTAAGAACACGAGACAGCTAAGACAGAATTTAAAGTTGCACATAGGCACCGATCCGTTGTTGCCAATCATGAAGAATATGCTGCCAATTAGAACTGCCGATATCACATGATGAGCGAGTTGGATCCACAAGGCTATCTGTAAAAGAAATAATGATTTCACTTTGTGCAAGAAGCACCATGATGACCTTGAGAAAATTATATTACCCCACATGAAATGGGATACGGGCAGGAAGATGGTGATGTCGTTGGAACAAAAAGACTGGCATAACAATCTACCTACACCTTAAATGTTCACTGGTGTTTCCACCATACCTAAAACACTATATACCATAGCAGCTGCAACATGACCATTGACCTTAACATGAAACACTTACGGAATTCCTAGCCGTTTGCGTGAACATGCGTTTGATGAGTATGAGGAACTGCGTTAGGAATGTTGTGGGAAACTCCATCTTCTGCGTCTGTTCTTTGGCTACGTGCTCTCCGAATATCCGCTGTATTGAGTCGTCTGAGTGCAGCACGGGTTTCCTGTAAATGATATTGAACTTTATGTGTATGCGATAACGTGCTTAACCTTGATTCTAGATCTAGCCTTTTTTTAATCTATTTCCATTCAAAGCGCTCATCATTGCCTAACTGCCTCATTCACCACCATCATCATCAACAACTACAAAAGGCCGATACAGGTCTTTCACTTAAGATGCCTATAACCACGGATTTCCTGCAAACGGTTCGGTTCCCAGGGCTATGTGCCCCGCTCACTGCCAGTGATCATCGTCATCATCATCTGATTCAATTTTGTAGAGAAATACCAAGAATAGCCCTGTCTATAGCTTGCTGAGCAATCTTAAGCTTTTTTATTTATTTATTTAGGTATTTATTTTAAAATTACCCACCCACAAAGCTAATTCGACTTTATTCTCTAATTTTTAATGAATTTTCAAGTCGATCCCGACTTGGCTCTACTTTCTGTTTCTTCATTGGGTAGGTAGGTTCTATTAACTAGGTATGACCTAGTTAGAGTCTCAAGTTTCAAATACTTATTCAAAGCATTTCGGGTGCTTCGAAAGTTTGTAAAGTTTGGAATAAAATTAGTTAGATACGTAGGTATACTCCACAGTCTCGAACTTAGAGGATTCCTGAATTATATTGGAAAAAAATATAAAAGTTCAGATAATACTGATTAGCCGACGGATCAGATATACAGATAAACTCTTTATTGTACACAAAGAAATAACATAGGATGAAACAACAAATATTAGGAACAATGGGCGGCCTTATCGCAAAAAATTGTTTTCTCTTCTAGACAGCCCTCTGATGGACAGGATAAACATATCAAGTAGGACGGTGTACAAAGTATAAGTTAAAAGTTTAAGGTTATCCATTCATTAACAGGAAGGTATTTCTTAGAGTTACCTCAATCTGATCGCTGATCCAAATCACAGTAACCATGAAACAAGTACCTACAAACAGTCACACCATTCACATAACTTCAACTATTCCTTGTACTCGAACTCCGATATCTTAAATCTTCCAAAGCTCGGAAATTCATTTATCGTTGGTAAATCAAAACTATGTCTATGTGTATGTCCATATGTGCGTTCTCCACTGGCATTAGCTACCGTTTTCACTCAGGAATGAGTGTTTGCGGGGTTGGAATTTATAGACGAAGAGAGGAAGTCCTTGTTTCACCTACTTAGTGAAGTAGGTACTGTAATTGAAAGGAGCTTTTTTCATAAAAAAGAGAATTGTTTACCTTACTAAGTACAGCTCTATATCACAGTGTGCCCTTATTTTGCTTTGGAAGTTAGGTTAGTTTCCAAAGATAGTTCCAAGAGTTAATAAATCCTTCTTTTTATATTATTCATAATCTTTGTATTCACAATTTAATATTAATATAATAAACTCACCCATGTCACTGCTTGCCTGGTCGTGGTTTTTATGAAAAGTTAATTCACATTAGTCGTTTGATACGCATCGATAACTACTCTTGAGTTGTCAACTTGCAGTTAACGACATACACATAGTGACACACATAGTAAGACTTCGTCTACCATAACGCTAGGGGTCCTGCAGCTACCTTCTATCTCCAACATCAGACCATCTTTGTATAATTATATTGTAAATTGATCTCAATGGTACCATAACATTGCATTGTTATCGGGTTTATGTGCTTGATCGGATAATCAGAAGAGAGTTGAAGCTCGATAAGATTTCCAGGTAGCAAAAAACTAATTAGAATCGGTTGAAAACACGTACCTTCCTCTAGCTGTCATTCTATCTAGCTTCCTACATAGTTTTCCGTTCTGGCTGAGCTCCGACATTTGGGCTGCTACTTCCACATCTCCCAGAAGGGTTTCCAGCACGAAATCAGCCGGGTTGTAGGTGGTGGGACAAATGTGGCCTGCTTCCGCCAGGTAAGGGACGAGCAGTTGTGGTGCACCCTATAATAAACAAATATTTTAGGTAAAAAAAAGAGTTTTGTATACGGTAATCTGGCCCAAATTTCTGTTTTGTTCATGTTCTGTAAAATCGTTTCTTCTGTTTGTCTTAGATAAACAGTCAAGATAGTTGCAGAATAAAACATAACTTTTACAGGTTCTGTTTTAGTCTTCTAAAACGGGGTTTTTCGAAGGTACCTTAAAAATCTAAGCACTGATAAAATATTTATATTTTTAATAAGAGACGTTTTGTCTGTACAAAACTTTTGGCAAAATAGTACAGCCACGGAAATTTCACGGTCCACAAAACTTTACATAATTATATCTCTTTTGAAGGAAGCCAAATTAATTTCTCAAACTACAAACGAATGAACCGAAGACAATGAATAAGAACTATATCTTTGTAGTTCACAAAGTGCTGAAGTTAGTTTAGTAACATAGAATAAAACAACAGTACTGAAACGTACAAAAGTTTCACTCTTATCTTAACTAGATTATATAGAGGCAAACGACCTAGCTGATGAGAAAACATCCTGATGTATTTTGTCATTGTCATTTCTGTTGATGCGTTCACTGAGACTCACAATCAAACTCCACATCTGAATCCGGGAATTCATTTTCTGTCTCTTCTACAAATCTCTTCCAAAGTAACTAATATCTAAACTAACTGATATCTGGTCATTGCTCATACGCTGAATACTAGCTAGTGTGAAAGATAATTTGTAACTTGGGGCAGGCAACGCTTGAGCAGACATTCACGGATGGAGTTTGATTGTGGATCTCAGTCAACAGACGCAATGCATCAGCTATGACCAAATGACTTGGCGGGCTGTTAAATTTGAAAGGTTATTGAAAAGTTCAAGCATAATAGGATCTTAACTTGGGCAGGCAACGTAACAGCAATGATAAATTATGGACATTTTTTATAGTTTACGAGGATTTTGAAATTGACAGACATAATGCGATCTATTGAGATCTAGCGAGATTATAGCAAGTTATTGTGATACACATAATGGGAAAGACGGTGTTAACGTCAAACTCTCTGAATACAACATTTCTTCGCTCAACGGCTCATCAAGCAAATTTTGATTCTTAATTCGGAGCGACAAAGCTCATTTAGCATTGAAAGTGGATTGTCAGTGACACAGGGCTTCACGTAGCAGGAAGTAGAAATAACTACGCTTGCAGCCACTGGGAAATCTGCATCTTAGCGTTAACAAAAAGAAACTTTCACTGCGAGAGTGTTCCGGTTACCTGTAAGCGTTTGTGCTCCCTAACTTAAAAAAATAGCTTTCTATCATGCTTTGGGATTACAGTCATGAGCCTTTTTAATTTATTTACAAGTTTGTATGATCAACAACTGAGTTTATCATCAGCCGTAAGACGCATACCTATTGCTGAGCATACTATAGGCCTCTTCATAGACTTCCAGAGCAATCGATCTTGTGCAGCATCCACCAGCTCCAAGACGCCTTTAGTAGGTCGTCGTTCTACCAAGTCGGGTCGCCTTACGCTGCGCTTTCCGCTGCGTGATTTCCACTCGAGAACTTTTCTTCCTCAACGGTCGTTGGTTCTCCGAGCTATGTGCCCACTGCCACTTCAACTTGCTAATACCGATTGAGTTAATAAATTGAGTGAGTGAAGCCAGCGAAGTTCTCTAAAATATTTTGGATGGAAATAAAGAGCATAAGTTTCGAACCGTTAAGTTCAAGGGGTTATTAGAATGAGTTTTGAGATACAACGAAAATAGTAACATATGATAACCAATTTAACGTTAGCTCTCATTTGGAAAAGATTAAATAACTTCGTAGTTCTGGTAAAATTGGATAAGAATTAGGTAGAACATGCTAAATATGTGATTTTCAATGTTTATCTGAATACCAACTTTTAACAGATATTGCGAGATCTCAGTTTGGGGTGAACCACTAGTAATCCTAACAAAAGCCTCAGTCATGGCTTGAGACTATTAAAGCTGGGACTGACCAGAAAATATGCTCCACTAAAAAGCTTATGGTCTAACTATAACAATATAAATGAGCCTTAAATATAAACTTTACCTCCAATTTACGGCGTAGCTTTCGCAAAATCATAAAATGATGCATTTACAACAAGACACAACTCAGAGATACCAGTAACAAAGATCTGTATAGGTCTATAAAGGATGTTAGTACGTGGGTAAGACCGTCTGAAGAATAGGCCCCTACATATCTACCTACACGTGGATGTCTTAAGAGGCGAAAAAATCTAGGATATGGGCAGCATCCTCTATTTAAAACCAATAGCTCTAACTGCGCTTACCTACGAATCCAGCGTGGGCAATTTCCCCCCACATAATGCAAAGTTGCTCTGAAAATCTGTGAGAGAGGCCAATCTTAGCAGTGGATATCCTACGGCTGAAATGATGATGATGACGAGTAGGTGAGGATGTAAAGATGTTTATTACTCTTTTTCGCCGAAACGTCAGAACGGATGGGAATCAATTTATAAATAAATAAATATTCCGGACATATTCACACGGTCAACTGATCCCAAACTAGGCATAGCCTGTACTATGGGTACCAGAGACTGATATACATATAATAGATAAATATTTAACACCCAGACACAGAACAAACATCTGTTTTTATCACGCATATGTTTGTCCAGTGCGGAGATCGAACCCGCGACCTCTAGCGCAGAAGGCAGAGTTACTACTAACTGAGCTATGAGGCCAATTTGGCATATACCTATATAGTAAATAACCTGAAATTACTTATAGGCTCTTTTCATCCGAGTATCACGCGAGTTGACGCGAGTGAAGTGACGGGTACAAGCTAGTATAAACATTTTCTAAAACTTAAACATTTGCTAGTATAAAAATAGAAAAACAAGCAGTGACCTTATTGTTTTCTATTCATCCTTATCTTATAATACTATTTGTGTAACTTTCTTTCGGTTTACTTGTTAAATATTTTCTTGTCTTACACCTCTTAATCATGAAACGCTGTTCCAACGTGACTTAATGACTTTTTGCTCTAGAAGCGACACAACATAAACTTTATAGCTAAAGATACGTGCTTAACCCTAAAATGATGGTTCGATAATAGTCAGTCATAACTCGTGAAGCTTAACCCTCGCCCTGTACCTTTATAAAACGGTTTATGTTGATTACTTTAAATATTTTGATAGTCAAAGTTATCAAACAATACATAAGTCTTTAAATCCACACAGGTGTCCCTTCGATTAAGTTCCTTCTTATTTTGTTGTTCCCAAAATACTAGACATATTCTTTTATCGTCTTTGAATAGGTAACTTATTTTATCTTATTTTTCAATCTTTCAATAAAATTGGTAAAGGTCCTTCGTTACAAAATTAAACGGAAAATTTACCTAAAAACATATTTACATATTTAATAAAAAAAATCTCCTTAAACTCTACCTTATGTCTTGTATTCATTTTTGTAGCCTATACATATTTCTTACACTGCATGTTTGACCGGCTCAGAATACCGTATCATACGTCTTTTAAAAAGACCGTTTTATTAATGAAATAATACGATAAAACATCAACCTAATTCAATTGAAAAGTCGGCTAAAAGTAAAACACCAAAAAGAAAATCTGAAATCTTTACCCTCAAGAGCCAGCAAGTAACAAACTAAAAGAAGTGTCGATAAAGAGAAATATGAAAATTGCAACGGCAAAGTTATAGATTGTACCTAAAGAGGATCTTTCGCTAAGAACTTGAAACTACTATTTCCATCGCGGTATTCAGAATCAGTGGGAAGAGAAATATTTTGTCTTTGGTCGTAGATAGATGAGCCTACTCATTTTTAATTATTTCCTGGAAAGGTTTTGTAAATCTGCCTGAATTTCCAAGATTTAAAACAATTAAATAAATTATGAAATAAATTATTATGAATAATACGAACTAATAAAATGTTCATATTAGTTCGTATTATTCAACTTTTGTGGACCTTTTTAAGGCTTGATGTATGTAGATAAATAGATAAATCATTTATTCGACACACACAAATACAGCACAGACAGAGATAAAAACAATCGGAAGAAACAACAGTAGGTTACAATCACTATAAACAAACAGCTTAGGCACTTAGTAGGTAGGTAGGCTAACAGTGAACTTAAAAACAAAAACAAAACATTAATAAACTACACATTAACAGAAAAGAAAAAACAGAAAAGAAAAGCAGGCGCCTAACCCACCTATAAAGTGGGTGCCAACTGGTGATACCTACTTATGGCGAGAAATGTCTACGCTGCAGTGGCATGGGTCAAAAAGGTCCTATCTCAGCTTATTGCTGCTCCGCCAAGGCGTAGCAGCGCTGGTTTTCAGATAGGACCTGCGCAGTAAGATGGATGTACTCTAATAAGTAGCATTTCGTATCAAAACAAGTATTATCTTACCATGTAGGAGGAACTTTCCCATTACTTACTATAGTAGTCACGAGGGTTGGTCAGCTCAGTTAGAGCTAACGTTGTTAAAATAGGGGATGCTGCTGCCTATGCCCTAGTTTTTTCCCCTTAGTTGCCCTTTACAATATGGCCTATTCTTCAGCCACCACGGCCCAACATGCCCTTAACAAACCAAAATTCAAACATTTGGTTGATTGTTGGGAGTGGGTTGGTATCTATCTTAACGTTCTATGTCGTTCGCATATCTGTGGAAATTCTTATAAGGTATTCTCAAGCGATATTTAAGAGGTGAACTTCCAATAAGTAGCTGTTATATTAGCCAAAGTTTTAGTTGGCGATATAAAATAGGATATTGGAAGCTTGTTTTCAAACATTTAAGAGGATCAGGACAGACGTTATGTCTTTTAGCTTTTAGAACTTTTTGGAGTTTTAAAGTTTTACGCTAATGGTGTCTGTCTGTTGAACGAAGAATAGTTATAAATGACAGGGGTTTATAAAATAAATTTCCTTTTGAATATATTTTACGAACCTTTTGATTATTAAAAATTATAGTGATAAAGACCTGTGAGAAAAAGGATTTTCTTATACGTATTACTAAAGTTCTAAGAAAAA
This sequence comes from Anticlea derivata, assembly GCA_947579855.1. Taxonomy (NCBI): domain Eukaryota; kingdom Metazoa; phylum Arthropoda; class Insecta; order Lepidoptera; family Geometridae; genus Anticlea; species Anticlea derivata. The sequence continues at coordinate 3,175,572 of OX388266.1, forward strand.
CACTTCAACGTTTTGTCGCTGATGTGTTTCAAATTAGTAAGCTTACCAAATAATTTTTTAATTAATTAATTCATTTATTTCGGTTGTTCACCATAAATAATCATTGATAATCATTTATATTTCTTGAAACACGATGTCATAGATGCTAGTATTAGGTATTCTTCTCATTAGATTTAATATAAGAAGAAGTGAAAATAAATTTCCTTTTGAATATATTTTACGAACCTTTTGATTATATATAAAATAAAAATTATAGTGATAAAGACCTGTGAGAAAAAGGATTTTCTTATACGTATTACTAAAGTTCTAAGAAAAACACTTCAACGTTTTGTCGCTGATGTGTTTCAAATTAGTAAGCTTACCAAATAACAATCATTTATATTTCTTGAAACACGATGTCATAGATGCTAGTATTAGGTATTCTTCTCATTAGATTTAATATAAGAAGAAGTGTTTTTGTCTCGTATTGTCAATTTTTTTCGTGGATGAGATCGCTCTATCTGCGATGATTATGATGGTATGCAAGCCAGACAAGCCTATTCTACAACATTCCCCAAGATAAGGCGTCTAAATCGTGCTGTGAGTAAAAAATGCCTGGTACTGTATAAATCCTCAAGAATAGATAATTAAGCCCACTTGACAAGAGTGTTTATTTCAAAACGCAGGTGTGTAAAAACCGCGAAAAACAAAACAGTTACCGTAAAGCGTGTCTGGAAGCGGCTTTCAGCAGTTAATGGCAGGATCAAAGCTGTAATTTGCCTTTCTGTCACCAGTTCTACAGTACAAAGGTCGTTCCGGTGTGCCACTCAAAGCGGATCCGGCCTTGGTAAATAGACTGAGTTCTCCCAGTGGGTCAGTGCGGACTCTAGGGGTAAAAATTCTTGGGGTAATCCTATAGGCACAGATGGATCAAGAGTTTTTCAAACTGCTTTTAAATAGCGCATATAGCATACCTATACGATAGGTTCGGTGTGAGTTTATATGAGATCGTGTAGTGGTTTATTCAAATATCAATGATACACAATCATTAGGGAATGTTTTTATATGCAGTCATCATGAAACGTTACTCTTATTGAAATTACCCGAGTGAGTACATTGATCAATGAACAAAATGGAAAATACCCGAGCGAATATTTGGATCAATGAAAAAAATAAAATCTTTTTTTTTGTGTTTATCACGGCGCCATATTACTTATGTTGTTCAGCGTTACACTTAGAATTTTCTTGCAAGAGAACGTGAACGCATTTTTCCTCGACAGTCCGATGAGTTCCGTCTGGGAGTTAATTAGTTCCCGTTTAAAAATAATAAATTTGTTTAGGGTGAGCCCCGGGGTTGCGACATGGTTAGATAACCGATTTAAATTGTCAAACATTAACTGGTTTCTAATTGGCTCTCTTTGCGGATGTAATAGCTTTTCATTTGCAGAAGAAATTTTTAACGTTACTAATGACTTCAAAATAAATGTTTATTAGGTTTATTTATTTCTTTATTTTTTTTGCTTTACGCTTAAATGTTAACTTTTAAATATATACTTAGTTACGCGACCAGGTTTTAATACTAAGTACTCTAACCAGGTACGGCTTGGCAATACTTTAACGTCTTGCAAGTAAGTAGAGCATGTTTAAATCTTCAAGCAAAAGTTAGGTAGCCAGAGTAAATTAAATCTGTAATTGTACCACTTCGCTGACGGTACCTAGAGGTCCTTTCTGAAGATACTTCAATGTCATAATTAAATAAGTCTCAACTTAATTTGTAAAGCAAGCAGCGCAATAATTTAACATTCCTTAAATTAATAACCGCGTTAGTTCAAATTAGAGCAATGAAACTCTCTGTTTAATTTGTTAAATGGTTTGTATCAGGTGTAACTGTGCAAGGGCTATAAGTCAGCGGGCAGCCTTGCTCCAACTTATAATTAGTCTAACTTTCGCTTTAGGATGTCAAATAAATCTTTTCCAGTTCAAAAGTGTCTCGAGTTTTCAGTTTTTAAAAAGATTTTACATTTTTTACAGGCAGGCTTTACGACCGTTCCATAAGCCAAATTTCTCGAAAAGCCTTTTATATATTTTTTTCTTATTTTTTACCGCAAATTTAAAAGTATTTCTTCAATAACTTTTTTTTGTAAATATTTGATCACCCGATCTCTTCGCTTCAGTGGATAGCGGCTTTGAAACGAACACTCGCAATAATAAAAATATAAGTAAGTAGGATCATATTTCATAATTGGTTTTTTGTATTTTTTTAATCAGAAATAAAGGGCAAAACTAAATATACCTAACTATTTTTTATCCTGAAGCATGGTAGAGACATCCTCTCAGATCTCCAGGCGATCAGATCCATAAATCCTTATAAAGAATCAGAGGCACGGCACCATTGGGCACATTTTTTTTGTTTTTTTTTACTTTATATGGCTATGGTATCACTGCGGCCACAACTGGCCTATTGTGATCTTTTGGGCACATGACCTCATTTTGTCAGTTGCGAGTGTTCCATATTGGCCGTGGCGGCCCCGGCTGAAGAATAGGCCCCTCCATATCAACCTATCCGCGGATGTCGTAAGAGGCGACTTAGGGAAAAAAGCTAGGGGATGGACAGCAGCGTCCCTCATTTTAACAACGATAGCTCAGCGTGATGAGTATGGGCAAAACCCCCCACATGATAAGGAATTTGCTCTGTCTGTGGGGGAGGCCATGTTCAGCAGTGGACGTCGAACGGCTGAAATGATGAGTGTTCCAATAATATATGATAGGTTCTGAACTCTGAGCTCTGAGTTACGAGCTGATCTGATGATGGAGTCAGGAGCTGCTTCATGGAACTCCTCAGCCGGTTCGGTTGAGCTAAAACTTTGCACATCTATCGAAGTTTCAGCTCAACCGATGACAATACAATACTAGTGAGTTGATCTGATGATGAAGTTAGGAGCTGTAGGGTATTTTTACCAGGGAAACACGCGTGCGAAGCCACGTTCAGCAGTAGAAAATATATTTCAGTAGAGCTGAGAATACACAGCCTGACTTAGTAGTTTGTCTCATCTCATAGCTTCAAAAGAACCAATTCGTCTCAAATTACTACCTCACGAACACCTTACACGAATTTGTAATGTCTATCGCTCTGAGTAGCAAACTTTGATTGTCTCAAACGAACTAATTACTAACTCTGGGGGACTGATCAATCAAAAGTTTTTACCCAAATGAAATGGTTTATTCATTCGAGCAGTCTCATTTTAAAAGAAATAGATTTCGGTGTACCTCTCCTCGCTAGAAGTACATGATCAGTCATTGACCTTTTGCTTGCTTGTGATGTCACTGATTCTTTCTAAGTCACCAGCATTAGGTCGATACAGGACTATTAGAGACATCATATAACTATATCAACCGTTGGTGAGTGAAGGGTTCTCGAATGGCGACCACGTACCGGGCGACGCAGTGTTGGAAGGCCCCCCACTTGATGGACCGACAACATTGCGAAAATTGCGGGAAGTTGGTGGATGGCACAGGAAAGACATGGTCAATACGTGTGGAGGCATGCCCACACGTATTGACCATGTCTTTCCTTAGACAGCTAAGCCACGGGTTTCCTAACGATATTTTCCTTCACCGTTTTGAGCACGTGTTATGCTATGAATCTATAGTTAATAATCCTGTATAATCAATTAAAACTAATACAAGATAATATTTACAAAATACACAAGAAACAAACGATCTATCAGAAACTACGGTAATCAAAAACTCGGTATCAGAAACTACGAGCACCATGGTTCCACAACACCCAGACGCAGAACAAATATTTGCAGATCTTGCAAATATTTGACCGCAGCGGGAATCTAATCCGCACCCCGTGCGAGTGCAGACGGGCACTCGCCCGCTACGCCACCGAGTTATGAACATAATTATTATTTTTTCGAATAGCCATTAGTCAGGATTTGAAACTATGACCTACGGATTAGAAGTCGAGGTAATTAGTTAAAGTACCTACTCAAGAAACTGAGATCTTTTTGTTTATAGGTAAGTAAGTAGGTAAAGACGAGGTGTAAAAAACGGGATCATAAAAACTTTGTTTTTCCTGCTTTTGTTCTTGTTTGCGAACAAAAAACGTCTCCATTTTAATTGGGTAAAACGTCTTTATTTCGTTCAGTTCGTGCTCAGATTTATATTCTGAGAAAAGCTGGATTCTGATTTCTGAGAGAACCGGGCGACGCAGTGTTGGAAGGCCTCCCACTTGATGGACCGACAACATTGCGAAAATTTCGGGATGTCGGTGGATGGCACAGGAAAGACATGGTCAATACGTATGAAGCTGTCTAAGCCACGGGTTTCCTAACGATGTTTTCCTTCACCGTTTTGAGCACGTGTTATGCTATGAATCTATAGTTAATAATCCTGTATAATCAATTAAAACTAATACAAGATAATATTTACAAAATACACAAGAAACAAACGATCTGTAGATAGCTCAATTGATCCAGATCAATATAGTTAATAAATAATACCAAACTTTTTTCCTACCTTGTCGGTATCAGAATCTACGAAAAGCTGGATTAGACAACTAAGGTTCTTTGCATTTGTTGTTCCAGTAAGTTTTACAGGATTCGTGTTTATTTTTTTCTAAATCGCCTTACGGGTCGTTTTAAGTATAAGTATTAAATTTAAGTTAGACAGTCTTAACGAATCAAGAATTAAAATATTAAACTTCTTTTTTCTTTTTAATTAAACGTTGGGTTTCACATACGATGACATCACATATGATCGTGGGTATCATAAACTACAAGTTCCATGGTACCACAACACTCAGACCCTGAACAAATATTTGCAGACCATGCAAACATTTGTCCCGCAGCGGGAATCGAACCCTTGCGTCTCAGACGGGGCCGCCCGCCGCATCACCGAGGTGCTCAAAATACTGGTAATATAGCAGACTCCATACGTTTTAGAATGTTTATTTGTATTTATAGTGTTAAATAATAAATAAATCATAAGGCCTCATAGCTCAGTTGGTAGTAACTCTGCCTTCTGCGCTAGAGGTTGCGGGTTCGATTCCCGCGCAGGACATACATTTGTGCGATGAATACGGATGTTTATTCTGTGTCTGGGTGTTAAATATTTATCTATTATGTATATCAGTCTTTGATACCCATAGTACAGGCTATGCCTTGTTTGGGATCAGTTGACCGTGTGCGATATGTCCGGAATATTTATTTTATTTATTTATCTAGGTATTTAGGTAGATTCAATGACTCAATACTAACGTGTGACTTTTACGGTTAGTAGGAGATTAAGATGAACAGTTGAACAGTCCTATAAACTAATTTCCAAACTTAAGGTAAAATCTGGGCATTTTAAGTGTTTGATTGCTTGTCGTGTCACTGATTCTTTCATGGACATCCTATTTTGGTCAGTGACCAGGTTGAGGTATGGTGGCCCTAAAAAAGGCTAATGACCGTCGGTGAAAGAATCAGTGTAGTAAGAGGATTTAAGCGCGCCTCATAGAGGCTCCTTTCGTATAATATATTTTTTGTTGTACTTTAAGAAAAGGTTGTACTTACGATAAGATGAATGTTTTGTGATACCTCATCTATTTATTATCATCATCATCAGCTTGTAGAAGTCCACTCCTGGACATATGCCTCCCCCAAAAAGTTCCATATCGAACGGTCTTGAGCCTCTTCCATCCACCGGCTTCCCGCAACATTCACAATGTCGTCAGTCTATCGGATGGGGACCCTTCCAACACTGCGTCGCCATTCCCTCATCGATTACGTATTTGAAACCCATCAGAATCTGAGTTATGTATTTCAAAGCTATCACGCGCCATTGGATTAAATATTTGAATACATATTCCTTTGTCTGGGTCCGGCACGTATTGCAGTATGCGAATCATGCCACTCGGAATTCGCGAACGTCGATCGTACAGACACATAATAAACCACAGAGCACATAATTTAAAGGTAAGATAAGTTGGTACTTCTTCTAGACTCTAATGGCGTGTCGCTTGCTTAATCGATCTGGTGAATTCAATACAATGGCTGTGTGGCCCCGGCTTAAGAATAGGCCCCTCCTTATCTACCTCCGTGGATGTTGTAAGAGGTGACTAAGGGAAAAAGAGCTAGGAGATGGTCAGCAGCATCCCCCGTTTTATCAACGATAGATGTAACTGCGCTCGCCACCTCAGCGTGGTGAGTATGGGCAAATTCCCCTCACATGATAGGAATTTGCGCTGAAAATCTGTGGGGGAGGCCATGTTCAGCAGTGGAGTTCGTACGGCGCGCACTCCTTTTCCAACATTATTGAAAAAAAGAGACGGACATCCCTTTAACAAGCTTTTAATGTTGATGATTATGAATAAGGTGGTTATAGCTAACTCAAGACATTGGCCTCAAAGCGAGCTTTCCTATGGTGAAGAAGATAGGCAAGTAACTTATTTTTATGAGTTGTTTGACTTCCGGCTCATAACAGTGTCATGTTGCATAGAAAACTAAATATTCATTTTGCACAATAATTATGTAACCAACCGCACGAGATCATAATATATTCTATTGATGGTACTTTGCTCTGGTTTTGTAATACTGACCTTAGAGTAGAACGCTCATAAAAGCGAAGATACAAAGCGTTCCTATGCAAACAGGTCATCTTTCCTACGATTGTTTACTTAGTGAGAGTCAAATTTCTTTGACGGTGTTCATACTTAGGCGCTCTCTGGGTGTTTGCACTGTTTCCTTTGATATCCGGATATTTCCGGAATGCCTCATCATACCTTAATTGAATCGATTTGCTGAGCGAGCTGCTGTTATCAATTTTTTATCGATCAGCTTCAGAATTCATAATCCCAAAATTGACGCTATAAAATGTAGTTGTTACTATTTGAATGGTCCTGCCATTAAAATATTTCATCGTCAAGCTATAAAGGTGAAAGCAATTTGAACGTAGCACAGTTAGGCTTTTTTTAATTGTAACTAGGCGCACGTACCGTTAGTGGAGAATGTAAGGTAGAAAGTTTCACCACAATGAGCAAAAAATTATAGCCTCTGTAGTCAGTCTACAAAGAATAATAATACTCGTAGGTAGAGCTTGTATCAGTACGCACGCGGTCTTTTAAATTACCAGAAAGAAGACAGAAAATAAGTTTATTCAAGACGCAGACAACAATAGTAATATTACATTCTCTTTAAATCAAAACAAAAATGAGAACCAACAAAAAATATTTAAACGAACCTAACAAAGAGTGCAAAATGTCTGCAAAGGGCAAAAAGCTGGCAAAGGCTGTTGAAAAGGCAACAACTCAGCTGCATGCCTAATACGAAAACCAGACGCTGTTTTTCTTGTCTTTCGTTGTTAATTGTTTAAGAATATGCAATATGGATTATATTGAGCAATGTTAATAAATTGGGAAGGGAATGTACGTAAGGAGTTTGTCTGTAAACATAAGCTAAACTCATTCGCAAATCGTGCCACAGGCTCTTTCTGGGTCGGCCTGCTAAGATCATTAACAAAGGTCTCTGAAAAGGCTAAGTGGTTACCGAAGCTTATAAACGCCTGGCCGTGGTGGCCCCGGCTGAAGAATAGGCCCCTCCATATCTACCTATTCGCGGATGTCGTATTAGGCGACTAAGGGAAAAAAGCTAAGGGATGGGCAGCAGCGTCCCTCCTTTTAACAACGATAGCTCTAACTGCGCTCGCCAACCCGCATGCCCAGCGTGGTGAGTATGGGCAAATCCCCCCATATGATAGGGAATTTGCTCTGTCTGTGGGGGAGGCCATGTTCAGCAGTGGACGTCGAACGACTGAAATGATGATGATAAACGCCTGTAATACTAGAGGCGATCCCTTATAGAGCTCATCAGTATGGATAAAAAGCTAACCTGATAACAGCACATTCCTCTGGCCAACACGTAGATCCTGTCGAATAATGTGAAGAGTGACGCCGAGGGCTGGTGAACGGTGCAGACGATAGTCCGTCCTTGTCGTGAGAGGAGTCGAAGTAGCACGACTAGCTGACGGATGGACACGATGTCTAGGCCACTGTAACAAAAAAAATAAGATATAGTCCATCATTCATCATTTCAGCCGTAGGGCGTCCACTGCTGAACATGGCCTGCCCTATACATTTCCAGTTACAATTATAGGGGGGGATTTCCCCATACTGAATATATAACATATTGTTAGGCTCATAGGAGATGACTCGCTTGTGGAGTCCAATCTACAAAGCCTTGAACACAGACGGCGTGTGGCCAGACTGTCAGTGTTCTACAAGTACAAGTACCACATTGGTCGCGCACAGTCGCGCAGGATTTTCATGACCTCATCCCTCCCTCCCCCTTCTACTACCGGACAAGCAGACGCACAGGTAATTACCACCCTTACCTGGTCGACATACCACAGTGTCGAACCAAACGTTTCTGCTCCACCTTTATTATAAGCACTGGCAAAGAGTGGCATCTCACTTGCAAAAGTGAGCTGGTGGTCAAACGCCTAACCATCTCCAATAAAAAAAATAAAAAAAAAGGAGTTGAATTTCGGGAATGATTTTCTAATTGCACTCTTAGACTACAGTAGGATACTACAGTAGGATACTACCGTACAAATTTTATATAGGATTTCTTCTTAGGCTGTGCTTTGATTGTCAGTCAGTAAGTAACATATTGTTTCTGACCCAGCTAAGGACAGCAGTTAGGTAGCATCTCGAAGTGAGCTTCACAAATTTTATATCAATATTCGTTACACACGCCTGCGACAGAGGATAAATATATTTAGCTGGCTGACGTACATTATTTCAACTTTACTCCTGCGTGTTTACAAAGTATTCCTATGTCCCAGAATCATTTCTCCAAGATTTTTTCTCATTATTTATAGCCAAGGTTTCCCCACTTTTCAAGAGATATCAAACATTCCATAGCGTCACTTTATGTTGGCTTCAACGTACGTGTATATGATAGCACAACTTTTTCAGCACTTGTACTACAAAGCTATACATACATGTAATATGAAGTTAAGTTCATGTAGACTCTTGACTACATTTAACTATAAACATGAGTACTCGCAGAGCAGCTACTACGCCAAAATGTTCGCTTAGAAATTACGCGCTTGGTTGAAGCGCCTGAACAAATAAATTTGAGTTATAACCTCGTAAAGTTAAGCGCCGTTTTAAATTAATGTTTGTAGGTAGGTTAAATTTAATGGGCTCTCAACAAATTTGGATAGTACCTACATGTTCTGCAAATGTTGGTATCAATGGGCATTATTTCGAGAGATTTCATGAATGTGGTGTGACAATTTGGATGACCTCGGTGGCGTAGCGGGCAAATGCCCGACTGAGACGCATTTGTTTCTGGTCTGGGTGTTGTGGTACCATGATACTCGTAGTTTCTGACACCCACAACACAGGAAATCCTAGTGTGGGGTCAAGACTATGTATGTGACTATTGCGGGTTATTTAAATTATGTGGGGACTAAACTCGGGCTATCAAATTTTTTTCTTTAGTGGCCTATGCACGAATAATTCTTGATAGTGCTTACGATACCATAACTAATGTTAATATTAGCCAATAAATAAATTTATCTCAAGCATCACCGGTGTCATTGGCTAATATTTGACTTTTAATATCGTATCGTAAGCGAAACGCTATCGTGAATTATTCAAACAGGAAACAAACAGACAAGACACAGGACTGTGTTATTTATTTGCTTGTTTCGTTACGTACACAAAAATATACCTAGATACGGTAGGTGTCGACTACCTGTACTGAAGTACCTACTAGTAAATATTTGGCTTCAATCAAGTACATAATGTACAGTGTTTTATTCAAAACCTTGTTGTATTTTATTTATATCATGTTAATTAAAAACAATATTTTAAAAACAAGATTATAATATTAATCTTTGATTTCCTCAGAGGCATGTCGAATGAAGTCAATCATTCGTTTGCGGCAATTTGTATTTTGCTATTTATAGATTATGTAGTTTCCGTAAACAATCGTACTTCAATGGCTGCTACACTATTCTATGAATAAAGTCGGCCCTGTTTCAAGGAAAGTTTGTACGTTACAAAAGCAAACATTTACTTTACAAGCGGCCACAATAAAACTGAACGCTCCTCGACGAGTAATCAAATTCGATGCTTCAACGAAATTGCAAATTCAACGCGTTCTGTGCTCTCACACGTTTAATTATTCATCGAACATACGCATCAATGTATACTGTTTTGGAGTTGCAAGCAATCTAACAAACAAATACAACAAGCAAACAGTAAGGTTACTTAGGAATTAAAACTATTGTGATTTATACGCAATTTTAGTATAAATTTGCCAACCTCTGTCCTGTCCCTGTGTTTTCAATCATCACGACTTGCATGCAACCTATTGCACCTTCATTGCAACATTTGCAACATGATCAATAGAAAGTAATTGAGATTTGTAATTTTTGTTTCTCTTTTGGCTTTGGAGAAGCAGAAAGAAAAACACACAGAAGAAAAATGAACTTATATGCAACTAGGAGTCCTTCAACATCAACCTGATTTCTATTCCTCACTCCTGATTCTATATGGCTACTGTTAGATTTAGGTATCTGGCTATGAATTTGTAGTGTACTATACAGTGGAGTTCTCTTCACAGACAGGGCATATGTATTATCTGGGTGGAAAAGCCATCAATAATGTTTTTTTTTGTTAATTTAAATCATAGTAGCTTTTCATTGGTAACTATTTTTACATTTAAATGATACCCAAAATTTTCGAACCAGCGGGACTCGAACCCGCATCTTCACCTTGAGTTGGCACTGCGATAACCAACCACGCCATGGTACGAATGGCGCTGGTGTCGAAAATCTTGGATAGATGAAATATTTTTATCGGTTAAATTTAGAGATATCTTTAGGTATTTATTTACATGAATTGACGTGCACTTATTTTTAGTTGGTCGTATCTATGCGGGAGGAACCGTATGCAATTTATAAAGGACTTAAGTCTCCTATACTGTTTAATAGTGCATTGTGCCAAAATTGTTTGGGTAGAAACATTTGGCACTGTGGGCGTATTTACCGACTTGAGGGGCTCTTTACTGGATTAAAAGGGGTTAAGTGTAAGGTATAAAAGAACTGGCTATTCTATAGGTTCAAGCTTTATACCGTATCCTGAGTCTTGACCTAAATAACTAAACGTTTCATCTTGAGAGGACACCGTTACTTAGATGGAAAAGTTTTTGTCGTCTTCAATCAAATATACATTTGGCACATGTGATGTTCGTAATATTTTGCAATTCTAAGCATTCGCTAAACATTCGTTGGGAGCTCATTGCTGGCTGGTCACAATAATAAATAATAAGTGAGTAACTAGTTCAAGAGTACCCTTAACCGACGAGCATGTATGAGGAATGTGATGAGAATGAATGAAGCAAAAGAGGTATGTCAGGATCGTAGCAAGTGGTAAGCCGATGGACCGATGACATAGGAGAGTTTGCGGTAAGTCGGTGGATGGAAAAGGCTCAAGACTGTTCGTCATCGCACTATTTGGGAGAGGCCTATGAACAGCAGTGGACTTCTACAGGCTGATGATGATGACTAAGCGTTACACATAATGGTATCATATCACCGCCTTTATACAGCCATTCTTACATCCCTGAACCCTAAATTTAAATCGAATATACTTGTTGATGTTTTTTCTACCCACTTAGGCCCAGATAGTTACAGATTCGTACTTTCGATAACCCAAACCCGATTTCAATAAAATGTTACAATAACGGGTGTTGCTTAAGCCAATTACTTCCAATTCTGTTTACCTTATTCAATTGGGGGCTTATAAAGGAGCCCGCTGTATAATAGTTCGGCTCCAAAGGTCCGTAGATTCGAAGTAACTATACTAATACGTTGGGAAAAGGTTCGAAACCGTCACCCCTTTCCGTAAGAGTGGTCATGAATTGGGGATATAGTTTGTAGAAATTGGTGCGGCAGTAAAAAGTTGTGGCCTATTGGCTACGTAGTAGATTTTCATTGGTTAATGCTACTGGTTAACTAGAAAGGTAATGTATTTTTAAGAAAACCTTCTATCGTTATAAAAAATAATATTCTAGATACAAAAATTTGTTAGCGTTGACCAGTGACTTTAGATAATACGTAGAAATAAGACTTTTTTTAACCGACTTCCAAAAAGAGGTGGTTCTCAAGTCGGCTGTATTTTTTATTTTATTTTTTTGTGTGTATATTACTCGATATCTCCGCCAATAGTAACCCGATTTTGATGATTCTTTCGCTGGTGTATAGAGTATGATCCCGGTGTGGTCCCATTTTAATTTAATTCCTGAGGGATTGCAACTTGTCCCGTAAAACTTAAAAAAACGTCATCATCTCTTGATATCACGACTTGCCGAAACATTTTTTTGTCGACTGTGGTATGGTATGGTAATTCCCGCGACTTCGTTCGGTTTTTTTTACATAAACTTTAAACTTAGGGGTTGTGTGTCGGGAATTCCTTTCTGTGCACCCATACGTTACGCTACCCTGCAAATTTCATACTCTTAGGATTTTGGTTAGGCTCTGCGTTGATTTTCAAAGAGAATAAAACCACTACGTTTGATTGACAGTCAGTCAGTCAGTACCGTAACAGTTATTACTTATTATTGATGATGAATGGATGTAATACTTACTTTTGTTTTTTATTCGACAGTTTAGGTGGCCAGTGTCATCCTTAGTTGGTAAGCAAAACGCAAAGAGGTTGATAACAACACAAAAGAGGTTGTTATTGATCTTGTAAATATTCAGGAATTTGAAGTCGGTTTTTAGTTATGGTAAAAAATATCTTATTCATTAATTTAAAATAAAAAGATTTATTTTCTTAAATGTATTTCCACTAGGTCCCTAAAATGAGCCAAAACACGGATAATTTCCTGGTATTCACTGAGAAGCTTCATTCCATCATCAAACCAGCTTTTTGTTAACATAATATTATATTATCATTGATATTTGATAGCTACGCAAAGTTAAAACACAGCTTGGGGCACGTTAAATACATAGCTAGAATACCTACATTTATCCTTATATTTAGGTACTTAATTTCAGCGAAGATTGAAAAAACCAATCAAGAGACCGCGCTTCGGACAAAAGTGTCTCCGTATTCAATCAGGGGATTATACGCGGATAAATGGTGGAATTATAACTGTTTTTGGGAAATTCACTTTTTCTGTAGGTAGATTGCTACTCTGTTGCCCGCTCTATTTATCTTTTTTTTTTTCCAATAAAATCACTATGATCACTTTAAAACGTCTTAAAAACTAGTTGAAGCTATGCCTGTTCCTCGCGACTCTGGGACTCTCTTTAGGTACCAAAAACCTAAGCAGCACCTGTCAAAACCGACGAACGAACTGAATAATCAGGTCACACATTGTAGTATTAATTAACCATTTCATGATCATTTAATTTTTTCATCAAAATATTGGCATAACCTTGAGTACCTTAAATACTTATTGAAATAAAAAGTTACAATACCTAGGTATTACTTTAAACTTTGCTCCTTATTCATAACTAGCTACCGCTTGCGGCTTCGCTCGCGTTGTATCTACAAGGATAAAAAGCCTATGTGCTATTCTAGTATATAATCTATCTCTGTGCCAAAGTTTATCCAGATCCGTTCCGCCGTTCTGGCGTAAATGAGTAACCAACATCCATCCAAACTTTCGCATTTATAATATTAGTAGGATAGTAGGATCACTCAATAACTTTATCGGGTCGATAAAAGTATATCCACCTCTTTCTTTTACATATTTAGTTATCGATCCGATAAAGTTAGTGACTGATTATGCTTAAGAGGTTGGGCTTTAACAATCTTTCGTAAAGGGACCCTAACTCTGTGCGCTACCTTCGCCGGACTTCAAACCAACTCAATTGAAATCGGAGGAACTACCTAAAACAATACACCAAGGAACTTACGTAGTAGGCTCATCCAAGAAGATGATAGGCGGATTGTTGACCAACTCCAACGCGACTGACAGTCTCTTCGACTGCCCACCCGATAGCTTTTCTGACATGGTGTTCTTATGGTTCCAAAGGCCAAGGGTCTGGAGAATTTCTTCTACCTGGAAGAGAAATGTTTTGACTTGGTTTCAATAATATGTATAAAGTGACATATTTTAAAAAAGTCGCTCGAACATGTTAAATGAGAAAATAAATTAGTAAAAGTAAGAAGTACATCTTCCCAAGATTTTAGAAGCCAGCTTCATTCGAACTATATCGTAGTTCGAATCACATTGATGATTCAAAGCTAAATACGGGTTTGAATGCAGCTAGTTCGGCAATTTTAGGTAGCATTAAAATTTAAGGGTAACTTCCTGTTCTAAGTTAAGAGAACAATTATTTACTTCTAAAAACTCCTAAGGAGGAATACATCATGAATACGAGTGATAATATTTTTTTTAACAAATGCGAACAATGTCGCACCTAATCTACTAGTAACACAAGTTATTTTAAGTAGGTATAACTTGACCGGATTCCGATAAATCCACGAGATATTTACCTCAATCGAAGAGGTCACCATGAAAATACTTTAGAGATTTATTATTCGGTTTATCGACCATAAAGTTTATAACCAGTTACATACACTTCACTCATGAAAGATTGATTTACAATTTGATCCCTTGCCCGTATACTAACACTAACAAAGTTCTCTATTTAATTGCTCGTTACTTATGCACAGATACGAAACTCCTTCATTTCTTGGCTCGGGACGATATCCCTTTTTCAATCTGATTAGATCACGTAGACATTTAATGCCAATTCCAGCTTGAAACGAGATACAGATCTAAGTGATGTTACATTGCGATTGGAAACATAGAAAGTGTAGCTGTAACTAGGAACATAGTACGACATTTTTGTGCTTAGATAGTTAGTTATTTATGTTTAGCAACTGACTGAATTGAGAACTCAGTCCTTGAAATCTGTGTTTTATAGGCCTGTGTGTATCCGCTGCGAAACCGCAAAATATCCACAATAAGCCCTACGACTATTGAATAAAGGTCAATTTTGAGTTTGGCTTTGAAAAGTGCACCCTATTCACTCAATGATTAAATTAAAATTAAATTTGACTGTATTTATCAGATGTAAGGATCACTACGGAACGTAAGTAACTTTAGCAAATTTGCAGCTTCGCAGTTTAGTATCGGAGATGTGCTTAAAGAAGTCCCGGGTTCAATAAGCTGGAACTAAAAATAAATTATGGAAAAATCCGTTGTACTATTACTTATTCTGTGGTTATCAATACGAAACTACAACGCACCTTTTGAAAGACTTCTTACTTGAAAAACAAATCAAGGCACTTGAGTTATATATTTATGTCATCGGCAAATAGAACGCTCGTGTTTGTCGCGCCAAGCAGGTCATTAATATGAAGTAAGAAAAACGAAGAACCGAGAATGCTACCTTGAAGTACACCATACCTTATTCAGACCTTAGCCTCATTTTCTTCTACAACAATTTATTCTGTTAAACTCTATTATTGATGCCAATTTAAATTTAATTAAATTTGCGTGATGCCTCTGGTAAAAGGGCAAGGGCCCATATTTAAACTTTTGTACCAAAATTAACAATAGGTACACCTATAATTTCGATTTAGAAACTACATGTCGCCACAGAGAAAAAAGACAACTCCGTAACTAATGGGTCACTTAACTCTAAGCGCACGATAAAAACTAAAACTATTTAAAACGTGCGTTAAAGTTTATTTAAAACTAGCTTCCGCACGCGGCTGCACACGCGTGGTACCTAAATTAAAAGTAGCCTTTATGCCATTCTAGGTATAGAACCGGTACGGCTTGATTGAACAACGAACATCCAAACATCTTCACAAACTTTCGTATTTAAAATATTAGTAGGATGAAAAATAAATCATAGATGCCGAAGAAGCATAATTTATAAAATCAAATCAAAAAAAATATGTATATTTGTGGAACAATAAACAGTAGTATAATAACAAATGTAAACGATGGTATCTGCAGAAGTATAAAAACTGTGTCGCAGACACCAACGCCCGCCTCCGATACATGATTTATGATAGCAGTTTATAACAATAATTGATACTTAGACAATGATGGGGAATGATTGCTCTGTATAATTAAAGTAATTATCGCCTTAGCAATGTCGTGTAATCTCGTAAATATTATTACATAAGTAATAAGTACTAGCTTCCGCCCACGGCTTCGCTCGCGTGGCACCTACATAAAAAAGTAGCATATCTGCTATTCTAGGTAAAGACTTTATCTATTCCAAGATTCAACTAAATCGGTTGACCCATTACAGCGTGATTCAACAACAAACATCCCAAAAACTTTCGCATTTATGGTATTAGTAGGATAGGTTATTACAAGTTATGAGATAGAAATTCAATACCAAATTGTTTGTAGGTATTTTAAATATCATGATCATTAGCCTGTGGAGTCCACTTCTCGAAATAGGACCTAGAGTGCCATGATAAATAGTCTGGAGCCATATCCATCCACCGACTTCTTGCCACCTTTAAAATATAATCGGTCATTCGGGCGGAGGGCCTTCGTAAACTGAATCTTCTGGTTTGTGGTCGCCAATTAAACGAAGAAAGAAGAAGAAAGAAAGAAAATGATTTTATTTGTAACACAGGTATGTTCAATCTACAAATGCTACTAAATCTACACCTACTCATATGCCACAAACTGGCATCCAACTCCATATGATGTTGTGTTTCTTGTGTTAATTTAGAATTTTAATCCCCAACGTCTTGTTGGTTTTGCGAGAAGGTAAATGGCCTACCGACTGCTATGTCAGTGACCTTCTTCATAGCTCTCTGCAAAACCCATTTCGCGATTTTGAGCTCTATGTTAACGAGTCTCGGTGCATAGGTACATTAAGTCTGTTTTATTTTTTATTTTTTTCGATCTACGGTATGCTTATTTTTATCTTCCATAGTAGGTAACTGGTTACAAAACTTTTTTTTTTTTTACCCTTGAAGACGGCTTCAGAATAAGGAATACTTGATCTGGAATAAATACTTGTAGATACCGCCGCAATCAGCCGTTTTTAACTTTTTCAGAATTGAGAAGCTGGTTATCACATCATAATAAAGTTTTGAACTAACTTTGAGGCACATAAGTAGGCATCATTACTTTTTTAAACAAAAACTAAGCTAATAAAACAGGATTCAAATGGGATAGTTTTTTTTAATTATACAAACTATCATAACTTTCCATTATTCAGTCAGCTCTCTGCCCTTTCATTTGATTTTCCCAAAAAACACAAACTTTTTTTGGATAAGACTCTACGTAGGCTTTTATAATAAAAGGTCTAAACAAGATAATCTCTTTGTTACTTATTTAAAATTCTTGTTGGCTAAGGGTCGCCTAAAATACCGATTTGCATGTAGAGAGTTTCTCGAAAGCTTTGTTGTGAGAAAATTGCAAGCGGGAATCTCAAGGAAATACTCGTGTTCATATTATGAACCCGCCCAGAGGATCAGCAAGTGGAAGTGGAAATGGGCGACATTGCTGGGTGAACCAGTGATGTCGCCTCAGGGCCCATTTACACCGTACAAGTTTGTTGCTTGTTGCTAGTGAAAGTCCCGTCAAAATCGGTTCATTCGTTTCGGAGATTAGCCGGAACAAACAGAAGGGAGAGACAGACAAAATTGAAAAATATGTTTGTTTATTTAAGCACTGTATATAAGTACTTTCATAATTATGCATTTAGTAAAAAGCTTTTGACATTACAAACAGACATTTCATTTATATTTATTTGTAGTACAGATAGATACGCACCGAGCGATGGTGAGGCAGCGTTGGAAGGCCCCCCACCCGATGGATCGACGACATTGTGAAGGTTGCGGGAAGTCGGTGGATGGAGAAGGCTCAAGACCGTTCGTCATGGAACTCTTTGGGGGAGGCCTATGTCCAGCAGTGGACTTCTACAGGCTGATGATGATGACAGATACAATATTAAAGGGTGTTGTCAAATTATTCCGAATACATACATAAAATCACGCCTATTTCCCAAAGTGGTAGGCAGAGACCACGGCTTTCCACTTGCTACGATCCTGATATACCTCTTTTCCTTCATTCCCTCTCATCACATTCCTCATATATGCTCGTCGGTTTAGGGTACTCTTGACCTGGCCTTTTTCCAAAACGTCACCGATTTGGTCACTAAACGTACACCTAGGTCTTCCAACGGACCCATATATTCCGAATATCTTTTCAAAAAAAGATATTCAAAGCACTGGTATGTAAGACACGGCAGCCATATTGCGAATTTCCTGAGGGAAATAAAAAATAAAGCTCTCATGTTCAGTAATGAGATCGAATTTTATGAACTGAACTCATTTTCATTTTCTAACACCAAGTTCCACCTATTTTTTATAAAGCTTTATAGTATTTTTTTACATATTTTTTCCGCTACGCCCGTTGTGTGGCGGAAAATGTAAGTGTAATGGTACTTGCAGTTTCTGATACCCACGGTACATCAAAACCTGTTATCATACTAAAAATGCGAAAGTTTGTTTGTATGGTTGTGTTCAGTCACGCCCAAACGGCTGAACTGATTTAGATGAAGTTTGGCACAGAGATAAATAATTATTATAGTCTGTAATAACATATAGGCTACCTTTTATCTTCATAGGTACCACGCGAGCGGGCAGAAGCTAGCTAACTATATTCGTGGCGTTAATACAATGTTCCGTGACTAGGGGCGTATTGTATCAAAAAAGAAAAAAAATATTTCGATAAATATAAGAAAATATTTAAAAAAATAAACATTTAACAAGCCCCTTTCGGGAAATTATACATATTATAAATCTCATTGTACAAATAAATACTCACAATAAGCTCCTTCTCAGCCTTCCCCAACTCCTTCCCCAGTTTTAAGTTGGCTGCTATCATCATCGACTCCTGGACTGTTAGTCTTGGCTGCAGCAAGTCGTCCTGCATGATATATGTACTAAGCTTTTTGAAAACGCGCATATCTCGTGTGTGGCCGTTGACTGTGATACGTCCGATGACTCCATTTGATCTGAAAAGGCCGGATTTTTTTCTGAGAAATGGTCTCTTTTTACATAACAAAAGGAATATATAGGCTCACGACATTTATCCCCACGGGTTCGCAACCACGATTTTCGGATCAAAAGTTGAGGTACCCACTACGCCAACCACATCCGAGCTGTTTACAGTTTCCATACTTATTCATTCAACATCAATATTTTATTTCTGCCTTAGGGCGTCTACTGCTGCACCCAAGCTTCCACCACAGTTTTCCAGAGCAGACTTTCTATTAGGTTGGGGGAACTTGCCCATTGATTTCTTGAGCAGACTTTCTATTGAGCCTTTTCCATACAGAATACAGAATACAGATTTTATTTATTACAGCTTATGTAACATGTCATTAACATTTTCCATTCACCGACTTCCCGCAACATTCGCAATGTCCATCTGTTGGGGGGCCTTTCAACGCTGCGTCACCCGGCTCGTGGTTTATAATGTTTTTATAAGTAGTAAATAAATTAATTTTATACATCAGTATTTTTACAAATATGCCACGGTCATCATTCTTCAAACTTGAACTTGTCAATGAAATGCAATTGCGATTACAAAAACTGCAGTGTTATGTCATCGGTGAGGTCAATGTCTTCGCATACGTACTTTGTAAGTAGGTATCATTATTCAATCTATTTATATCTTATAATGACTCACGGAAGTAATAAGTTAGCATGGTATGAAAGGGATGAAAGTCATGTAACGACAAGAGCGTTAGGTATTGTTGTGGATGTATATAAGAGTAGAGGAAGGCCAAAGAAAAGATGTATGGATATCCATACTCTTACATACTATTATACTTACGTGTATCCCGCCAGAATGTTCAGAAGTGATGACTTCCCGGCACCAGACGGTCCTAGTATACATGTCAGCTCTCCTGACCGGAATTCCCCGGATACGTTGCTTAGAATCTTTTTATCCCCTGTAACAAATAAAAGTTACTTTTGAGTATTGTTATTATCATCAGCTTGCTTTTGTCAGTTGTGGTTGCATAGAACCACAGCAGTTGCCAGTACTAATCTTTATTCATGGCAGTACGAAGCTGATGTTTGCCAATACATAAATGAGTGGTTAGGTTGTTATTTATTAGGAGGGTGGGGGGGGTTAATAGCTTGTATGACAGTAATGAAAGCTAAGAGTAAAAAGCTAAGCAGCTGTTGAACTATGTTTGTGTTGATTTTACAGCCGTCTTACAAATAGAGGTTAAATACAGGTTACAATCAATTCAGGGTTATGTATGTAAACTTAAGTCATCTTCAAGGATCTGGAGATCTGTGTGGATGTTTTCCATTCGTCAGGAAAAAAGTCGGTTACCCTTCGTTCCATCATCCAGCGCTACTTGAAAGTACAGTAGGTGAGTAAATAAACGACTGTACATAAACTTTAAATGAACTGGACCATGCCATAATACTGGTTTAGCAATACCAGTTTTCATTTAGGCCAGTAGTCCTAGTTTTTTATGGTTTTCATTCTTATTTTGTTTAGTAAAAAGTTATATGTAGCTAGTTCTAAATATTTAAAACATAATGTTAGCCGTCTGAATACCCCCTAGACTTTTTAATGGATCTTAGTTCAGCGGCGGACATCTTTACACCGATGATGATGAATATAAATTATTCAGCCCCTAATGTTACCTTATGAATAGATGTCATCCAATTGAATAACAAAATACCTACCCCGAGTAGAAATATACCAATATTCCTTATATCCTTACGATGGCACGATTTTTTACAGGGGTTCAGGGAATATGGTCATAACTTGTCATCTCCATAACACCGCTCATAAACAACGATGGGTTCCGTACACTTCAATTCGGGAGCAGGTGTCACATTTTCAAGCAAGCTTCTAATTTATAAATATTTAAGTTCCAATCTATCAGAAAAGCCCTTGGTTTCCTTAGAAAGCTGATTATGTTTCGACTGAACAATCAAAAATATATATTGTGGTAAAATATATATATATGTGGTTTCTTTCCACGAAACAAACCTGTTTCTTGCCTTTTACCTATCTTCTAGACTTATTCGCGAAGAAGAGGCGTCTATTTAACTAGACCTAAGACGAATTAAGAACAAGGATAATTTTGATTTTAACCTAAATCAAGTTAATATTGAAAGCAAAATTAGTTTTGGTATGACGACCGTAACAGAGCAGAGACACGCGGAAGTCAACGGCCATTGGATTCATTGGAGTCATTGGCCACATTCATCAGACGCTGCCCGCGTTTGGGAAACTTCAACATATCATCATTTTTTTTTTCACAGGAAGCTACCCTGCATACTCTTAGGATTTTGGTTAGGCTCTGCGTTAATTTTCAAAGATAATAAAACCACTACGTTTGATTGTCATTCAGTCAGTCAGTACCATAACAGTTTTACGAATGGATGTCATATTTACTTTTGTTTTTTATTCGAAAGTGTAGTTGGCCAGTGTCGTCCTCAGAAGGTAAGCAAAACGCAAAGAGGTTGATAACAAAAAAAAAAGGTTGATATTAATCTTGTAAATATTCAGGAATTTAAAGTCAGTTTTTAGTTTTTGTAAAAAATATCTTGTTATAACAAGACTTCACATTGACTTTGAATAGATTGACAGTTCTATTTAGTAAGTTGAAATTGTCGCAAGTAATTCAGGTTGAGTTTTTGTCGCGCTTTGGGATATATTTTAATCACTTCCCTCTCCGTAACCTTGGACTGATCCACTTGCACACACAATCATGAAATAACACTCAACACAAAACACTTACAAGCTCATATACTTAGCCATCAAACACTATACTCATGCCTTAGCATCACGCGTGAATTTCGTACCGTGTAAAAAACACGTTTTGTGACGATTTAACTCATTCTTAGCAATTTTTTTATAGTACAACCTGTTGACCGACTCATTTAAATGCAGATTAAGTTGACAGTTTGAAAGTTATGCTCTAACAACTGCACATACAAACTCAAAAGGCCGAGAAATCTTCGCTCGCTTCGTTCACTCGATTAATAAATAAAAATAAATAAATATTCCGGACACACGGTCAGCTGATCCCAAACTAGGCATAGCCTTTACTATGGGTACCAGAGACTGGTATACATAATAGATAAATATTTAACACCCAGACACAGAACAAAGATAGATAGATAAACTCTTTATTGTACACAGAAATAGAAAGTAACAAAAGGGAGTAACAAAAAATATTACGTACAATAGCCTTATCGCTAAAAGCGATCTCATCCAGACAACCTTTGGATGGACAGGATAAAAAAAACAAATAAGACAAACATCTGTATTCATCACACAAATGTTTGTCCAGTTCGGGAATCGAACCCACGACCTCTAGCGCAGAAAGCAGAGTTACTACCAACTGAGCTATGAGGCCTGTCGAATAATATGCATTTATTATTTCATCGCCGCATCATAGTATTCCTGAAAGTCATTAAAATTATTACTCTGAGCTAAAAACAAGTCTCTATTACAACCATTTTGTAACTTACACTTATTTCGTCGTGGTAATAAGCGGTTTCTTTATCTTATAAGTAGAGTTAAAACAGTAGTATGACTACACCATTAGTTTTACAAGTAAACGATCTTGACGGTTGACAGTATTTAAATACGAGCCTCTACAAAGCGCCTTAACGATCATTAGTTCTTTTCAGAGTCACCATACCTCAACCTAGTCGCTGATCTTATACCAGGTGATCGAGGAAGAACCATTGATAAGCAAGTTTTTCGATACCTACCGATCCGACGGCATTTCTTACGTCATTTATGTAAGACGATGGCGGAAGCATGTATCTTGGTATTTAAACCGAGCAACATAATTATAGATTAGCTGTTATCAAAATAGGAAATCAAATTTTGGCTTTTGCAAAATTATTAACTACATGTATTTTTTACTTACGTCAGCGGTTCCAATTACATAAAATACACGATTACAGTAATTTTTGATTGTAATTCATTTAATTATCAAGCGTTTTTGCAAGGAACTTTGTAATGGTCCAATGATTTTGGAGTTCGCTCTAAGTACAGTCAAACTTATCCATATTTTTGTCATGGCTATTGGCATGTGCTGGCCAGCCCCTGCTTTACTACCCGTGGATGTCGTCAGAGGTGACTAAGGGGAAAAAAACTAGGAGATGAGCTGCAGGGTGTCCTATCAACAATGGATTTATCTGCGCTCGTTAACCCTCACGACCAGCGTGGCGAGTATAGGCAACCTAAATGATTGTTCGAGTGCAGGCCGTACAAGGTTGGTCCCTCTGAAAATCTATGGGGATGTATGTGTTCAGCAGTGGAATGATTATGTCTGAGAATGGTATCGACAGCTCTGAAAACGTTTAGCAAACGCAAGGGTTGCTTGTATTTTATAGCTAAGTGAACCTACTTGATTAGGGCGTGGCTGCGAGGGAGAGGCGTTCGCAGAGCAGACTAATAAGGTACCTTTATCTAGTGTACCAACGTGTTATAGGCGCACTAATCTTTATTAATCGTGTTCAAGTCATTCTTAATGCATTTGATCTTCTGTTTTGTACTATACTGTGCCTACCATGCCTCAGTACTCGTCACGTGCGATAGGACACGCGACCTCAATCACAGGTGAAGTAAGGCATTATTCTAACTACCTAGCAAGAAGGTACAAAGTTGGTAGGTAAAAGTGAAAAACAGCTTTCAAAACCTACTCCAACACAAAGATCTTCCAGACTTATCGCTGTGAGTAGAAATTTTGAAAATATAATCGAATACTTTTTCAAAAAATCTTCCAAATCCTCTTTCAAAACTATTTCATAGTCAAGAAGCTTGATTTCAACTTTCTGTTACCAACGTTGGTAACAGAAAGTTTTAAAGAAAGCAAGAAAAAAAGGCATTTAATTGTCCAATGTCAACAGATAGTTGATAAATGTCAATGGACGTAGGGACGTATTAGGCCGCGCGAGATGCCTGCGCTCTCATGATCGTTATTATAAAATCTGAACTTTATTAGCAAAGCAATAAAATTGAAACTCCTTAATGTCATTATCTAAACTAAACGCACGGATCTTGCGCATATTATGACAATTCAATTCAATTCATCATTCATTCAATTTTCTTAGTTTTGGCTACTGTGGCTACTGTCACAATTCTGCCAATGTCCGTTTCATGCTAGTGTCATAAATCTTCATGGAGAAAGTGTCAAGAAAATGGCCGGTATAAAAAATAATATGATCGGTTTATTATGTCTAACCAATGCATCACTTTACTACAAGACTGTCTGTCATTGTTATAAGCTGACAATTAGCTAAGGACACGTTTTATCGTCACGATCTTCCTAGTTATAAATGGTATAAATAAACTATAATATTGTAAATTGATCCATCTACCTGTCTGACACGTCATGTCAACATTTTTAGGAGTGGGTTTTACCGTTTTATGCACGTTTTGCACGAGTGCACGCGCTCTTAATTTAGAAAAAACTCATTGAATCACGGCTGGTATTCGAGCACACAACCATTGAAATGAAATTCGGGGTAACATGTTACTTTTTTTCGGAGTTTGACATTTGAGGGTAAACGATAAAGCTCAACAATATCGCAAGCTCCTAAAAGTCATACTCAAAATTAACTTTATATCAAAGAATAAAGGATCATTTTCGAATAAATTTTAGATGGAATATCGCACGCCGTGTGAACATGGCCTAGCGAGTTGTAGGTATTCATACTTACTACGACCTCGACGTCGAAATTCGACGCAGAACTAATAGACATAAACGTATAATATGTGGGCAAGCGTATTAATTGAGACATTTGGCAAGACGGGAAGACGGTAGATGGATAAAGGCAGTGACCAATAGTGACCACGCATGGTAGACAAGGTAGTCGTAATGGGAAGAATGGCACGCTTAAGAGGCCTAATACTCCTTCTTACTCCTTAATGAATGGCCCATGTCTATGGCGCGGTGATAAAAAGAAGCTGTAAGCATCAGATCAATTCTTCAGAAGACAACCCGCTATACAGACGGTAGAACACGCATAAGGAGGCCAAGTCCTGGTCAGTGTGTACATAACGGGACACTATGGATTTAGGACTTAGAAAAAATTGCCGAAGTCCCACCAGTACTCCCTACGGGTAGTAGGTGGGTTCCGCCAGAAGTCTCGCTCGTCGCCCGAGCTTGTCGAGCTCCTACGCGAGCTTCTGGCTCCACCTTTTATAAAATAACACCCGGGGGTAGGACCGAGTCGGACCACGTGGGGTCGGGGTACTCCGAGTCGGAATAATAACTATAATTTTATACTCAGCTGGTCCTCTTATATGAAGGTCACATCACATTTTTCTTAGTCCTCATTCCATAGTGTCCCGTTATGTATACCCCAACCCAAGTCCTTCCTTAGTTAGTTTGGGGTCATCGACAATTCTCATTGCACGTCTTTGGACCGAGTCAAAAAGGGTCCAAGCGGGTACCCAGGTGCTCCTGCCCAGAGGTGACAGCAGACTACTCCATGTAAGGCCGGACTTGCGACTTGTCTTCACAATTTTGTTGAAGTATCTACAGTAATTACAGTCTTCGCACTGTTAAGCACACTAAGCTTAAAAGAGCGAATGTGAATGTGAGATAATCAGATATACCTAAATGACTTCAGTGATGCGGCGGGGACTAAGTGATTGCCAGGTGCATAATTTCCGTTAAATAATAACAAAATTAGCATGATTTCAGACTTGCAAATGGTTTTTCCAAATCCGCGATTATATTTATGATTGCAAATGAGGTTATTCGAGTCTTATTCAAGTGGAACTTAACATTTTAGGTGGTAATAAAACTAAAGTACTAAAAGCATACGGCCCACCTATTGGCAAGTGGTTACCATGGCCTATGGTAATTTGCAATACCACCATTGGCATCACTTACATAAGCACGTTTATGCATAATCATAGGTACATAGAAAAGCTATACTTAAAAAAAACATTGTATAATCACCTAAGAAATAGCGCCAGGAAATTTGCCCGACTATTTTGTACCTCAAGTTAAAAAAATAAAAGTCACTTTTAATTTAAAATAGTGGCATAAAATAAGAAAAAAGTTGCTGCCTAAGTTGGCAACATCCACGTTCGCATCGCTACCCTTCGCTCGTATTCGCGTCCCTTCGCTAGCGTTCGTTCAGTCGATCGGTGCCCATCGCTGATTCCTCTCGTTCTCTTTGCTTGCCTTCAGTGGCTTGGTCAGTACCCGGCATGAGACATGCGTTGGTTGCGTGCATGAGACTTTACCAACGCATGTCTCATGGTATTGACCAAGCGAGTCCCACGACTCCGGATGGAACGCAGCATTGCTGCTTGGCGGCCGAAATTCATAAGGAAGAATATGATGCCTACGACTTCACACTTTCTTTCTCTCCAGGACGCATTTAGCAAAGTGAAGGTAAGAACTGAAGACCAGCGCAGGTTGTTTACAACCTGCACATGCTGAGTCAGGGATCTTTTTGCAGCAGCGTTACTTAGTTGATTTCTGTAATGACAACTGTCATTATAAATTTATTGTTCTTTAATTTGTAATGTTGGTGTAAATAAATACATTTTCATTTCATTTCAATTCCAAATTGTTGGCTGTCTACAAAATCCGCAAATAAAATTATCCATCTATTCATCTGGCTTTGTTACAGCCAAAATGAGGAAATCCGTAGAAGAACCAAGGTCACCGACATTGCTTTCAGAATTAGCAGGTTGAAGTGGCCAGTGGGCCGGCCATATAGCTCGCAGAAGAGAACTCGAGAACCTTTGTTCCCCAACGGTTGTCGGAACCGTTGGGGAACAAAGGTTCTCGAGTGGCGACCACGAACCGGACGTACGGAAGGCCCCCCACTGGATGGACCGACGACATTGTGAAGGTTGCGGGAAGTCGGTGGATGAAGAAGGCTCAAGACCGTTCGTCATGGCACTCTTTGGGCCTATGTTCAGCAGTGGACTTCATCAGGCTGATGATGATGTTGATATCACAGCTTAACTAAGCAAACTAAGAGATTTTCAACTTCCTTATAAAATGCTAACATCAATCATAATTAAAATACATTAAATAAATATTAGGAGTAAAATACACAGTCAAAGTGTGATAATAACGGAATGTTAAACACTTTTATTGGTGTTGATGAGTCGTTAAAAGTTTCTAAATTGTTTAAAAGTTAATATTGGCACTTGCAGCTTTACACAAGAAAATGCCTACTCAATCTCTGACAGCAATTGCGATATTATCTAGTTTCGTATTAACAGGGAAATGGTTTTAATTTATCACAAGGGTAACGATTTTGAAAATTATCCTAATAAAAAGTCTAAGCCAAGAAAATATGCCTAATAAAAACGCAACTTCAAATTGAAATCACATCCAACCTAATAAAGTTACATCCAAAAAAGGTAGGAGATATGGAGGGGCCTATTCTTCAGCCAGGGCCACCACGGCCAAAATACTGCTAAGTTAATACAACAAATCTATTAGGATCTTATACCAACAGACTCCAAATTATTCGTATCTTATTTGCAGCGATAGGTTAGTTCTTTGGCCAATTATAAAAAAGCGCATTTTATTGATATCACTCTCCCAAAAAAAACTTACCTATTAAAATGAGAAGGGTTATCTTGTAACCTGAAATATCAATATTATTATCTGAGTTCCGACATACACAATATATAAGATCTTGGCCTTGGGCTTGGAAGACTGAAAAAAGGTGCATAGGAACAATATTGCCGCAAAATAAATATACAAGGTGATTCATAAAACGTATACTTTACCAAAAAGGGCTCATGAAATAACATTAGCGAAAGAAAAACAAGTTTTTTTATGAAGGTTTTTCCAGAAGTTTTTTAAATAAGATGTCTTTGGTCTTTTATTATCTAAATAACTTTACTAATTATTAAATTTACAAGAAGTGATTTCTACCTGAAACATTGAAATAATTGGGTTTCAAGTTGAAAATATAGTATCAGTTTCAACAGATATGACAGATTTTTGCATAGAATTAGATTAGATAGAATTAGATTATGATAGGGTTTTTCCATTAGAAATGTTGATTTTTCCAAAAGTCGTAGAACAAACTTTATTGCCTTTTGTTAGAATAAGCCCCTTTCGGGATAGAATACATAATTATTATTATTCGGAGCTGGATATTGGATATGAAGTTTTTGCTTAAAACATACAAATAAATATCTCATTGTTTTTCGATACTAGTGCAGACGTGATAATCTGTCTGTCGCTACTATTTGCCTTATCCCTTTGAGGAAATTGTCGCATTTACGTTCAACTAATAAAAAAGGATAAAAACCAAGGTAAATACAGAAATTACGTAGGCCAATGTCTTCATCGAAGTCTCTTCCTTATTGCAAGAGGAGGAAACGAATTATGCCCTTACAAAAGAAAGTGAAAGTCATGGATACCTTTTTACAATCCATACTTTAAAGTCCGTGAGGTCAACTTTGCCTGCATATGCGTGTTGTGTTATTTTTTCATTCCTGTGGCCCAAGCACGAAGTACAATAGTTTTAAGCTACGAGAGCAAATTTCAAATATAAGCCAATCAAAATTAAAAGATTTTAAGCATTGCCGGGTTGGTGAGTATGCAATCCCCCCACATGATAAGGAATTTGCTCTGTCTGTGAGGGAGGCCATGTTCAGCAGTGGACGTCGAAAGGCTGAAATGATGATGATGATGAAGCATTGCCGATGTAGTTTGCTATAACTCGTAGTTTCTGATGACGACACAGGGAATCCTAGAGTAGGGTGAGAAATATTTATGTGACTGTTGGGTGTTATTTATTTAATTTAATTAATTTGACTTTTACTATAGTATCGTAAGCGTAACGCGTTCGTGAACTATTCAAGCTAGGGGCACTGGTGTATTCCTGGTACTAAATCACTGGAAATCACATATTAAAAACATTTCCAAAGAATGTTGGTAAAATATCATTTTATATTGTCCCATTCAAGAAAGTAAATAAACAAAGGGACGGAATACGGTCTATTTGCAGAGGACCAAATTAGCAACACCTTTGTATTCAAATCCGCAAATAGACCCTTTTTAGGTGAAGGTATTGTTTGTTAACAAGTACTTTAACGCAACATTTTCCCATTCCCCACTAATATTATAAATGCGGAAGTTTTGTAAAGATGCGAGTATGGGAGGATATGAGGATGTGAAGATATTTGTTACTCTTTCACGCCGCAACCATTGTACGGATTAGAATGAAATTTGATGTATGTATTTAAATCATAATATTGTAAATATTTTTCATATTGTTACCTTTTTCATGTTAATACCCATAGTTTAATACCAATCGAAGTGATCATTTACAAGAGTTTTCGTTAAAACGGTCCATTATGACATTTGCTCGAAACGACAACTATTTAAGGCTGCTTCCAGACGGACTGCACGTGTGTTATTGACACGGTTAACTTCGTCCAGTCGTGACTTCAACTGCACGCGGTTGTTGTATGCTTTTAATCAAAAGTCGCGTGCAGTTAATAAACTTATAATTAGTCAGAGTCAAAGTCAGTTTCTAGGAAGGTAGAGCACAGCGAGATTTCCTCGCTCTAAATTAGAGCAGCCCGCCTGGGTTACTTCCACATTACTGAAGATCGCAGCCAAATAACATTATTTGTTTCTAATGGTGTTATCCTGCGGTGAGTTAAGTTGCCAGAGCTATTTAAAGGAGGTGGGGCTTGGGATCGGCATCGTGTGTGGGATGCCTGTGGTATTCAAGCGTTCATAGGCTACGGTAACCACCTACTAACAGGTGGGCCGTAAGGTTGTATCCCACCTTAGCTGTAGAAAAAAATTTGTCAGGGAGTACGGATATAACTTTGTTGACAAATTAAAAAAGAGAATGATATCGATACTGATATGTTAATTTATGTAATAATAAGTAAGGTCAGCATTCGGAATCATAAAAGATTAAAATATAAAAACAAGATAAAGTGAATTAAAGATTGCGCTTCTGTATGCGAAGGAATAATACCTATTCACAATGACGCTTTTGTTTTTAGCTTCGATAACGGTATGGCGTACCGTTAGAATAATATAAATTCCACTTTTATACTTAACTCCTAGGCTCAGTTAATACTGAGCGTAAGTTAGGGGATAGGGCCTAGGTGCTGCTCCTGGTCCCGGGTAGGACCATGGCAACAGCTTTGTACAGTCAGGTCCAACTTCAGTTAGCTGCAGTTGAATACAGGGTGATTCATAATATGTATAACATCCCGAAAAGAATGGGGCTTATTCTATCGACAAAAAGAAATAATATGTGGTACTACTAAAAACAGCAGAATAACTGATTTAACATCTGACTGATTTTTGCATAAAGATATTCAATAAATAACTTAATTTCCAAAATTCGTAGAACAAACTAAAAAATTGGAGGATGTGGAATAAAATCCCTTTTGGGATAACATACATAATTATTATGAATTATGGATATCGACTATGCGCTTGCAGTCCGTCAGTTGGCATCCCCGTCTATATAATACGCACTGTTTTATTCATAGTACTATTAAGCCGTAATTTACCTTAGTAAGTACTTAACATAAGGTACCTAAGTGCCTACATCAAGATAACAATAAACCAGTTGTTTCTCACATCCATTTATCTGAATTATATATAAGTTTTGTATAACTGACTGACTGATAATAAACATTAAAACCGTTCTATATAGAGAGTATTTTCTTCAAATTTTCGAACAAGCGCAACTTCACCTAGTTTCTAAGAGGTTTCAAAGTGATCCTAGTGATTTATTGAAATAAACACCTTTTGACTTTGCCAATGCTTGGGTATTTTTAGTCAAACAGGTAATTTTAACGATCAGTGTTGACAGTATTTGGGATACAAATATTACTAAATGTTAAATATCTGTGTGAGGTGATGGAAAAATAATAAATGACTGTCGATCAGTTTGATCTTAATAGAAGTATCTCGTATTTTACCTATAGACATCAAGCTGACATTACTTTTAACGCAATTGCTGTAAAATTTGACTGAGTGAAACTTGAAATTTGTAGAGTGACTTAGAATACCAGGGCTTGAATACCGGTTCAATTAACAATAACACTGCGAAAGGAATTCCCGAGCTAAGAAGTGCAGCGTAACATAGAAGTTTGTAATAAAATAACTTTACTAAACTGAAGTTGCGGGCGTATAACTAGTGTTACTAATGTTGATAGGTCCTAGTTATCCTTGAATTATCGTAAGTTTCCATTAGTAATGGAACTTACATGTGTGGTTTAAACTTAAAGTTACTAGAATTTAGTAATCCTTTTAATATATTACGTATCAATAATAATAGCATAGAATTGTATAATATTTATTTGTGCCACATAGAAAACACACACAAGACTAATGACAAAAAACAAAAGTCTAATGACAAAAGAAATTAAAAAAACAATTGAATTTAATTAGTTAAGAATGTGAGCTTCACCTGAACTTTGCCACAATGAATATATTTAAATCATGTTGAGCTAGACTAAAGCATGCACCAGCTGCAAATCAGTCATTTTAACCTTTTGCGATCCGATCTTATAATATAGAGTTTTCTTTTCCTTAGTTGAATCGTCGGACGAAGTCTGATAATCTTGCTTTACTGACCATGGTGAGTGAGAAATGGTTCATTATTGATTACTTCAAATCGGAGAAACGAGTTTTCGAAGTTTTCCTGCTTTGGATAAGCTATTTTCATGCGCATTGCCCAAATTGGATTGTATTTGTTACGCGTATCTTACACAAAACATAAGCCGTCGTGTGAAAGCCGGCATTTTTGTTTTAAAGTGATTATAGTCTTATGAATTAAGTAAGTTTTCGGGAAGTCGTAGGATGGAGAAGGCTTAAGCAAAAACTTAAGACCGTTTATCATGGCTCTTTTTTGGGCCTCCCCTACGTACATCAGGCTGATGATGATGCTGATGATTATATAGCATCTATCTGTTATCGGCTTGAAATTATGAAAAATTATACAATGCCGATTATATAGATATGAGTTGATTATCAATAAAACAGTATATTGGTGTAACGTCATTATTGTTTTGATGTAAGTACCACTGATTTATAAGAAAGTCATCCAATTCCCGTTCTAAGATTATTTTAATCTACTTTTGCTCGGCATCGGCATCGCTCAAGTTGTACCTAGATAAAAAGTAGCTATGCTATTCAAGGTAAAGAACTTTTTGTAGTTCTTAATAAATGCAAAAAAATCACTGAGCAATAGCCTATTTGCTGCAGCACACACAAACTTACCTACAAACTGTTATTTACTTCTTTATATGGCTTTTTTGGTTAACTAAAGAAATATTGTTTGAAATTGTATAACTATGTTAATTGTGTGTGTCTGTGGTGCCAAATAAGTTTTTTATCTATCTATCTATCTTAATAAATGTGAATTTTTGGATATCCATTCTGATAGTTTCGCTATATGAAGTCGTCATCTAACAGGACTCCATTTGTGAGTCCTTAATAGACAGAATAAAAAATAAAAAAAACAGCCGACTTGAGAACCTCCTCCTTTTTAAAGTCGGTTAAAAATAATTTAAAGGTTAGCCCTGCTATTTGTTATTGTCATCATACTATATTACTTCCTTTATTGTCTTTACTCGTTTTATTTTGTGGATTAGATACAATTTTTTTTATTCGCTTTTTGATCCTGATTTTAGCATATTTTCTTTCTCCGCTAGTACAGGCTATAGCAATCGTCAGATAATATTTTCCATTTATCTATATGCGTTCTCCTACCTACGGTTACGGTGAAGACCATATACTGGTATAGTATTTCCGGTAAAAAACATGCAATGCTAGTAGGTTTTTGTGTTGACTGTCCTATTTAATTGCGTGAAAAGTGTCATCTTCACATTTTGTGGACTTGGGGTACCAAACGTCGATCGTGTTTTTTTTTTAATATTTAACTATGACCACGTCACAAATTATTGCAAAACTGTTAAATTCTAATCAAAATTGCCATTATGATTTAAATACAAAAAAAAGATGCAAATCTTTTTTTATATCCTCAGCGACAAAACATATAATGAAGTAATTGGTGTAATTAGAGTTGACGACAAAATTGTAAAATCACAATGGACAATTGTCCTATTGTTACCGAGGAACCGACTGTCCCAATCTAAATGTCACTTTTGTGGGAAAATCTCGTCTTGTCATCGTTATTTTCGCACAATTTATAAAAACAAAACCAATTATTTTAGGTTTTTACATAACTTAATTATTTCTTTGTCACTAGATGAAAAGCCGTGTTGGCCTAGTGGTAGGCTTTATGACACTCGATCAGAGGGTCGTGGGTCGGCCATGCGCCATTGAGTTATTTTATCGGAAATACAAAATCCGCTGCCGGCTAGGCTGAGAGGATTGTACAGGTGCTGCCTACTCCTCAAAACTAAACTCTTCTTAACATGTCCCAGGTACTACAGCGTCCTAAATATCCCATAAGAGCTTTTTTTATTTCAGGAATAGTTAGCATTTATGTCAGAGCTATAAGAAAGTCTATCACAAGATTTTCAAAGATTTGTTGCTAGAAAATAGCAATGAAAAATGCGAACAATTCCAAGTTCCCGATAGCTTTATCACTTCTTCCGCGAAAGATATGTTACGGAGATACCGGGCTATGTGTCACCGAGACTAGTCGGTAATGTGGGTAGTCTAACAAAAATATGTCTAACTCATACTAAGCTCTACCACTTTGCACATAGAAGTCAAAATCAAGCGCATTTTTATATGCAATCGTGGCTCGTATATCTTTCAAATCGCTGCGGCTCTTCCAAATATATGCTTGCTTAGATTTGGGCGAATGCTTCAGTGCATACTCGTTGTGAGGTCTAGAAAAGGATAGGCTAAGTAGTTTCGGCCAGCAGGTTAACTTCGTGGTTCCTATGAGCTATTTTGGGTAGTTAGACAACTAATAAATACTGCTACAGGATAATACAGAGTCATTGAGCCGTGCTTATACAAACTTTTTATAAATAAACCCTCATAATATTGTGCAGGATAGTACGATTGTTTAAAAATAGGTAGTTCAGCTAGAACAATGGAGACGTCCATGACCTAAATGAAGGTCTTTATTATAACGAGGTCTTTGTAGGTGTAGAAAATATGTAGGCAAGCTAATGCAGGTACATAAATAGTTATAAACTTAATTACTATAATGGTGTAGCTGTGAACTGTTTGAATCCGTAGCCATCAAGCAGTAGGGATATGAGTAAAAAAATGTGTGATTCGGAAAACATTACATAATTGATTCCGCAAAGTCGGAAGTCCAATATAAGATATTAAATCACTTGTTCCTTTTTTGTAAACTTTTACTACATTCTTGCTTACTGTGAGCTGCGTAGTCTGTGGCAGGAACCTCGATGTTTTCCAAAAGTCGTGGGTTTGAATCCCAGTAAAGCGTACTAGCGTGCGACAAGTCAGCAACGATGACGAGATGATTGATGTTTCACATATATTTTTGATAATGGGAGTCACTAATAAGCTTATGCAATCCGGGCACCACGCAAACGAAGCTGCGGATAGAAGCTTTTTAAATATAATTTACTCAAAAATATCTTAGTAAGAATGATCCAAGCCAAGATTACAAGCACTTAGCCTGTTATAACACGGGATAATTTAATAAAATTGAATTAGACAGAGAGCCATGTTCGCTTAGTAATTACGGCGATAAAGGGATAATCACAGCATCAATTACGCGAATTTCATGAGATCAAAGGCGTCATAAATTATACGGGAAATATTTTAGAGTAGAAATAGAGATGAGTCATGTAGGGTAGCAATATTTTTTTATTTCTTTCGGTGCTTGAAAGCCCGCGCAAAATCGCCTAGTAACGCTAAAGAGAATTTTGGTAGTATTAGGCTGTAGACTATTTTTAAAAGTTTGCCTAACGTGAAGCCTGGTCCTACTCTACCAGTAAAACTTTAAAAAATTCATCTCTTGGAATCACGACTTGCCGAAACATTTTTTGTGGATGATTTTGCTATACTTTTGTTTGCCAATAGAAAGCGTGGGTGGCTTGTACCACGCTGAATGAGCAAAATGACGTGAGTTGGCGTATGCGCATAAATAAACGCGAACTGCCGTTAGATGCTAAAGAAGATGGCCGCAAGGAGTTTTATCCTATAAACTTATCATTGTAGTCGATTTTTTTTAAGTTATTATGTTATCAAGTTTCTTAATAACCGTTAATGTGTTATTGATTGATTTCATTTGGGCCATGATTGATTAGTACCGTTACAAATTTATTTGATACTATGTGTTATTATTTTCAAGTTTTCCTCATTCATTTCCTATCTTAAATAATCGGGTTCCAACACCCAGCAATATGTTTGTATTCATAAACATATGTGGGAAAATTGCCGTATCCTATGAGTATGTATGAGTCGAGACACAAACCATTATATTTGCTCTAAATGAGGCTAATTTGAAGCTAGATACTTACAACACCCAACAGTGACATACATAGTCATGTCCCCACACTAGGAACCCACCTCTCTTGCGCCTCAGCCGGGCACTGCACCACTGAAGATCGTCAACAAGAGAACACGTTACTATTAATTTAAAAAAATGTGATACAGCGAACAAGGTGTGAATTCCTAGGATATTTTCAATTCTCATGCACCAAAATTCATGAGTTAATGTTTGCATTACCTCAGTAGAGAAGAAAACCAGCTGTGTTTGATCAAATGTGAGTTGCGTCAAATACAATGACATTTCTACATTTATTCTGTAGCGTTGAACCTATAATATTAATCAATGTATCTATTACCATTTAAATTACCACAACCTATGTGTTCAGACTGGGTAAGCATTTCTAGTATTTTATTTCTAGAAGCTTTGATGCTTTGCTTGCGGTGCCGAGTCGTGGACACTCACAGTGGGGCTCATTCACCAGTTTAAGGTCGCACAGCGAGCTATGGAACGGGCTATGCTTGGAGTTTCTCTAAAGGATAAAATCCGCAACGAGATTATCCGACAGAGAACCAAAGTCATCGACATAGCCCAGAGAATTGGCAAGCTGAAGTGGCAGTGGGCTGGCCATATATGCCGAAGAACCGACAACCGTTGGGGTAAACGAGTTCTTGAGTGGAGACCACGTCTAGGCAAACGTAGTGTGGGGCGCCCCCCGGCTAGGTGGAGCGATGACCTACGAAAGGCGGCGGGCAGTAAGTGGATGACAAGGGCCGAACACCGGGCTCAGTGGCGTGTATTGGGGGAGGCCTATGTCCAGCAGTGGACTAATGTGGGCTGATGATGATGATGATGATGCTTTGCTAAAAAAATAACTTGTGTTTTGTTGATAGAATAAGCCCCTTTCGTGTTAGTATTTATAATATTATGAATAACCTTGTATATATTTATAGAACTATCTATATTTCAGGCGAACCTAGTGTGCGAAATTCTATGTTTGTTCTAGCGCTTGCTAGTCTAGATTTGGAAGCATAAAACCATGTTCATACGACGTTAGATATCTCATCTATAAGTATTTCAAAATGATCTATCTCTACTGGATAAAGTCAATTTTGAATTTGACATTCGAGGACGTACAAAATCGCAAGCCCCATTAAAATCAAACAGTCAAACTTGTCCAGTAGAGAAAGAATCAATTTGAAATAAATTTAGATGACATATTGCACGTCGTATGAACACGGCGGCGTGAGGATAACTTACGTCCAATTGTTTTATTTGACCCTTTGTCAATAGATTTACTTATGTGCATCATTGAATAAATAAAAAAAAAAATTTTAAATGTCACAATGTTCTGGTCCCAGAATATGCTCCAACTCGGTCTACACTAAAAATTTAATGTTAATTTTTTTTTGTATGTAGGGGGTCTAGAACTATCTCTCCCTCTAGACTACTCTTTAAATTTTTTCACTAATAGACTTGTCTAACATAGGCTATATTTTATTTTGATAAAAGTCACTTTTTATTTCGAAAACTCAGTATTTATAAATCAAGTCGGATGAGCTTAGGTCTTATGCAAAAATCGCTGATTCAAAAATTCCGAGTATCGATACGTTTATGGCTTAGCTGAGATTTTTTCAGCTTTCTCCTCGCGTCGTACTCCTCATGACTGAGGGTCGTGAAATCTTCTTCCGAACAATATCACGCCAGCTGTTCCTGTCTTTAGCGGCGTGGAGCGCATCATGGAGCTTTGTGTCCAGGGTTGAGTGAATTTGGTCACTCCATCTTAGTGGGCTGCGCCCTCTTGGTCGTTTGCCATCTACCTTCCCGGTGACCATCAGTTGTTCGAGGTTCTCATCGTCTTTTCTGGCTATGTGACCAAAGAAATCCGGAACTTTGCAGAGGACAGTCTCGTCTTCACCTTGAGCTCTCGTAGAATAGACACGTTGGTGCGGAAGGCAGTCCAGGGAATCTGTAGTATTTTCCTCCAGCACCACATTTCGAAAGCGTCTATGCGGTCTCGGTCGGCTTTCTTAAGAGTCCAGGTTTCTGCTCCGTAATTAAAGATGGAGAAGTCAAGGGTGTTAACAAGCTTAGCTTTTCAGCTTAATTTCTGTTAATTCACTTGGGCCCAACAGAAAAAAAACTATCAATTTAACTTTAGTTTACAATTTGAGGCAACAAAATTTCATTTCATTATGCTGCCATTTTAATCACCAGTAATGTTGAATACATTACTGGTAATATGTATTCAACGAATTCGATTGCGTTCCACATACAAATATATGTTTTGATATCGAATAAATACGAATATAGTCAGCAGCGTTTGAGCTCCCAACGTTTCAAACAGCTTTAATTATTTTATTCAACATCTAGGACCGTTAAACAGTAAACTGTGAGTGATAATTGTTGTAACTGTTTGGGTACAGCGTTGTATTGATACAAGTTAGGCTTCAGTGGATAACAAAGGGTTTAACTATATTGGCTGATTGTATGAAAACAGAGGTGCGTCACCTCCAATAATGCTAACTACGTTGGTTTGTCTGTCGGTAAACTCTACTCTGCGGTTTTCTGCAAAGAGGAAGGCAAAGCTTCCTTGCTTTGTTTGCATTGTAATATCAATCTAGAGATTCAAGACATTCAACAAGATGTGATTTATGTGCACAAAAGGAGGAGCTATGAGGGCACAGATAAAAAACATACTTAGACTGATAATAAAATAATCCTCCGAATTTGGGTAACCTATTTCACCCGCACAATAATATATTTTTAATTATTGATTTAAGTTAAACATTGTCAATTATCATGAAAATTGTCATTGATAATGAATCTATTGACACCAAAAGTCACCAAAAGTCACCAAAATCGAATGAGTATTTAAAGCGCTATGGTAGGTGAATTTTGGTTAAATTATATCCACTAATACAAAAATTTTGTTCGTTTAAAAAAGTGCCTTCAATGTAAGTAATGTATTTTGACATTTTTTTTTCTGATTTCTCACATTTTAATTTTCAACTATTGTCTCTGTCAGCATATTCAGCAATTCACATTTTTACAAAATTTCACATTTGTATATCGCATAGAATTTGATGTAGGTTTATTATCTCCAAGATAAGCCATATTCAAGTTTCGATATTTCTTCTTGCGCCATTATAATGAAGTTATTTTCAACATATTTTTTGTCTAATGTCCACAGATATTGCACAATCACGATGTCGATGATGTTTGCTTGGATTATGCAAATTAACTTGTTCTTTCCTTACTTATTTATTGTAGGTATTACATTTTCTAACACTCTTGAATAATTATTAAAACACTGACTTGGAGTGCTATTGTGTAAACTAAATGGTAATGAAGTACGAAATTTTAAGGATGATTTTATCAATTTTAGTGACATCTGAAGTTTTTCAAACGTGAAGAGGCAATAATCTTTGTTCAACAGCTATTGGAAACTCTAGGCAAAAAACAGTTGTTTTGGTATCAAATCAGTTCAAACTCAATGAATAAGCTGTTTCACTGCTTTTGCGTTTATTAGCTTACAAAGAGCTAATTTGAGAACTTTTTGTGTAAAAATTATGTTTTTTTAGAGATCTTTGTTTTTTGTTGATATAATAACCCCCTTTCGGTTTGGTAGGTAAAAATGTTAAGAATCACGTTTTGTTCAATGATCTAAGTGTCTGAAGATCATTTTTTGTCTACTGCACTTAGGAATTACGCGAGCCGATTTTTTTCATGCGATTCTATGGATGGCTTCCTCATGAAGTATACGGATAAAAAGAAGCTCGAGATATTTTATACGCTAGTACGAGGTGATTCATAACATGTATACCATACTGAAATGGGGTTATTCTATCAACAAAAAGAAAGAATATAAGCGAAAAACTATTATGAACACTTTTGCCCATAATAGAATAGAATAGAATAGAATATACGTTTATTTGACATACACACGAAAACACAGAACAGACATGGGAACATATAATACAAGGTATAGTAAAAACACAAATGACAACATAGAATAAACATAAGGACACCTGCCCACTTTATAGGTAGTCAGGCATCCACCTGTAGCCAGTAGGTGCGAACCAGTCTCGCTCTGTGTCGGGTGCAGCCAAACAGGCCCTGACTCAGCTTATTGCTGCTTTACATGACAAAACGCCATGCAAATCACGTTTACAACATCTTCATTTGCGTCAATGGAAACCGGAAAATTATTATTACTTCGCACTAATTCACTTCCTACCTTACAATGCAAAATAAACTTAATCACACGCATTATAGGATTCAGTAATCCAATGGCATGGTAAGGCGAATATCCTACACTCATGCAACGTGATTCTTATAACGTTTTCAATTGAAATTGAGCCATGAAACGCTGGCAAAAACTTCCAGTTTTCCTTGCAGCTATTTGAAAGATTTGCCTACTATAAAGTTACAGTGCTATATAGTTACAGTTTTTGTAAGAATCACTATAGTTACTAACATTACGAGGCTTTTTTCTTCGCCTGAACTGGCTTCGACTGAAATCGAACCCTTATAGAATCACTTCGTTGTCTGTTAATCTATCTCTCCTTCTTATCAAGAAGTCTCAGAAAAAGACAATTCCAAAATAATTTACTGATTGGAAGTTTTTACGGTTAATTAATAACTAACTAAGATATATTTCAAATCCCGTGTGGAGCTGCTACGAGATAAACTTATATTTACGATCAATTTCATACAATAGTTAGTTATATTTATCGGTCACTGGCGTAGTTGCCAGTGACCGATAAATATAACTAATTCTCTGTGTATACTAATGATCTTTATTTTCCCACCTCAAAGCGCGAGTCCTACTAGCACTTGACCGTTCTTATTTATAATTTTATTTTAAGAAATGTCAGTAGGTTAAAAAATGTTTGCTTGTGTTCCCTTAGAGATAGACAATCATTTTTCCATCAAACTCATATCGACGAATTATCATAGGCAAATAATATAATAGAAATTAATTGTGTTAGATTACAGTGATCAATCATTACAATCTTTGATAAAACCTATTTGTTATTATATATTTGTGTTACTTTGTTATTTTCTAAGAATTTTTGTACGGGTAACGGTTTTATAATTTTGTTTTCTTTATAAAGACCATCGAACCGATGTAAGATTTTATGAAATTTATTGTTTTTTTTTTAAGTTTAAGAATATAAAAAAATAACTTAATAAAGTTATTTTTTTATATTCTTAAACTTAAATTTAAAGCTGTGTTGCTTAAGGCTTTAATTAAATTTAAATGCAGGCAGCATCTTAATTAATGCATTTAAGAATTCAAGGAAAGTAAATTATTTATAAATAATCCATATGTTTTGTAATTTTTTTACCGTACAAAAAGAAACTATTAATTCAATGAAATGATTCATTTAAAAAGAAAACACATATAATAACTACTCGTACATAAAAAGAGGTATAAGCTGTCTTTATTGATTATCAATGTAAAGTTTTAGCGGGTACCTCTTCTTAGATCCCTTGAACAAATCATGTAGTTCATACAAAATGTTTTAAACAAATATTTTCACTTCTTCTAATTTGAAATACAACAACCAAGAACTTATTGTTAACCCTCATAACAGCAAACCGCGAGTTTTAATACCAGACTGTCTTAGGACACAGTGCTTATTTGCAAAGTAGTTCAACTGATATTCTAAATAACTTATCAGTCCTTAGATATACTAAACTAGCATTTATTTATTTTTTTGTAATATAAAATACTAATTGTACTTAGCTACGAATAATATACACTCACACTCATGTACAAACAATAAGTTCATACAACAGTAAGTTCATAAAATATTCTGCCAAAAATTAAGATTTATTTATTTATTTATTACAAAACATGCTCACAAAACTTACAGCTATGGGCCAAAACGTTGTGTGAGATAAAAGCAAGGAAAAGTTACACAATCAAAACATAAAATAATAAAATACAAATTAAGAAAGAAAACGAATACACAAAAGAGAAAAATTATAAAACTTCATATTGAATACATCTACGTCTGGTTCGTGGGCTATCATTGCGTTGAGCAATGAGAGACTAGAAAGATCACTATTATTACATTATTATGCACATCATACAAGTTTCGTTGCATATTTCCCAAATAATATAAAGCCAAGGTCTGTTTTTGTGTCTTTTAAAGATAATTCTATAATTTAATAATATACTTATTTAGAAGTTACAGGCAGTGTTTTAAATAATATAACGCTTAAACACTTATTTATGCTTCTTTTATGTAACAATTCGAATATTTTTATAATCTTTCACAAAAGGAAAAAAGTCTGAAACCAGCAGTGGTGAATATATTATGCTATCATCATCATCTTTCAGCAGAAGTCCACTGCTGGACATAGACCTCCCCGAAAGAGTTCTATGACGAACGGTCTTGAGCCATTTCCAGCCACCGACTTCCCGCAATTTTAACAATACTTTTCATACTTCAAGAAATACCGATATGGGGGCGATTGAAAGATCGTCTAAGCTTTGATAACAAAAATTAGCCTATTGTATTTTTTATTCAAGAAAATGGTTTTTCGCTACTGAAATAAGTCCCTGTGGCATGCCACCAAAGTGAAAGTCAAACAATACAGCTATCCAAGGGGTGAAGACGCTAGGGTTCAATTGGGAAACTTAGTTCATTAGTTATATGTCGAGTAGGTACTAAAAGTTATGTTACCTATTGTTTCTTCAGGATAGTAGGTTAACTTTAACATAGAATAAACGACTTGGGAAGTTTCAACAATCAACCACCTTCCAAGCGATCCCACACTAAAAATAAAGTGATAGATGTGAAAATTTGTTTCTATGTTTGAATAGTTAAGTAATTATCATTAAACGGACGAGAGACATCAGTATTGCTTCCTAAAACAACCGAATATTGTATTTGAAATGATTTGACCAGAACAGCAGATTTTTGCATAGTATTTTTCAATGACAAATTTCCAAAAGTAGTAGAACAAAGTCGGCCAATCGGGTATAGGACAAGCCCCTTTAGGGATAGTATACATATTGAGTATAACGTACTATACCGAAGTACAACAACGCATGATGCAAACAAAGTATTTACATGTATGTAGTCTAACATCTCTAGATCTCATGCAATTATTAAGTTATTCATAAGCTGATTCTCTTGCTATTATTGTAATTTTATTGCCTTGTGGTATACGAAAGTCAGAATAAGGAGAATCTTATAGATATTAGAAAAAGGTAACTTTATATTAAGTGTTGCATATAAATATCCTGCAGAAATGTCAAGAGTCCTGTTTCCGTGGTATTCCTACACAGATTTATTTTGAGTACTATAGTATATGTGAAGTTAACAGTCCTTCCTCTAAAATAATAATTTGCGGTCCTCGAAAAGAGTAGGTAACTAAGCATTTAAGTGTCAATCATCAAGTGCCTTACAAGTCCACAGCTGGACATAGGCCTCCCCCAAAGAGTTTCACGACGAACGGTCATGAGCCTTTTCTATCCACCGACTTTCCGCAACTTCACAATGTCGACGGCCCATCATCGGTATAATTTTCTTCATTATTTTGAAAATTAAGAAATGTTATGCATTTAAGTGCAGGTGAAATCTATACATTTAATTTTGACGAAAGTATGTCTTAAGCTACACAGAAAAAAAATCCTCAGAAGTAGGTTTTTTTCATTATCAACAGAGCATTAACATTTAATATTATTCTGCTATTTATTTTTTTCCAATTTATTATATTTATTACCGATCGTTTTTTAATTCCTAAATTTTATGATTGTGTTATTGTTAATTTGCCACATAAAACTTAATCCATTATTCGATTTAAGTGGTTTTGTTGTTATAAAATAATCCCAAATAAACTTATTCAAAATGGATATTCTTATTTTTTTCTTATAAAAACTGATATATCCCGATTAGTTAGTTACTCTTTTTACGAGTATTTTTCATACAAAAATATAATATCACTATACATAAATGATTTTGAACCCTTTTGGTGTCAATGTTATTCTATAAGCTCTTCTGACCCTATTCAATAATGTAGAAAAGAAAATGATTACCTATTCAAATAGGGAATATTTGGTATAGGTAGTACATATATTTATTTTTAATTGTATCTATTAAGTATCTATTTTTATTTTTTGCATGGATATCTGCAATAAAGACATGTTTATTAATTATACATACAAAAAAATCTAGTCACCTTTATGACTGCTGACTGTGTAGTTCACATCCTCAAACATTAGATGAACAGGAGGTCGTTTCGCCATACGGTTCAGGGCTTTAAGAGTTGACCCTGCTCGCTCCAAAGCACCTGGTGTCCATTGACTCTCTTGACCCTCTTCGAAGACTACAGGGTTTGGGTGGGTAGAAGGAGATGCGTGCGCTAACGCAGCGCCGGCGATCGCACGACGAACTAGAGGAACGTTAGACATTTTGCTGTTTTCAGCTTCAACACATTTCAGTTTAGCACAAAGTTAAATTACACGGAATCCCGCTTTCCAAAGG
Organism: Anticlea derivata; assembly: GCA_947579855.1. NCBI lineage: Eukaryota > Metazoa > Arthropoda > Insecta > Lepidoptera > Geometridae > Anticlea > Anticlea derivata. The sequence continues at coordinate 3,219,480 of OX388266.1, forward strand.
TGATTTGCGAAAGGATTGTTAAATTTTGCTGTATCATAGGTAAAGGTCACGTAAAGTACAAGAAAGTCCTTTTGACATAATAGTTAAACCGATTTTTTTTATTAAAAAATGCAGAGTAATGTTATTTTAGTAATATTTATAAACGCGCGGATTATAAATTGATTTAAAAATATTTCCAAATATATATTTATAAAATTTTGAATTTCGAATGTCCGATCACATCGCTGCGCATATGCGTCACTCGATGCGCGTGCGGACAGTGATGAAGTCGCGACTCTACTGACGGAGGTATCAGGTATGCGCCTGCGCTTGATTAAAACTATTTACCAGTTAACAAAATACTGCTGAAAATTTACTTCCGTAGACACTTGATAAAAGTATTGTTTTTATTTATTTATTTACCAAAAGTAGTCTAACGGCTAGAGATGGCAATACTTGGCTCTAATAAAGTCCCAAAATTCGCAGTATCCAATGCATAATACAATACACGTTGTTTCATAAATAAATATTAATAATAAATATTCCGGACAGATCACACACGGTCAACTGATCCCAAACTAGGCATAGCCTGTACTATGATATACATAATATATATATTAAACACCCAGACACAGAACAAACATCTGTGTTAGTTACAAATGTTTGTCCAGTGCGAGAATCGAACCCACTACCTCTAGCGTAGAAGGCAGAGTTACTACCAACTTTTGGCAGGCCTCATAGCTCAGTTAGTAGTAACTCTGCCTTCTGCGCTAGAGGTTGCGGGTTCGATCCCCGCACTGGACAAACATTTGTGTGATAAACACAGATGTTTGTTCTGTGTCTGGGTGTTAAATATTTATCTATTATATATATATCAGTCTCTGGTCACCATAGTACAGGCTATGCCTAGTTTGGGATCAGTTGGCCGTGTGAATATGTCCGGAATATATTTATAAAGCTATGAGGCCTGTCAAATTTATCATAATATGTATATTTAGCCGATAAGGGTACTCTATTAAATTAGGTTACTATAAACCTTAAAAGGCCATAAAAAGTCTAAGACTCTTACGAAATCGAATGCAGGGGAATACTATTTTAAAATATTTTTTTTTACATTCGATAATGTTGCTGTGAACCATATACGTTTCAATAAATGTATATAAATAACACCAAACAGTCCCACAGTCACAATACCTATTCCTGACTCCACAATAAGATTCCTTGTGTTGTTTTGTGGAAACTACGAGTAGGTATCATGGTACCAGAACACCCAGACCCGGAACAAATATTGTAGTTTATGCGAACATTTGTCCTGCAGCGGGAATCAAACCCTTGCATCTCAGCGGGGCACTCGCCCGCTACGCCACTGAGGTCGTCAATTCAAAGGTTCAGTAGATTCAGAAACGGAAAATTTAAACTATTAGTTTCTCACACTACGTAATTCAATTTCAATTAGCATTTAGAGACTTTTACAATCAGTTGACCGACGACGCGGAAAAGTAGTACAAGTCATTTCCATAAATGATTAGGAAATATGGTTACGCAATTTCCGAGACTTTTAATGCCTTATTCTAGTTTGACCTCTATTTTTATTTAATAATACAACATTAATATGTTCCATCCGTTGTGGAATAGTTGTCTGAGAAAATTACCAATTTTATGCAATTTGTACATATTTTCTCAATTTGTGAATGAAGAAGTACCTAGATCCAAAAAAATATATTATGTTAGATATAGCTCTCAAAAAATTCAAGCTTTATTGTCAATACCATATTTTTCTGCTTTATTTTATAGTACCCACACTAATAGAATACTATGATTTTTATAAAATCCTACATATGTATAAAAATTCTCAAGACTATGTTAGTATGTACAAAAAGACGATACAAATAAAATACAAGCATTTTTTAATCAACCACTATGTGCAGGCACATCCACTGGCATTATAAACATGACGAACGTACCAAAAACAGCATAATTGAAAAAGTTCGGGTTAAACCTGTTTTTTTTTAGAAGCTCCTTTCGGATTAGTTTCCATATTACGAATCACGTTATTTATATGCTAAAAACGACTATAATAAAGGTACTAAAAAGCGTTAATTTATAACCAAACATAGGCACAATATACAAATCACCCATTTATAAAAACATTTTTTTCTATGTTATACTGTGCTTCTAATTTGTCCTTTATGTACTTACATCTTAATTAACGGAATACTGTTGATTTGAAAAGTAAATAAGACAGTTTTGTCTATTTTATGGTTTCACAGGCCAAAAATCATTTTTGACCTTTGAAAAGTGTAAGATTAACATATTTACTATTATTGCCTGATGTAACTTGCAACCCACCTAAAGTTGTTATTCACTAACCCGTTCGTCCACGGCGCTACTCGAAAGAGACGGAACTTGTTGGAAACTAGAGTTACGGACTGATTGGAAAAGCTGAGTCGTACACGGCACTACTTAAATTTCTTGAAACTTCAGTCGCTCAGTACGCGTTTCTATGTAAACATAGTTTTGAAAACGAAAATAATGACAAGCGATAATTCAAGCGATGACTAGTAATTATTACTTCTCCACTGGCACAGACTACTACAGAATCTCTTACCATTACTTGTTGTTTGTTCATTTTTCAACAGTTTCTCGAAACCAGTAGGGCCGCGAGTAGCATGTCTGGTCGCGAGGTGACTATTTTTAAACGCGTTTATGATTACTGATTAGTAGCGCCGTAGAGGGTGAAAGGAGGGGATTGAAATACTAGTGCTACGACAGTCTAGCGACTGAAAATTGACTACAGGTTTTAACTGGTCTAAGTTGAGTAGCACCGTGGACAGACAGCCTTAGAAATTACATCTGTGGCTAGGGCATAAACGCTTCCGTATCCGGGCCTCCTGTGTCCTTACCACCAGTTTCTTGCGAGAGAATTCAGTAAAAAAATGCCTGAAAGAGATTGCTTCCATTCCATTTAATAGGACTGCCCATTGTGAGTAGGTATAGTAACCAATGTTCTTGACTCTATGATAAATAAATAATTGGGCTAGTCAATAACTAGCATTACCATTTTTTTAACGAATATACACCATTAGGTATACGAATATCATCTGTCATTCTTCAGAAAACAATCCGATACCCAAAATCTTCATAGTTTGTGAATGTGACGTAATCCATTAACTCTAATGGTTTTGTTAGCCTTGTGAACGTGTTTATTTAATTTAGTCTAGGAAATAAGCTTTTATAAACGATTAAAGTTCATTTACCTTTTTTTACATAACTAACGTCAACATTGCTGTCCCTGCACTTTAACATTAGGTATGTTAAAAATTGGTAAAATAAAAAGCTACCGGGTAAATGTAGAAAAAATAAATTCTTATTGTATTTTCTTTTTATTATTAGATTAAGCCTTTTGAGGTAATTTGCTAGTTACGGAACACATTGTACTAAGTAGTACTGATTCTGACCCCAAACTAAGAATCTTTATATCGTGGGTATCAGAAGCTAAAAAACATGGTCCCACAACACCCAGACCTCAAACAAAATATTTACAAATCACGCAGCAGGGATCGAACCCGTCTCTTGCGCCTCAGTTAGACACTGGCCCGCTACAACACCGAAGTCGTGGTGATGATCCGACCATATATTCTTCAAAACAAGGTGGCTAAAACTGTAATCCTACGAAATTCCTTTGCGTCGAAACGATCGCGTTCTAATTTTCATGGACGGGTGGGCCACAAACCCGAAACCGTGCAGATGAGGGTCGTTGACGCATGCAGTTTGACTGAACGCTTCAGCCGTGAAATAGTTCACCCGAACGCACAATGACATTGCCAATGTTCAGTGTTCACACAAAATGGCGTCTTCTTGAGCTCATGATTGGATGAAAACCATTACTTATTCACTGATGATTTCAGGAAATTATTATTAATCAAATAAATTTGCCAAACCATGCACAGTGAAGGCCTCTGAAGTCAGTTTAACTTAGTTAGGTACAATTATAGGGATACGAGTAGGTATTTTGTTTCGCATACAACCTCTTTGGGTTACAATATTTCCTTTATTAAATTACACGTCATCTAGTTGCGACTGCAAGAAGCCTACTTAATGAATTTTGTATGGGGTTTTGTGTAACCCGATAACAAACCCAACAATTACTCGTAAACTAGTAGGTAAAACCTACTTAGCTGGGATAATTTTCCTTGTAATTTCAGTATATTATGCTACTACTTTGATCACCTTTCGGGTATTAATCAAGTAGCGGTTTACCACCGGGTAAACCGCGTACTGAAGGTGGTAGGGATACTTGACTCTAACGAAAATTACCACTTTTCGAACCAGCTGGATTCGAATCCGCATCTTCGCCTTGAATCGGCAATGCAATACTAAGCTAAGTTACAAAATTACCACTTCATAGCTTCATAATAAAATTAAATTTAAGTGTTTATGAAGTCACAATATATAGACCTTATGATCTATCCAACGACCTCCCGCACAATGGGGTTTGTTTGTATACAAAAAAACATCCTCTTTTCACCCCAAAAAATATGTTGATGATGATGGATGTTTGTTACTCAATCACGCCAGAACGGCTGAACGACTCTGGATTAAATTTGCCACAAATATAGATTATAGTCTGAAACAGAACATAAGCTACTTTTTATCCTGTAGGTACCACGCGAGCGAAGCCACAGGAAGCTAGTGAATTAGATATATTTTGAGTCCTTACTTAGATTGCAAAGTTCTTCTGAATTAATTATATTCGCACTTTAGACAGCTATAATTTTAAACTCGCTACTGAACGAATGCCTAAAAACAAACAAGTGTCACGAATGACCGATCATACTTGCCCCAGATTGCAACCATGCAACGCGGCAACGCAAAATTACGAGAGGTAAGCCAAATAGTGGTTTAAGTGCAGCTATTTCACTTTCTAGTTACTTATTGCTCTAATAACCTGGGTTTTGTGGCAGTAATCCAATTGCTTTGCTTCCAATTCCAATTTTTTTACTAAACCGGAAATTGTGTCTGTGTAATCTCTAGTTAAAGTGAATATATGAGTGAGCAGTCGGTGCTACGCTCATGGTGGAACTGCAGCGGCCAATGTTCTACTAGCTTCCTCCTACGGCTTTGCTCGCGTTGTACCCGGATAAAAAGAAGCCTATTATTATGTTATTCTAGGCTAGTTACAACGTAAAATTAAACACCAAATTTAATTATAATCTGCTCAATGGTTACGGCATGATTACGTAACAAACATCAAAACATCCTCACATCGTCACAAATTATCGCATATAACTACTTTTTGTAATACCTAAAAACGTATCTATTTCATTTTGTGCCTATTAGCAAAGACTATTGGGTAGGTCTTTGCTAGGCTTTAATTCTGTCTTAAGCCTAACTTTTCTGAAAGAACAGCGCTATCCGCAATGGCCGTCGCCGAAAGGCAGCCTTTGCGCTTTACTATAATAAAAGAGAAAAAAAAATCCCCTACTAAATAAATATGATATTAGTATCCAAACTCGGTTAAAACCTTGAAGACTTGTTTCAAATGGCGTGTTTTTTTTTAATTTTATCGTTTATTTATTTCTGCATAAAAAATGCGACCCACACGGTTCAGGCATTTTAACTTATACACCTTCATATTGGAAATTGATAAGAAGCTCAATGAATTTGGGCAATTATTAGGCAATTAAAATTGCCTTCTGGTTTTATCGGCCTACAAAACGGAGAACAGAAATAACAAAATCATAAACAATCATCCGAAAAAAATATCTACGAACGACCTTAACTGAATTAAAGGACAGTTTGTTTATGCGTATTTTTCAAATTTGATTCGTAATTTATGCTAAATCTATACCTAAGGAAAAATATACAGACAGGTATTTTATATCACGATGTAAACATTTTGAACATCGGTAAATTTTTATTAGTGTTTTCCTCTTTGTTCAACCATAAAATACATATATATATATATATAATAGTCATTAAATATACAAGATGATTCATAACATGTAAGCTATCCCGATAATGGCTTATTTTTTAGCCCCAATTGGCCAGAAAAAACTTTGTTGATAATAATAAGCCTCTTATGGCATGGTGTACAAATTATGAATCACCATGTATATTTATTCTACTTGGTATAGGTGGATATTAAGACACTAAAGAGTCGCGTGATCTTGTCATACCTATAAACGTTTAGTACGGGACTACGATGAGTTTTGGTTTAATAGATAAGCGATATTTTTTTACAGTTATCATTTATAACGCTACTACATAACGGTTACACGTAGATAGTTTTGAAGCAGCGAGAATTAGCGGCGAGGAAATTCGACGCTTCTATTTACCGCCTACTCCCACGTAGCAAATAGGCTACCTTGAGTATCGAGTCCGTATCTAAATGAGCCATCACACTAGTCGCCTGTGATTGGTGAAAAGTGAATACAATGACGATTTTTGAAAAATAAATATTTTGAATATGAGTGAATTAAAAAATTATCATGTGTAACCCTTGCGTATGTTATCGTAAGATAAACATACATACATACAATGCCGATTTGTCCTACTGAACTCGGAGAACTTGTCCACTTCACAAAGTTAAACAAAAAAAAATACCATTTTATAGAAGTACATATTGTAAATTATTATGTAGTTTTCCTTGAAATTAAGATCAAGGTTACTAAGCAAGGGGCCGCTCTACCATAAAAAAAAACGGCAATAACTTGCAAACAAACTATTTATAACAGGATTTGTTTATATATATAGTATAAACTAAAAAATAATTCATGTCAATGACCTTCTAATTATCTAAGTGTTTTACATACGATGTTAACGTTTCAAACTTAGGTAGGTAAGAACCGTGTTATTTTAGACTATAGTTTAAGTGTATAAATTAATAGGTATGAATTAATTAATTCATGTTCTTACCTATTAGTTATCGAATTGATATTTTTTTTAATTTGACCATGATACCTACATGATAAAAATTAACATGTTTGTTTTTATCCTAATTATTTATTACATTAAACGCCCAACGCCAACAGTTACGTACATAAAAACATAAAGAGATAATATTTGCATCCATGTGACATGTACATGAAAGGAACCTCTAAGAGGTGAACTCCTTTTACCACATTGATTCTTTCACCAACGTTCATAGGCCCTTTTCAGGGCCACCATACCTCAACCTGGTCATTGACTCAATACAGGATGACCAAGATAAATCAGTAAGGCGATGAGAAAAAGAAGTTAGAGGTACATACTCGTTCTAATAAACAATTGCAGTGGTTCAAACATAAAACCGTTTAGTGTTTAAAAACGGATGCACTTTGAAACAAACGGGGTAAATAACTAATAAAACTTAGTGTAGATCGACACGCTGACTAAATTCTGAGTCAAACTGGTGCTATCCAAACCAGAAGTTGTAAAACAGACGATCAGTTTTACTGTTGACAGAAGGATGCACTTTGAAACAAACGGGATTAGAAACTTTGGCGTAGGTACAGTCCATTAACTTTTACTAACATTAAACGATACTATTTAAAAATGATCCTTACGTCTTCTGAGTAAAGTTAGTTTGAGTTTTAGGAGCTTGCGATGTCGTTGAGCTATATCGCACATCCTCAAATGTCAAACTCAATAGTGACTGTGTTAAGTAGAGGATAGGATCAATTTGAACGAATTTGATATGACATATCAAGGAAATATCGCGTACCGTTTGAACACGGCCTGAACTTCATGTTCCTAACCATGTTCTTCTTCTTGGCGTGTCACTGATTTTTTCTTGGTCATCCCGTATTAGGTCAGTGATCAGGTTGAGGTATGGAGCCCTGAAAAGGGCCTATGACCGGCGTTGAAAGAATTAAGGATTAAATTGCGCCTCTTAGAGGCTCCTTTTGTGAACATGTCACATGTCTTCGAATTTTTAGGTTCTAGGACATGCCAGTTGCCTCACAATGTTTTCCTTCACCGTTTGTGAGCACTAGCATAGCGCATATAAAATCCATTGGTGCACAACAGGTTTCGAACCCACGACCTGTGAATCTGAAGGTGGGGCCACTACCATCCCTCCACCAGTGCTCTCCTGCACTGGTTGAGGGTACTGCTGAGGTTACAGAAGGTGGAAATTGCACTTTGTGACGTTTTGTAAGAATAAAGGTGTAACATTTTTTAAATTTTTTTGTAGGCATTTTGTATAAAATCGGTAAATCAGTTCGGGGCTCTATCCGCTGGTATTACAGATGTGAAAGTTTGTGCATATGAGTATATTTGTTACTTTGGATTTTTAAGCGTTCGTTCGTATTGGTTAGTCAGTAGAAAAACATTTAGTTTACCCCGTATTTTTCCCTTTTATTACTCCCTCTCGGAAGGTTACGGGAAGTCGGTGGATAGAGAAGGCTCAAGACCGTTCGTCATGACACTCTTTGGGGGAGGCTTATGTTCAGCAGTGGACTCTAACACTGACATTATTTTCATATCAGTGCAGTCTTTGTTGATTTTTCTTAATTTCTCTTTAACTCATGATGACTAAAAAACTTACCCGCCAACAGAAAACAATGTTGAAAACCTAACACCAGAGTGGAGGTTTTTCCTCATTTTCGACGAAATGGACGGCCATAGATCCTCGTCCTCCCAGGCACTAAATTTTCACTTTTATTGAGCACTGTCTCGAGATACGAGTAGGTATGAGTGTACAAAAGGGCGTTAATTTAAGGAGGGTGAAGTGCTTTTTATCGATTTGAGAGCGTTTGCAGACTTTTAACTTGACAGTAACGCTTTGCCTAACCATTTTTTAAATAAAAACATTTTTAATTTTACCTGTAGTTAATTTTAATGGGAAAATTACTAACACAAATCTATAATTATTGTTTATAGAAAAATAAAAAAATAGTTTTTATTTAAATTCTCGCACTCCCGCAACCTTCAAAATGTCGGTCCATCGTGTGGGGGCCTTCCAACTACGTCGTTCGATTCGTGGTCGCCATTCGAAGTTCTCGTGAGTAAAACAAACTACAACAAAATTTATAATTTCAAAATTTCTGTGAAATTAAAACCTTTAACGTAAGGTAGGCAACAGATCAGAAAGTAAGTATAATTTTTCGCAGTTCGACGACCAATACGTGAATCACCAAAAATGGCGCGATCAACATTTAGGCATCGGAAGCAGATCGACAAAAGTGGACAAAGAAAGTTCATGATGCCTTTTCTTATTCGAATACATTACCCTTTAGAAGACGTATGGGTTTTTAATCGAAAGAGACTATACAAGGAAATTAATAATAACATGAATCACCTTTATTCCTTCATTAAGGCGATTTTTATTTTGTCTGCCATGCCGATTTGGACTGTCTCTGTCATATTATTCAAGGATCTTGTGTACTTAACTAGATTATCAGGGACATGTCTATTAAGCTTCAAGATGAAATACGTTAGCCCATTATTATTTCCATATGTTGACTAAATTATAATTTTTATATACAGTGACATATTGTTATTAGAATAATTTGAAACTTCTTAACTTCTTATTCACGTGCATTTGACTGCCTCAACATACCACTCCTTCTCGCCAAACTTTCTTATTATGGTTTGAGTCATTCATCTATTATGTGGTTCCATAGCTATCTTAGCTCTCGGTTACAGACTGTGAAATTGACAAAAAATGATGGATCGACTTTATTGTCAGAACCAATGCCTATCGTTCGTGGTATCCCGCAAGGCTCTATACTTGGACCTCTTCTTTTTATTATTTATTGTGCAGATTTGTCAAAGGTTATTGCTTATTCTAAGTACCACTGCTATGCAGATGACGTGCAGATTTATGTATCAGAGACACCTGCCAAATTAGCACAAGCTGTTCAACTGTTAAACAAAGATCTGAACGCCATTGCAGATTGGTCCTCGCGTAATGCACTCGTGTTAAACCCAACAAAGTCACAGTATATGGTTTTGGGTACCAAAAACCAAATAGGCAAGCTAAATGGCGACCCTGACGTAATGATCGGTGACACTAAAGTGGGCAGAGTGGAGGAAGCTAGGAATCTCGGAATTGTCATTGACAGTCACCTCAGATTTGAGAATCATGTTCTTAATTTGATAAAAACTTGTTTTTACCGCCTTAAGATACTTTACAAAATTAGGAATCAATTGACTAAAGAATCCCGTGTCGTCCTTTGCGAATCGTTAATTATTTCCAAGTTGAATTATGGTGATATTGTTTTTGGTCCTCGTTTACTTGCGAGAACCCAGCGTACTATACAAAGAGTGCAGAATGCTTATTGTCGCTTCTGTTTTAATATTCCGCCTCGTAGTCACATAACACCATACCTGAATAACATGTCCTTGTTAAATATGGAATCACGTAGACTACTGCACCTGGGCGGACTCATATTTGACGTTATTAAGTTTAAAAAGCCTGAGTATCTGCACTCAAAACTTAGCTTCGTCTCTGGTGAAAGGTTACGGTCACTAAGATCTGCACTTGCCTATCACACTCACAAGACTGCAGCTTTCAGGGGAAGTTTCAGATATGCGGCAACGAAGTGCTGGAATAATATTCCTCCCCCTATTCGCAATGTTAGCACTAAATACACATTTTAATTAAAGCTTAAAAAGTTTTTATTGCAAAAGCAAATAGAGGGTGTTCCCAAGCACTTCGTATGCCAAAAATAGACAAAAATTTTGTAAGCTCACTTTGTTAATTATTATTATTATATTTTTTCGCACTATTGTCATTAATTTATTGTATTTCATATTTTGTAATCATTGATAGCAAACTACACAATCACAACAACACAAATTCACAGCTAGGTACCTACGCATTGTTCGTTTGTACTCGTTCTGCTCGCTCTCGATCAGGTTTTGGCTGAAAATCAGTGTTTTTGCTTTTAAGCAAAATATTTCACTGAGCCACAGCCTATTTGTCGTACTGCAGCACACGCAAACTTGCCTAATCTAAGATACCTACTTAAAAAATTGCTCTTTTGACTAAATATACCCACCTATTGTATGTACTTTGGTTTAAAATTGTTTATCTATGTTAATTGTGTGTGTCTGTAGTGCCAAATAAATTTTTTATCTATCTATCTATCTATCTAAACTTATATATTTTAATCGGAGGAAATCGAAAATATCCGTAGAAGACTCATCGACATAGTTTTCTGAATTATAAGGCCTGATTGGCAGTGAACAGGTGACATTGCTCGCAGAAGAACCGTTAGGGAATAGAGATTCTCGAATGGCAACTAGAAACTAGACGATGCAGTAATAAGAAGGCACCTACCTGGACCGTAGGCATTATGAAGGTTGTGGGAAGATGGATGAAGAAGGCTCAAGACCGTTCTTTGCGGTGCTCTTTGGAGGAGGTCTTTGTCTAGCGGCACAACTTCTCCAGGCTATTAATGATGAAAATGACTACTATTGTTTTTGGTCATTATAATTAATACTAAGGTGTCCTTTCAAAGAACATCGGAGAGGCCTTCAAGAAGGCCCTTGAAAGTTCATTGATCAACATTCAGAGAGACAAGGTTACTATAATATAAAACTTGTTTTAATTTTATAACTGCCTGACCCAGGTTAATAATGGTATAGAAAACAAAAACTTGGAATGGATAAAGAGATAAAATCGTGTTTTTCAGACAAGCGCAACTGCGCAGAACTTAATACCGAATAATAATGTTTCTTAAATCAATGTCCACTAAAATAAATCTGTTATCGTTTCCATCAGGCTAGCTGTCTGACTTTTATAATGAACTATCTGACCCGCCCGCAACTTCGTTCGCGTATTCAAGTACCTATCCTTCTATCTTGACTCTTGTCACTTCGTACACTTGCGATCTTGATTTTCCGACCGCGTGTTACGTGTGTACGGAAGCCTCAGAGCGCGAGCCCTTTATTCCAAATTGTTTGATAATGTCCTTCTAAGTGAATAAATAAACTTGTAAAAAAATGTAACAAGGTTATTGTCATAATTTATTTGATTCAATCAAGCAACAATTTAAAATAAAGCTTTAAAGAATTATGATAACTTTTTTGTTTTATTTTGCACATGTAAGTGGTTTTTACTGACCCTTGTCACCTCTAAGACAAAAAATGAACGTAGTATTTATTAAGTTGTTCCATTCGATTCGATTTCAAGGTCGTTACGTTAGGTTAATGAACTAGAAAAATGCAGTATTATAAATCGTAATACGGTTTTTATTTATCTTTAATTTAATTTTTTAATTTATTAATTTATCTTTATGAAAAATAAAACTAAAATGGCTATATTCTAAGATTATCAGAACTGTGCTATAATATGGGAGTATGAAATAATGTACTCCACTAAAATGTGGTCACACCACATTTCCTCAAAATCATGAAAGGCTTCTCTCGTGATGCATTTTAACAAACATTTTTTTTTGGAGAAAATCCATTTTGATTATATAAAGATGGCTTAGTGCGAGTAGGGATCGAGCCTTGAGACTTCCGTACACGAGTAACACGGGCTTAGAATTCCAGATCTCAAGTGTGCGAAGTGACCAGAGTCAGCGTTAGAACGAGTGTGTCAACTAGAGTTTAATGAACCTTCTGTCGTGATTCATGATTTGATATTCATAATTTGAAAGTAATACATTTATTTCTTATAATGGCAAAATAGCATTTGGAATTTAAAATATTTGTTAGCTGGCAATAGCAGAACAGAACAGATTCTGTGCGTGATTGGACAGTTGCCGGTAGCCAATCACGAACGGTGTCCAATCACAGCATTTGGTTTTTTTTTATAACCGACCGGAGGTAACCTTTAAGAAAATGTTGGAATGGACTGGCATTCTTTTTCTGGAAGCCGAGCAGTGAGCATTGTCGTGTAACCAGTGTTCTAGTATAGAACTAAAAGTTGTTATTGAATCTAGAATATTCCACAAGTTCGGAATAAATAAAGTGGTGTTGTCAAGTGTTATTCTCGTTTCATTACACTTCTAGCCACAATGAACGTGAAAAGAACATCGCCCTATTTCTAAAACATTTCAAAGTGACTCATGCAATTCTATTGGAATATAATAACTTGACTTTAAATTGATATTAGCTTAGGGCAGGCTAGGCTGTGAGTATCTAATAATCGAAAGTAAAGTAGTAAGGCTAGTAATCGAGTACCTATTCATATCATTGCAATAGCACCCTGAGACACGACTCATTTCGCGTTTATTTGACGGTCACAACTTCAACTAAGGTCCCCTTGACGTTGTTTCTAAGAGATCTAAATTACTATTACGGGATATAATTAAAGTGAAGTGAAACTATAATTTAGTTTCCTAACTGTTGTACGGAACCGCAACGCTTTATGACGTTTATGTTCATGGCGAGTTTTGCCGTTTAGCTTTTCAGTCTACGGATTCGGGTATGGCACGTTACACTTTGTTGCGTACAAGCATCGAACACAGAACAAACCAGAAATGACGTTCGATGAAATTTGTACGAGCTAATGTGTCGCTAAAAAGCATTGCGCATCTCCCGTGCGCATCTTTTTAATGTTGCAAGTTGGGAAACGATTTACCAATTTTGGGGTAATGTTTGTATGTGGGGTATACGTTGGGTACCCGATTACTAATACGGATTACTACAATAAGCCACTAAACCACTGCGGTGCATAACAAACGTGTGTTACATGCAGCGCACTTAGTTTCGCAGCCCAACAACCTTTCGTTACAGCGGAAACCGCAGTCAATTGCGTCCTATTTATCTCCAATAATTATACGCATTATCACATTAACCAATTATTTGAGAAAATGAGATAAGACTTGAGAACGGACGCATGAAATGTTGACGACGTGTACGGATGGGCTGATAAATGTGCTACTTATAAATGAAATGTGATTCCATCTTTATTCTTAACACGCCCAGTTTAATTTTATCATGTTGGAACAGCACAGGATGGCATATTTTAATTTTTTTTGTGACTCCGGACGATTCGGCGTCCGGCGACTGGCTGACACAAACTACTCTCAATGAGAGTAGTTTTAGTGGAGATAAGATTCACGCGTGCTAGAAAATCTCGCTGTGCCCTACCTCCTAAAAGGTTTTTCGCAGTTGTTTATTTTGGCAACTGTACAATCTATTTTCCCTGTATTTAATTGTATTTTGATTGCTCGATGTTCCCCTATGCGACCAAAATGCGATGAGATCAAAGATCCTCAGTTCGAAATTTTATTCATTTTACCTTCAAATGGCTCTGAAACGGAAACTTCCTGTATTACTTTTTTGTGGTCTCGTTTGATATAAAATCCTGTCAATCTGTAACAGGTTATATCAAAGCCGTTTTTTTATGATTCCGAATTCCAACAAGGAATTTTTATTATATTTTTGCCGTTTCCGTCTGTTCGCTTACGCGCATGCTTTTTGTGTCGTCATTCTGAAATTTTCTTTGCACAATCTTACTAATATTATAAACAAGCTTCCGCCCGTGGCGTCGCTCGCGTGGTATAAAAAGTAGCCTATATGCTATACCAGGTAAATAACTTTTACTATTCCAAGTTTGTGGTATAGGCGACGAGAACCGATAACTTATACCACAATGTCTGAAGACTAAGGTCTTCAACCAGTGCGTCCTACCCGTGATGACTTATGGTGCCGAGACGTGGACACTCACAGTGGGGCTCATACACCAGTTTAAGGTCGCACAGCAAGCTATGGAACGGGCTATGCTTGGAGTTTCTTTGAAGCATAAAATCCGAAGGATAAACCAAAGTCATCGACATAGCCCAGAGAATTGGCAAGCTGAAGTGGCAGTGGGCTGGCCATATATGCCGAAGAACCGACAACCGTTGGGGTAAACAAGTTCTTGAGTGGAGACCACTTCTAGGCAAACGTAGTGTGGGGCGCCCCCCAGCTAGGTGGAGCGATGACCTACGAAAGGCGGCGGGCAGTAAGTGGATGACAAGGGCCGAACACCGGGCTCAGTGGCGTGTATTGGGGGAGGCCTATGTCCAGCAGTGGACTAATGTGGGCTGATGATGATGATGATGATTCCAAGTTTCAACGAAATCGGTAGAGCCGTTTCGGCGTGATTGAACAACAAACATCCAAACATCTAAAATCACATAAGTAGGTAAGTACCAAGTAGGGGGTAGTAGGCATACCTAAAGGTACTCGGAGCTTTGTTAAGTACCCCGAAAAATCATTCTCAACTTTTAATTTCATAACTTTGTATTCGTCACCAAAATAAATGACTGTAAATGACTGTGCAAAATTCCAGCTCAAAGATTTCAATGATGTACTAATAGTTTCGAGTAAAACTGCTCTGACTCGTTGGAAGATGGGTAGACGCACATGGCGAAACTAATAAAAGGGTCCTGGTTTCACTTCGGAACCCTAAAAATGTTGAGTTTCTGTTGTACCTCTAACAAACTAGTGGAAGCCCTTGCGGCTTCATCCGCGTGATGTAATTTCATTAGCTTCAACCCCCGCTGCACCTCCTCAGGGGTTGTATAAATTTAATACTCATAGGACTTCTATACCCCAAGCCAATATTTCACGATATAATTACGTTTACGATAACATAGCAAATGTTTTGCATTGCAATATTTGACTTTTGTCTATCGTATCGTAAGCGTAACGCTATCATGAATTATTCGTGCTCAAGCCACTGGCTTTGGCTATGCGTTGATTGTGATAGTCAGTAACGTCAGAGCTTTATATACATTGATGATTGATGAGTCGTTTCGCCGCCACTCCATCCATTGACGCTGACTCGAATACGAACCATAGGTTTACACCTCAGAAATGTTCAACGCAAACTGACAATAAACTTTCATTTCGCTTCGCAGATTCTAAGAGCAAACACTTGCTCGAAAAAGAATTCGCCTGGCGAAAGGCGCTTTCCTTGTTGCTATTTATTTTCAATGGCCATAAGCTCTCTAGTTCTGTGTTTCACAAACTTTTCCACAAACGGCCCATCAGTGTTTGACTGACACAGAGAAAGGACCCCTTGGATTTCACGAAAGCGTTACACCATCGTCCATAAAACAAGTCTAATATAAGCCAATCAAAATTAAGATTTGAAGCATCGCCGATATCATTGGCTGATATTTGACTAAGCGTTACACTTGCGATATACTATCGTATCATTATATGTATCGTATTCATCAGTCACAATGACTGTTTAAAACAAGATCATGAATTACCAATACGAATACAAGACAAGAAATATTAACAATATTAAATTATTTATTATATTATTATTATTTACAATATTATTATTAATATATACGAGACAGGAAATATTATGGAGATTTTAATTATGGTTACACTTGAAAGTAACATAGCCTTGACAATATTGGGTGTTTATTATTGTCATTTAAATTTGTTGTGGCCATCTGGCTTGATCAAGAGACCTACGTTTGGGAAACGCTGTTCTAGCCCCTTCTTTCTCTTAATGAGTACTATTTCACATTTAATGGAGCACAGGCTTAGGGTTAATCATCATCTTATTAAATGAAAGAGGAAGTTACAGCGGTTCAACTAAGACAGGTAAAATTGAAAGCAATCTAAACGTAATGGAAAATATTTTTCTATAGTTTTATCTAAGATGCCTTTAATAAGTTTCTAAATGGATCTATTTTGCGTCTTATGTTCTAAAATATTTCAAATGAGCTGTAAAAATCAATCATTATACCTGTTTCGGACAACAAATTGCGAGATTACAATAGACTTCGTTACAAAGGTGATTAGGTTACTAAAAACAGCTTATTTGTAAAAGATCGGGAAACTCTTAATTTAGATTTTTATTTTTTTCTATTTATTGATAGAATAGCTTCGAAGGCCGCTAAGCTGAAATGGGATTGGGCTGGCCATGTCTGCTGCATGCCAGGAGAGCTGTCGGCAAAAGCAGCCAGAGAGTGGTGCCCTGGTCTAAGGAGAAGGCGACGCGCGACGCTGCAGACCGATACGGAGATAGCGGGACGATCTCGAGCGATTTCTAGCAGAATGGGTTGCCGCGGCACATGATCAAGAGGTGAGGAGGGAATGGGGGAGGCCCTTGCCCAGCAGTGGGATATAAACATCTTAAAATAGAAAATAGGTAGAATAAGCCCCTTGCGGGATAATAATACTAGTTACGGAACACGTTATATAAATACAAACCGTTTAACATTTTGATGTATTTAATTAAATAAAACTTAAAATCATTTTGATTGTAACACTTTAATTAGGAAAAGACAATTCGCAACCGCGCTGAGAGGCTATCTCAAAGCGCCAAGAAAATTATTCAACGAATTTCTGAAATGAATTTTGAACTGCTGACGTATTTAAATTTATTTTAAAGAGTTTTTAGTACGAGCTATGTTCCGGGTCGTGATTGCTTTAATTTTTAATCTTTGTGGTATTACTTTGAGTTGATGGGAATTTCAAAATTTAAGGATATGGATTATTAATGATACCGCAGGAAAATTATCCACCAACCTCAAGAAAACGTGGTATCTCAATTAATAATGATTAAATAAATAATTTCCTCATCCAACCGTTGCGTTAGTCTTAGTTTCTTTAAACCTGCATTAAAGTGAATGGCACAACTGGCTTTATGACCTACCATGTGATTAGGTTAGGATTAGCACAAAATTAAACTTTGAGCTTATTAAAATTGCAAGAAGAATATAATTAATGGGAGAATATGATTGAAGTTTAAAAAACATAACAAAAAAACAGCAATTCTATGTATTTTTCGACCTTCTCTCGTAATGGTTTCAATGGCCCTAGCACGAATAGTTCATGGTAACGTTTTCGCTTACGATACGATAGCAATTGTCAAAGATTAGCCACTAAAAATAAAAAGATTTCAAGCATGTCCACACTTAACCCACTTAGAGCACTGGTGGAGGGGTGGCAGTGGCCTTCCGATCCACAGCACATCCATCCAATGCACCAATGGATTTTCCATTCGGAAAATTTATGTGCGCTATGCTAATGCTCTAAAACGGTGAAGGAAAACATCGTGAAGAAACCGGCATGCACGAAAGGAGCCTCTGAGAGGCGCACTTTCATCCTTTCACTACACTGATTCTTGCATCGGCGGTCATAGGCCATTTTCAGGGCCACCATACCTCAACCTGGACACTGATCAAAGACAGGATGACCAAAAAAGAATCAGTGACACGAAAAGAAGAAGAAAACTTATCCCACATGGATGAAATTTATACGGAACCACCCCCCACGGTCATACCCGAGTAAAATCTGACTGACAACAGAGTAAAATCTGACTCTGCCATTCCGTAGTCGTAGTTGCTTATTGATTACCTCTGTTCTTTGGACTCGGTTTAAAAACCCTATAAAATAACCATTATTTAGTTATTTAGTACTCCAATAATTACAGTTTGTGGTCTAAAGTACCACATTTTGTGTTATAAAATAATTATTTATAATCTGTTTTGATTGTGGTCGCGCCTGCTGTGTTGTAATTAAATAGCACAAGTTTTTTCACACGGTATCTACTTCAGAATTTAATCAAATTACCATTTGAGATAATAATGTTTTTATTGAGCTAACAAATAATTTAATGCCAGTTAATAGGTGCTGTTCGGACCACCGCCACAATTATTTTATTATAGCGTTAATTTTCTGAAGGACTATCAGTGTAAATGGAATTTTCAACAGACCACCATACCTCATCGACCTTAATGCAGGATGACCAAGAAAAAACCAGAACTACAACAAGCAAGCAAGCAAAAATATTTTTGATTATTCATCATCATCATTGCAGGCGCAGGACGTCCACTGCTGAACAAAGTCCTCCCCCGTAATTTCCAGCGTGACCGACCTTGACCTTGCACCCAAACAATCATTTGGGGGATTTTCCCATACTCGCCGCGCCGTGCATGCGAGTTGGTGAACGCAGATAAAGCTGTTGTAGTATGGAACGACGCCCATTCCCTAGCTTTTTAGGGTTCCGTACCATCATTTGGAAAAACGGAACCCCTATAGGATCACTTTGTTGTCCGTCTGTCTGTCTATCTGTCCGTCTGTCAAGACCCTTTTCCTCAGAAATGGCTAAAGGTATCAACTTGAAATTTCTACCTATTAAGGTCTGTAGATATGATGCTGTATAAAAATCAAAGCTCTAGCTTAATGCATTACAAATGATAATATGGCAATGAATGTATAATTTTTGTATGGAAATGGCAAAAGAGAAAAACCTCTAGGGTTACTCTAGGGTACTTCCAGTTACCTCACAATTCTGAAATTTGATATGATTGCTAGGAGCTTTTGTAACACAATTAAAGGAAAAGTCTGAAATTGAGGAACTTCGTAGTTTTTTAGGAAACAAAGTTATATTTGCGGTCAGTGTCATACAACGAGTACGTGAGCGACCGCAAATATAAGTTTGTCAAATTTTATTTTCTAACCCCGTGTTTGGATTTTCTGACTGGTAAGTCCATTGGTGCACGACCGGGACTCGAACCCACTACCAATGGTACGGAAGCAACAGGGCGCGAGTTCTCGCACTTGACTGTCTTTATTTCCCTTAGACACCGTACACAGGTAGTAATACGATACTTATTACGAATTGTATATTGCTAATATACCTATTCAATTTTACGTTAATAATCCCTGCCAATATAATTTTTTATCCAGATTTCCCCCGAGAGATGTATTCAAGGCCCTATGAATCTATATACATTTTATGACAAAGAAAAAAGATCGAGAGTGTAATAAACATTTTATTATCTACGGGTGCCATGAATACGCTATTTGAATGCGTGGTAACTGGATTTTCTTTATTCTTTATAGAGTGTATAGAATAAGAAATTCCTATAGAGATAGTCTAATCTAAACACCCTTCCAGTGTGTTACGTTGTGTAACGTCAAGTGTGCTTCCTATAATGTTTAGTGGAGTGGCGTTCATATTTAAATTAGACGATCCGATTTTATGTATAGCTACATATAAAGTTGTAATTTTACGATAAATTTTCGAAGTAGATTACATGTAGGTACACACCATCAGGAGGAGGTAGGGCACAGCGAGATTTTATCGTTCTGAATTGGAGCAGCCCGCTTGGAGAGGTACCTCCGCCTTGCAAAAGATCGCAGCCAAATAACATGTTTGACTGACATAGAGAAGGGACCCCTTCCTTTCTCTATGTCAGTCAAATACGCCCAATTAGATGGATTTCACGAAAGCGTTACACTTGCGATACGAAAGCAATAGTCAAATATTAGCCACGCTATCGTGTATTATTCTTGCTTGGACCTCTGAACCGGGTTCCAACAGTAGGTCAAATCATGCACATGTGTAATTTCATGTGTTTAAAATAATGAATTGTGTCATCAATATTCTAAAAACACATAACTAGTAATTCTACGTTCATGAAAAACAATGGGAAGTTGCCACTAAATTGTAATAACAGAAAATTAATTGACCATAACAAAACTATTACACCCTACATTATCCTCAAATTAAAACAGCTACTAAGCGCACCATTTACCTATTCCCATTTTCATTTCCACACAATTAGTTTTAAACAAACTAATTGCGTGGAAATATTTGTTTCATCTCCAATAGTAAGCGGCGATAGTTTCAAGCCGAGCTAATAAACTGTACTGTTTACTCGCACCGTCATCTGGCAGAGCCGATATATACACAGTAACTTGTGCCAGTACGTCAAGAATACTTTAAAAAAATAATAATTATAAATTAGAACATAGTTGAGCGAGCGAGCGAATCGGCGTTGTATTTATATCTGTCATAGCATTTTATTTTATTTTATGTATTTTATTTATATAATTTATTTATTTAGGAACACCGAACAACTACATTATATTGTAAGGTACAGTGAGTAGTAGGTACATAATTGCATTTGTAACAAATTATTAATAATGTAGTCCACAACGTTATCGACAACTTAAGTATATAAGAGTAACAAAAGAGGCCAGCTATAGGGCCCGTCATATAAAATATTTTCATTTACTGCTATGACAAAAGAAATAATAGACGGGAATACTATGCTGAGAAAGCTTATAAGATATAAGAAAAAGAAGTTATCAGGATTACTTATGAAGAGTTAAGAGAAAATGATGATTTATTGAGTTTGACCTGATTTGACTCCAAAACAGCTGATTTTCGCATAGAGTTTTTTCAATGAAAAATGTCGAATTTCCAAATGTCGTAGAAAAACTTTATTTCACATTGGGTGTAGAATAACCCCCTTTCGGGATGGTATACATGTTATGAATCACCTTGTATATATATATAAATGTAATATGAAAGTCGAGTTCGCAAACAATCAGAACGTATGTGTGGGACACATGCATGCGCCGGAGCGCATGCGTCGCCGTACTGCCAAGCAATTTTTTTTTTTTCGAACGGATTTATATGCTGTGGGTCTCTTATGACCACTGCCAGCTACACCGGGCTAGGCGAGCGCAGAGGGCGCTACTGCCGAAAAAAGGTTAGGTTTTGGCAACGAGCGCAAGGGCACCACTTAGGTACGGACCTCGGCTTGGGCTGTTGCCAGAGAGAGGTTTTTTGAGGAGGCCATCACCCTGACGGGGTGGAAACGCAGGGACGGGACGTCGTCGTCGACCCCGCCGGCGGGGTCGGTGTGATGTATTGAGTGTTTTTTATGTGTCGGAGTTAGATGAAGGGATCGCCTCCGCGTTAGCGGAGGTGATCTCGTCATCTGGATCTTCAAGAACATGTCTTGGCCTACGGAGGAATTTCTCACCGTTAAGTACGATGGGGTAGTCTGGGACGTTTGAAACGAGCGGGTTCGGATGGTGAGGGGCCGAGTCATAATACCGCCTTGAGGCACGTTTCATGAACTGGGCTATGGTTTCGAGGTTGAGGTCTCGATGTAGGTCAACGTTACGAACGTACCATGGTGAACCAGTGGCTTTCCGCAAGAATTTATTTTGGATAATTTGCAGGGACTTTACGTGTTTGGAGTGAGCAAAAGCTACTGAGGCGTAAGTCATGACTGGTCTTATGCAAGCTTTGTAAAGCGTCAACTTATTTCTAAGAGACATTTTACTCTTCTTGCACAAGAGGGCATGGAGCCGGCTAAGATAAAACTTGGCGTTGTTGCCAACTTTCTTAGTGTGCTCGCGGAAGGATAGACGACTGTCTAGGATGACCCCGAGGTAACGGGTAGACGGTACCCAAGGGATGGGTTCGCCGAAGAGGGTGATAGTCCTGAGGGGACTTTTGCTATTGGGCCTGGTTATGCCCTGGTGAAAGTACACTGCTGCACTTTTAGTCGGGTTGACCTCGATGCGCCATTTGCGAAACCACTCGCCAAGATCGGAGAGGGCTTGCTGCAACCTTATACACACCCGATTGGCGTTCCTATCGGATGTGTATAGGGCTGTATCGTCCGCGAATAGGGCGATTTCCACCTTATGGGTGCGAGGTATGTCGCTGGTATACAGCGTGAACAGCAGTGGGGAGAGGGCAGAGCCCTGGGGGACGCCGGCCCTGATGGGGCGGGGGTTGGAGAGCGTGCCTTCGACGCGGTATCGGAAGCTTCGATTTTGGAGGAAGTCTCGCAAGATGAGTACGAGTCTGACTGGCACTCCGATTTTGGAAAGCTTGTACAGCAAGCCGTTGTGCCAGACTTTATCGAAAGCTTTCGCTACATCGAGGAAGATCGCGCCTGTATCAGCCGGCCAGATGCCGGAGAAATTGGAGAGCACATGCTCCGTGATGCGGAGCACTTGCTGCGGGCACGAGTGTCTGGCTCGGAAGCCAAACTGTTCGTCCGGGAGGAGATTATGTTCGAGAACATGGGACCAGAGACGATTCAGAAGGAGTCGCTCATATATTTTCCCCAGGGAGCTGAGGAGACTGATAGGGCGGTAGCTAGTAGGCTCCGACATTTTCTTGACCGGTTTGGGAATGCCGATGACAGTGGCTTCCTTCCAGGCATCGGGGAAAGAGCAGGTCGCCATAGCCGCATTGAAGATGCTGACGAGGAGATAGATAAGGGCAGTGGGAAATTGCTTTAGGACCCTATTGCTGATGCCGTCAGCGCCAGGGGCCTTTCGCGTGCGGAGATTTTTAATAATCGCCTGAACCTCTGCGGCCCTAACATGGTTAAGGGGACAGTCGGTTGGATCTGAGGAAGCTAGTCGTTCGACTTCACTGTCCACCGTATGGAGGTGCACAGGGTCGACCGGGTTGAGGCTAGGGGAGCATTGGGACTCGAGGCTTTCAGCTAAGCATTCAGCCTTTTCGTCGTCATCGAACGCACAGGTTTGATCGGGGCGGGTCAGAGGGGGCATGACTGAAACAGTATCCGCTTTCATGGATAGAGCCAAGTCCCAGTAGGCCAGGTGGCTTGGCTTGAGCCCGGAGAGCGTGCTGTCCCACTCGTTATTACGGTGGTCGCGGACCCGGCTCTTGACTAGGCGCTCGAGAGCGCGCAGTCGGCGTCGGTTAATGTTGGTGGGCCATGAGCTATAGCGTCGGATCGCTGCGTTCTTCTCCGTGATAAGCCGTTTCACATCATCTGGCAAGGCCCAGCGGCGGTCGGCCACCACTGGGACCACTGCCAAGCAATTACAGGCGCGTTATAGTTATAGATATGCCGTCTCGCTCTTGCGCGCGGATCTGTCCCTGTCTAGGGCTATCCGCGCGAAGACGACGTGTAATAAATTTGCGCTTGCTCCGGTAGTGCTAATAGGAGTGCTACTTATTTTGTATATAGTTAGGATAATTTTGACAATAAATGGAGTTCAGTAAGTTCTTGGTGTTTTATTCTCTCTACCTAAAAGTGATCATAGCTAGGACCAGTCAGCTCAGTACTAGGCAGGAGATTAGGTAGGGACATCGTCAAACCTCTACCCCTACAACGTCAAACCTCTGCTACATCGCCAAACCTCATCGTACCTACCTCCATCACATTGCACGTAGCCGCGTAGCTACCATATTTTGGTGACCCTCGACTTGAAGAAACTTGGAACAAGCAGGAACATGGAGGACAAAACAAGAACAGGATTGGAAGCCACGGAATCAAGCACCGATGTACCCATGAACCTGGCAGCTGTCTCAGTGCAGTCTAGATTGCTACCATTTTGGCGTGAATACCCGCGTCTTTGGTTCGTGCAATTCGAAGCGCTTGTCGATCCGCTCAAAACTAGCGATGAGAATAAGTACCGCTATGTACTCGGACAGCTACAGCCTACGGATCTGAAACATTTATCGGATATTTTACTCAAGCCGCCAGCGATCGGGAAGTTCGATGCGATTAAGAAGCGTTTACTTTCCGTGTACGAGCAATCTGAGATCAAGAACTTCAAGAATCTTATCAGTGGATTAGAGCTGGGCGAGCAAAAACCAACGCAACTACTCAGACGTATGCGTGAACTAGGAGGAAGCATGATCACAGAAGAAGGGATCAAAATCGAGTGGTTGAACCAGTTGCCCCAGCAAGTCCGAGTAGTTCTATCCGTGAATACCGACTCGTCACTCGAGATGCTCGCTGCGATGGCCGACAAGATGTTAGAATATTCAGAATCCCGCAGCACGGTCGCAGCTGTTTCCAGAACGGAACCTAGCACGAGTGACGGTCCGAGTCAGCAAGTCGTAGCTACTCAACTCGACGTGTTGTCTAAGCAACTGGAGAAGCTCACGTTGGAAGTAGCCGAATTGCATAACCGAGGGAGATCGCAATATCGCCGTCCCTTTCACTCACGTACTCGGTCCCGCTCAAGGTCAGCCAAGAGGCTAAAGGAAGGAACATGGCTATGCAAATATCACTTCCGATACGGCGAAAGAGCTAGACGCTGTGAATCGCCGTGTGCTAAGAAGAATTCCAAGACGGAAAACTAGAACGCACGCCGACCGTGGCGGAGGTCGGTGTTGTTCCCGCTAGTAACCGCCTATGTGTCTACGATCGCAACACTACGCGTCGTTTCCTCGTGGACACAGGTGCTGACATATCAGTCCTAGCCTACTCTTCAGCATTAAGGAAGAAACAGACATCAAGCGCCTACAATTTATATGCAGCAAACGGCACACCGATCAAAACGTATGGCGATGAAAGTATGCAACTGGATTTTGGACTCAGGCGTTGTTTTCGATGGACGTTCGTGGTGGCAGATGTGAAGACATCCATCTTGGGAGCGGATTTCCTGCGGCATTTCAAGCTGCTGGTTGACCTACACCGCAAGAAGCTTATTGATCAAGTTACCGAACTATCCATCAACGACGTAGAAATTGCCTCAAGCCAAGAAACGGTCCATGTAATAAGCCAGAACCACACGTACCATGAAATATTGAAGAAATATCCAGACGTACTTCGACCGATGTCCTTGAAAACACCGTCCAAACACAATGTTGTGCATCATATTGAGACCACGGGTGCACCACTTTATGCACGAGCGCGTCCACTACCGCCTGATAAATACAAAGCCGCAAAAGCTGAGTTCGAGCGCCTGATGGAAATGGGCATTTGTGAACCGTCGAAAAGTCCATGGGCAAGTCCACTGCACGTTGTGAAGAAAAAAGACGGAAGCCTACGATGTTGTGGGGACTATCGGAGACTTAATGCCGTTACGCAGCCAGATAGGTACCCAATACCTAGAATTCAAGATTTTACGTACGATTTACACGGCAAGAAAATCTTCTCAAAGTTGGATTTGAAAATGGCGTACTACTGGATACCTATTTCGGAAGAAGACGCACAGAAATCCGCAATCATCACTCCCTTCGGTCTCTTCCAGTTTAAATCCATGACATTCGGACTCCGCAATGCCAGTCAAACATTTCAGCGGTTTATGCATGAAGTACTTCGGGGCGTCAAGGATTGTTTCGTATTCGTGGATGACGTATTATTATGCAGCGAGAGTGAAGAGGAGCACAAAACGCTACTTCACGAAGTTCTGAGCCGCTTGAACAATTACGGGGTTACGCTCAACGTAGACAAGTGCGAGTTTGCCAAGTCCAGGATCAACTTTTTGGGCTACGAAGTAACTACCGAGGGAATCAAACCTACAGGAGAGCGCACGGAAGTCATCTCTGCCTACCCCCAACCGAAGACTGTCGTAGAACTACGTCGTTTCCTGGGAATGCTGAATTTTTACAGAGACTGTTTGCCACGTCAAGCCGATCTACAGCACGAGCTGAACAAATACTTACACGACAGGAAGAAAAACGACAAGACTCCAATTAATTGGACGCCGGAAGCGGAAGTAGCATTTCAAAAATGCCGACAAAGCATATTGGAGGCTACAACTTTAACGCACCCTGTACTCAGCGCTCCGCTCAGCATTATGTCAGACGCGTCAGACCACAGCATCGGCGCAGTTCTTCAGCAATATATTGGAAACACTTGGAAGCCTTTGGCCTACTTCTCAAAGGCAATGAGCAGCACACAACGCAGATACAGCACGTATGACCGCGAGTTACTAGCTATCTACGCCGCTGTCAAGCATTTTCGCCGCCTCATCGAGGGATGCGAAGTCGAAATACTTACGGATCACAAGCCGCTATCTTTTGCCTTATCGCGACCTCCAAGTAGCAGCGATACGCCGCGACGAGAAAGGCAACTACATTTCATAAGCCAATTCTGCTCAAAAATCGTGTACATTCAAGGAGAGAAGAATTCCGTCGCCGACGCATTATCAAGAATTGAAGAGATCCAATGTCCGTCAAATATGGACTACGATGCGCTATCCAGGGATCAGAAAAACGATGAAGAATTGAAACACCTCCGGCTACAACCCAACTTGAAGTTCGTGGACGTCTCACTACCTGGGATCGCACAGCAAATCACGTGCGAGCAATCTACGTCCACACTACGCCCGTACCTACCTGCGACACATCGTCAAGCAGCATTCAAAGCGCAACACGACCTCTGTCATCCGGGAATACGTACTACGAGGAAGCAAGTGACATCGAAATTCTTTTGGCCTTCGATGAACAAAGATGTCAGCACTTGGACCAAAAATTGCATCGGATGTCAACGAGCGAAAGTCAATCGGCATAATGTCACGCCGTTTGGTACCTTTCCCGCTTCGGAACGTTTCGAGCACGTTCACATCGACATCGTGGGACCACTTCGGCTGTCGCAAGATTACAGATACTGCGTGACGATGATCGACCGATTCACCAAGTGGCCCGAAGTTGTTCCCGTATGCGAGATAACGGCAGAAGTTGTCGCCAAAGCTCTCTACGAAAATTGGATTGCGAGATTTGGTTGCCCGCTCCGGATTTCTACCGATCAAGGAAGACAGTTCGAGTCATCACTTTTCAACGCACTGATGAAGAAATTCGGCATAACCAGAATACGTACGACGCCATTCCATCCGCAATCAAATGGCAAAATTGAGCGATTTCACCGCACGTTGAAGGCAGCGCTAATGGCAAGAGGGGTAACTACGCAATGGAGTGAGGAGCTACCTACTGTTTTACTCGGGCTACGGACAGCACTACGTGAGGACAACAACCTCAGTCCGGCACTACTTACATATGGATCTACGCTACGCATTCCTTCAGACTTCTTTGCTCCGTCAAGCTCGAAGATTGAAGATGCAGAATTTGTACGTCGCCTAACCGAAGCCATGGCAGCACTTGCGCCCGTTCAACGCTCTGCCACAGTGACCGCACGACCATTCGTGCACAAGGATCTGGTTTCCTGCACGCATGTTTTCATCAGAAACGACACAGTCCGATCGCCTCTCACACCACCATACGACGGACCATTTCCAGTGCTACAGAAACACGAGAAATACTTCAGGATTCAGCTGCCGAAACGAGTTACAGTCGTATCGCTGGATAGACTCAAACCGGCCTACATTTGTAACGAAGACGCAAGTTCGACTCCAGTCAGCGAAGCACCGGCACCGGCTCCAGCAGCAGCTCCAGCGGCGGAGAAACCGTACGTCACTAGGTACGGCCGAACAGTCAAGAGATCCGTGCGATTCGCTTGATGGGGGGTACTGTGGGACACATGCATGCGCCGGAGCGCATGCGTCGCCGTACTGCCAAGCAATTACAGGCGCGTTATAGTTATAGATATGCCGTCTCGTTCTTGCGCGCGGATCTGTCCCTGTCTAGGGCTATCCGCGCGAAGACGACGTGTAATAAATTTGCGCTTGCTCCGGTAGTGCTAATAGGAGTGCTACTTATTTTGTATATAGTTAGGATAATTTTGACAATAAATGGAGTTCAGTAAGTTCTTGGTGTTTTATTCTCTCTACCTAAAAGTGATCATAGCTAGGACCAGTCAGCTCAGTACTAGGCAGGAGATTAGGTAGGGACATCGTCAAACCTCTACCCCTACAACGTCAAACCTCTGCTACATCGCCAAACCTCATCGTACCTACCTCCATCACATTGCACGTAGCCGCGTAGCTACCATATATGTAATTCGTGATCTTCATTGCGAAGTTCAACAAGTGCGAAGAAGTGCGAAGTAACATAACTTTCAAACCATCAATCCAGTCTGCATGTAATTTTGTAGGTCATGAGGCCGTACTATCAAAATTTGCTGGTAAGAATATGAGTAAAACCGGACAACATTCTGAAATAATAGGTATATGTACCTTTGTACGAAATTCAATCTAACATCACCGGCCCGGTAAGCTGTACCACGGCCGTGGTACACCCTGCCGATCAACAATGAAGCTCTGGCCCTCCACCAATTTGCACAGGATGTACGTGGTAGGATATGGTCAAACCCTCCTTATTTTGAGGGAAGCCTATGTCCAGCAGTAGACTTCTGATGATGATGACTAAAATTCCTTGAAAAGCGGTCCTCAGCCTCGTTTATACGCAAACTTGTACGATCACATTTTGTAAGAATTACATTTTCGTAGTTTATCACAGATTGCTTACTGGATTTATCAACTGTGTACAAAGGACAGTCGCAACACCCAACCCCACGATATAAAGACCCTGCCATCAGATCTAGAAATTGGATTGGGAGGATCGGCGGTTATTCAGCACTGATATTACTCTGTGGCATCGGGTTTGAACTATCTACGTCATATCCGATTCTTTTTGACGACCTTTGTTGAGAGTTTGATGGGATTTTGGGAACGTAATGTGATAGAGCAATATTAATAATGTCGTAGAAAAGTTTACGAGGTATTTGTAATGCAATTAGAGAGCTTGTTTGTTGATGTGGCGTGTGTGAAAAAGTCAAGGATGTGATTTTAAGTTTTGTAGAGCGTTGATTAGGAGGAGGGCACAGCGAGATTTTCTCTTTCTAAATTGGAGCAGCCTGTCTGGGAGGTACCTCCGCTTTACAGAAGATCGCAGCCAAAAAACATTATTGGTCGAGCGAGCGAAACGAGTGAGAACTCTCAAACAACTTGGACGCTTTGGCGTTGTATGTTTGTATGATTTAAGAGTAAGTCTTGAAGATTTCGCGAACCAATTTCAGAAACAGAATAAAATTAGAAAGCAATAGGTATCTATGAAAATAATGTTAGTCCGATGTCAATCTAAAGTCGTGTTCAATCAAACGCGTGCGATATAATTATGCCATCTTAAATAATAAAATAAATAAAAAATATTCCGGACATATCACACACGGTCAACTGATCCCAAACTAGGCATAGCCTGTACTATGGGTATCAGAGACTGATATACATAAAAGATATATATTTAACACCCAGACACAGAACAAACATTTGTGTTAGTCACAAATGTTTGTCCAGTGCGGGAATCGAACCCGCGACCTCTAGCGCAGAAGGCAAAGTTACTACCAACTAAGCTATGAGGCCAGTTACAAAATATACATACGTCCACAAAATACAGTCAATTTTGAGTTTAACTATGTTGGTGTACGATTTAGCTCAATGAAATCGCAAAAGCCCATAAAAATCAAAGTCAAAATTGCCTTTATTCTCTAAATTTTGAATGACATATCGCACGCCCCGTTTGAATAAAACCTGAGTCGAGTGAAAAATATTGACGCAAGAATGCCAGGATATGATTCGATTATCTTCGTCGAAGGTTTCGCCGGAAATTTCCGGCAAGCAGTCGCTTTTGAAATCCACCGACAAATATTTAGACGCTCTCAACAGGATCTCAGCGATTCAAGGACAACATAGCTGGGTCTGTGTCACTAATCGGCCTCTAAATGACTAGAAAACAACAGCAAACTAATCACTTAGGTTTGAGGTCTATCTTTATTCTTTACTACACATGGCTTCGCTCGCGTAGTACCTACGAGGATAAAAAGTAAGTTATATCTATCTCTCTGCCAAATATCATCTAGATCCGTTTAGCCAATCTAGCCGTGATTGAGTAACAAACTTCCATCCATCCATCCAAATTTCCACATTTATAAGATTATTATTAATAAGATAGTAAGATAAGGTTATAAGATTGTCTATCGCAAAAAACATAAAAAAAAACAAAATAAATGAAAAGACATTTATAAAGGCGAGCATATAGGTTGTCTGGTAGAGATCGCTATTCAGCGATAAGACCGCCTATTGTTTGACATAGTTTAGTTTTTATTGTTTTATTTTTACTGTTTGTACTGTATGGTGTGTAATAAAGTATTTTCTATCTATCAATCTTTACCCTAAAAAAGTTTTCCCCCTCAGGCATCCTCAAGAAGATCAACGCTTGGAGATCTAATAGGTTATCTAATGTTAAGGAGTCATGAGCCAATTATTTATTTTTAGAAAAAAAAAAAACAATTCTCTGCAAAATTTCAAAATTTCAGAACGTATGATTCTGACGCAGCAATAAAAATAATTTTCTTAATGCACGACCACTCGGCCACTCACGTGGACAGACCCTGACATTCTGAGTGGATCGTGAAGTTGTAGCCTCGCACGTGTACCAACCACGTTTTGAGCGTGCCGCAGAGGTAAGCGATTTTTTACACACGTCATACCCGTCATAATGCCAGTCTGATGTCACAGACTGACATTATTTCCATTTCATCCTTTAATGGCCGTGGTGGCTCCGGCTGATGAATAGGCCCCTCCATATTTCCTATCCGTGGATGTCGTAACAGGTGACAAAGGAAAAAAAGCTTGTTGTAGCCTCGCACGTGTACCAACCACGTTTTGAGCGTGCCGCAGAGGTAAGCGATTTTTTACACACGTCATACCCGTCATAATGCCAGTCTGATGTCACAGACTGACATTATTTCCATTTCATCCTTTAATGGCCGTGGTGGCTCCGGCTGATGAATAGGCCCCTCCATATTTCCTATCCGTGGATGTCGTAACAGGTGACAAAGGAAAAAAAGCTTGGGGATGGGCATTGGGCGATCCCTATTTTAATAACGATAGCTCTAACTGCACTCGCCAACCCACGTGCTCAGCGTGGTGAGTATGGGCAATTTCCTCCCACATAATAGGAAGTCGTTTTGGAAATATGTGAGGGATGTTCAGCGATATTCAGCAGTGGACTTTTAATGGCTGGAATGATGATGATGATGAATTTATTTAAAAAAGATTATTTTTTGGACATTTCCTCTCACTTATTACTGTAACTGTACTGAGCACTGGTGGAGTTGTGGTAGTGGCCCTGCCTACCAATCCACAGATCGTGGATTGGCATTCCAGTCGCGGGCCAATGGATTTTCCATTCGGAAAAATTGATGTGATGATGAATGAACAGCTTATTTTGTCAGAGTTTTTTCAATAAAAAAAATTATTTTGCAAAAGGCCTAAATCTAACTTTTTTGCCAATTCCGCGTAGAATAAGCCCCTTTCAGGACAGCATACATGAACCCACTCTTTTATCATGTCCCTACAATAAATACTAGCGTACGCCCTTGGCTTTGCTCGCGTGGTATCTTGATAAAAAGGGGCAGTTTTGAAAAACCCTCAAATGTGTATTTCATTATTTGACTTTATGAGTATTTGTACCAAGTTTCAGATAAATCTCTCCAAGCGTTAAGATTCTCCCATACAAATTTTGACATCTTATTACACCCTTTTAAGGAGTAGTTTTGAAAATCTAAAAATACAATTTTTCCTTATTTCTATCATTCATTATTTTCAGTTAGTTTCAAATCTGTAGGTTCAAGGAATACGATTTTTCATACAAAAGTTTTAACCCCTTTTCACCCTCTTAGTAGTTGATATTTTTAAAATCCCTCCTTAGTGGATGTGTCTGGCATATAAGGCAGCTACTGTCCAAATTTCAGCGTTATAGCTTCAGCGGCTTGGGCTGTGCATTGATCGTGGAATCAGGCCTTGTGCATTGATCGTGGAATACCACAGACTCTCTATGACGCCAGAGAGAACCTTTGTCGTTCATACTACTATTTCTTCCCTGGCATCGCTTCAATGCTCCTATTCTGGCATCAAGTTATTTCCTAATGGCACAGTTACATTACACAAACGGGAATGTGTAATAAAGGAGATTGACAAAAAAAATAACAATACATTAAAGGAAGCGAGAAATTCCGAAGTGATTTCCGGAGAAAAGAATTGGATAGCTCTAAAAAATTAAAAAATGCTCCCTCTTAAGAAAAATGCGAGCTGGGGATTATTTCAAACTCCTTACTTAAACGTGTTCCGTTACTAAAATGGAATCATAAAAAATACTTAAGCCGTGTTCAAATGGCGTGCGATATGAGAACACCTACCAATTAAATTTTATAACAAAATGGTCTTTTGTTCTACTGTTTAAATTCAATTTGAGTTTGATCAATTTCTAAAAATAATATACTGTTATATTTATCTTCTTCATACAGAAATACATAACACCCAACAATCACTTAGATAGTCCTGACCCTACACTAAAATTCCCACTAGAATGTAGTGGGTATCAGAAACAACGTGTACCATGGTAACACCCAGACCCGGAACAAACATTTGCAGATTATGCAACATTTGTCCCGCAACGAGAATCGAACCCGCACCCCTGGCGTCTCAGACGGGCACTCGCCGCGCTGCGCGAACGAGGTCGTCATGGATGTGACAAAGTATACAACAAATAATTTTGTTGCTGAACAGTAGTTTTATTCGCACAAACATATACAAGATAATAACGATAGCAATATAACGTTTTTCTTATCTTATATTATGAGATAAGAAAAACGTTAGGCGTTCTAAGTAGGCAATAAATTGAACCTCATTTTAGTGAAATGAAATTCCTACCGAAACATTTTTTGTGGGATGATGTAAATCTAAAATTCATTATAGTCAAACAATGACATTGTTCTGGGTATTTGCCGCAAAAACGGAGATATTGTTATTACCATGTTTTATTAAAGTACCAACATTAAATTAAAGTAAAACATAAATTTACGTTTCTGCATATTGCGGCTATCGTAATAAATAGTTCTGAAATACTTTATTTAGTTTGTTATTT
The DNA here is from genome assembly GCA_947579855.1 of Anticlea derivata. NCBI lineage: Eukaryota > Metazoa > Arthropoda > Insecta > Lepidoptera > Geometridae > Anticlea > Anticlea derivata. Next base: position 3,252,706 of record OX388266.1, read on the forward strand.
GACTTCCATTGGGTAGCTTATTGAAATCAAACGGGTGTTTATCGCGTACCTTTTTTATTTTATTCCCGATATTTCGACTGTGTTTGTTTGTGTGTCTAACCGCAACACATCGAAACGTTAGTAGGGCAGGCTCGTTTTAAGGCTTGTTAGGGCACAGTGACATTTTCTCGTTCTAAATTGGAGCAGCCCGCCTGAGGTGGTACCTCCTCCTTACAGAATATCGCAGCCAAATAACATTATTTATTTCAAATAATGTTGTGTTCCTGCGGTGAGTAAGGCTGTCAGAGCTCTAAGGGTGAGGTGGTTCTGGGTCTGCAACGCGTGAGTGATGCCTCTGGTATCGTAAGTGCTTAGAAGCTATGATAACCGCTTACCAACAGGTAAGCCGTATGAGTATTTGCCACCTCAGTTGTATAAAAAAAACGTTAACGAATAAAATAAAAAAGGTACGCGATAAACACCCGTTTGATTTCAATAAGCTTTGTATACTGATCGCGAAAGTTTAAGAAATACTGTTCCATTAATTACTTTATACTTCACGTTATTATTATTTAATACTTTATTGCACACACATAATACAGTTGCACAAAAGGAGGGCTTAATGCTACAAGCATTTTCTAACACTCTTTGTTTACCTTGCGTTAGATGCCTTCTCGTTAGAAAGAACATCAACGGTAAAATCATTTATCAGCCCTTATCAACATTTGGATAAGCTGAAATAAGGCTGTGAAAATATTATACCAGCAAAATAAAACAAAAACGGCGAGCGTCACCAATTTTAATTTACGTTAAAATTTCACCAAAAAGCTCCATAATAAACTCTACTAATTAAGCTATAAAATTCAAAGTTAACAAACCTAATAGATAACTGAAAAGTTTGATAACATAATTTACAAATTTGTAACACGTTAAAATGTAGCAATTTGAACAACAGATTCAGGACAAGGCTGGAAATTCGCACTAGTAGCGCTTGTATGTTAAACTTTTGCTGGATTTTTACCGCATGATTGCTTCGCTGGTCAGTTGTGTAAATAAAATAAAAGTTTGGCGCGCTTTGAACGTTGTTCTTAGAGGATTTCACTATGGGTTTATACAAAGAAACTTGCTAGGTTGGTTCACACTTTAAACTGCATGACCTGCAAGCTATAAAAAGGAGGATTTGCAAGGATTTTTGTATGTTTGGGACGCAATAACGTCTGACATGTAAAATATATAGATCTCAGTATGGTCCATATTATTATATTCATATTCATTTTATTCAACCATTGTGTACACTGTGGAACACTTATTTACGTCAATAATCTACTGAACTTTAACCATATACATACTTCTACTATTCATCCCGACAGAGGCTTGCAATACTAATTTATAATTCTAATTCTAATCGGGGGTGGTTAGACCTGCACTGACTTCCCGCTGTGGGGTGTTTTGTACATTGTCCCCCTATGCTAACCCTACCTCAGCCAGCCCAGCTCCTTAAAATAGCGAAGCGGGACTTTGGATCGTTGGTAACATTCTCTCAGTATCCCTGTATGCGGCGATGTCTGGGAGCCGCTTCCGATCACGGCCCGCAGACCCGATGTGATCCTGGTCTCTTCCGTGGCTGCACAATTCAAAATTACGTGCTCTACTGTTTCTTCTCCCTGTAGGCAGCCCCAACATAATCCGCTGTCAGTAGCCTTGCAATACTAGTGTAAATGATTTAGTAGTATCTAAACTTATAATAAATAGTACATACTAGAATTTGGTTATCAAACTGGTAATATGCAAAACCTACATAGTGTTTTTCTTTTTCAGTCTTGCTTTTTCAATTCTAAAACGTAGCGATACAGTTATAGAGCTGGTTCAATTTGGAAAACAGCGCGAACAATCCTTTGAAATCTGATTTGCAATAAAAATAACAGAACCAAAAACGGGGCCGTTGAAAACCGAATAACACCGCGGACTGCGGCTGGTTAGAAAACATTTTGGAACAACCATCAGCCAATCTAGCTAGATAACGTAAAAGCTCCCATTACTTGCATTACCCCAGTATTTGGCTACCCGATATATTATTTCTTAAAACAAGATGTTTAGTACAAAACAATGTGTGCTGTACTGCTACTGAAAGTGGATATGGGTAAGAATGAAGTTGAATTGAAGATGACGACTATACACGGTGATTCATAATATGTATGCAATCCCGAAAGGGGTTTATTCTACAACCAATTGGAAAATCTGCTGTTTTAGGGTCAAATCAGGTCAAACTCAATGAATCAGCTGTTTTAGGTAGCAATCTTGATTTCGAGCTTCTTGTTCATTTAGTTATTAGACAAATATACCAAGAAACGCTAATTTGAGAAGACACGATGATTTCTCACCATTTAAATTGGTTTAAGACCGCATTCGAACCCGCGACCTTCAAATCGAAATTTGGAGTTCCTCCACTAGTCCAATACTATAAACACAAGGCTTTTTTCTTATTCACAAACATCACAAAATTATACAATCACTATCTGAAGTCATTTTATTCTTTACATTTTAGTCCCTTGTCTCCTTAACTGTATATTGTCAAGCCCTGCAGCAGTTTCCAAAAAAGATCAGTGAGACGAACAATAGATAACACGAGTGAAGGAATTGCAAATTCACGATTCAACAGTACAAAGGCAACACGAACGAGACGTGCCCAAACGTTACCCAATCATCACGTTTTTGGAGGTCATGTCCTGTGCATTTGCATGTGTAATGTGTTCCTAATTAGGGGTTTCAATTGAAGTGGGGAGTGTGTATTCATTATATTCGCTGCTGCTGCGATACCAAGAGGTATTCCGTCGACTATTCGTATGAAGTTTCGCGGTAAGCAGGAAAAACATGGCATACTTCCTGGGAATGCAGTATCTACTTGTTTTTTTGCAAAACAGGTTATGCTCCTAGTAGTAAAATATAATGATAAATTCTTGAATTTTAAAATAGTATTGAATTCTGTGGTGGCCCCGGCTAAAGAATAGGCCCCTCAATCCGCGGATGTCGTAAAAGGCGACTAAGGGAAAAAGCTAGGGGATGGGCAGCAGCGTCCCTCATTTTAACAACGATAGCTCTAACTGCGCTCGCCAACCCGCATGCCCAGCGTGGTGAGTATGGGCAAATCCCCCCACATGATAAGGAATTCGCTCTGTCTGTGGGGAGGCCATGTTCAGCAGTGGACGTCGTACGGCTGAAATGATGATGATGATTGAATTCTAATGTCACTGACCAATTGGCAAGATTTTTATAGTTTTTATAATCGATGGGATCGATAGGCAACAAGCCATGATTGATGCCTGATTCTTCTAGATCGTGAATAACAAGCTTAGCATGATGTAGTTTCGATACCGTTTCAAAATGATTTAATTGATATAAACACCAGCATTTAATTTTAATGGCGAGAAAGTTGTATTTCTGCTGTCTTTTCTGGCCTTTTGCATCGTGAACTAACAAAAAAATATATTGAATAACAAACCGATACCGATCCTAAGTTTTACCTGTAAGATGAAGGCGTTCATTAAAAAAACTGTTTAAAAAGGCTTTCATGATAACATTAGATAGGTTTGTCATTCAATAATTGACAATGTCATCAGAAATTGCAACTTTTCTCAAAAACAAAGTGAAAGTCAATTTGTTTCAATACATTCCCTAAGATCACTTTGAAAGTTTATCAAACCCTTTTGGAAAGACAAACACACTTACACTTACACTTACAAGTAGGTACCAGTGTGGTTCAGTCGTAAATTCAAATTTATGTAAACCGTTGTTCCAGAGAGGTATTTATTTGTACATCTCAGCTTAGAGCAGCTCTAACGTTAAGTTTCATTAAAACCTTATTGAGTGTTTATCACTTTATTGAAATTTGAAATTAACATAATTTAACTTTAATTTCAATTGATATGAAATATCTTCTGATTGAAAATTGAGCTAGAGAATGTTTAATAATAATAATAATATATTTATTTCAGGCTACTCGACATGTTACACAAACATGTGGAATACGCCATGGCCCTTATTAATAAATACCTTACAGACTAACATAAAAATTTAAAAATGTTTAATTTGACGTTCCTGAACGTGCATGGCCGAAAGAATGGAATAGTGTGTCGTCTCTTGGGTTTTGTACGGATAAAACGAGTTGGTGAATTCCCGCTTGATGCTGTTTGACGTGACGTTTTAGAGGAGGAAGGGCACAGCGAGATTTTCTCGTTCTGAATTGGAGCAGCCCGCCTGGGGAGGTACCTCCGCCTTACAGAAGATCGCAGCCAAATAACATTATTTGTTTTCAAATAGTGTTGTGTTCCTGCGATGAGTAAGGTTGCCAGAGCTCTTTAGGGGGAGGGTGGTTCGGGGTCGGCAACGCGTGCGTGATGCCTCTGGTATTGCAAGCGCTCATAGGCTACGGTAACCGCTTACCAACAGGTGGGCCGTATGCCTGTTTGCCACCTCAGTAGTATAAAAAAAAAAAAAAAAACGTTTCTCTGAAAACCTATGCTACACCTATTAAGCGTGTACTACACAGAGCACCTGTGTAAAATTTGGACTTGGCTTTCTACTCTAAGAAATTAATGTTGCACAGCAACCATCCTGAAAATTGAAGGTTTTCAGCAAGAAAACAACTTTCGATAAGTAATACATACTCAGAAAAAATGAGCTTACCAGTCTGAATGTATAGTAATTAATCTTCCCGAAAAATATTTTATAAATATTATTGCAAATAAGATATTAATTTTTTTTTTTTTTGCTGATATATGGTTAACGTTCTTATACAATATTTTTATTTCGAGGCACTGATTTCTATTATTTCGACTTCGTGTTACAACGTTAGCGTTAAAACTCAACGTGCTTGAAATATGCTTCGTATATTTCCTCCTTACCGCAGCGAGTGTACCCTGTGACTTTACTTTAGTTTGTGTTTCAGCTAGTATTTGACAAATGTTCAATTCCAGTTTCCCCACCTGCCTTGTGAGTTGTTTCGCGTACGTCGCTGCCATTTCTCATAGGTACCAATTTATACGTGGAGTTTTGTCGTTTTATATTTGAGCTTTCCATGCCAAGGTCTTGAGTGCTAGAATAATAAGAGTAGGCTTCAAGAGAGATGATTATAAATGCGAAAGTTTATGAGGGTGTTTGTTGTTCAGTAACGCCGTAACGGCTCAACTGATTTCGTTGAAACTTAGAATAGATAAAGCTCTTTACCTAGCATATATGCTACTTTCGATGTAGGTACATTACATTCACGCGAGGGAAGCCGCGAGCGGAAGCTTATGTAAAGTAAGATGTTAAATAGACGTAGAGATTTTGATGTCAGTTGTCTGTCGTTTATTGACATCAAACTGATCGACAATTAATTCGGTTGCCGGAGAAGTTAATTGAGTGAAACTATAAATTGGTTGATTGATGACTTAGAATACTAGGGTACTATATTTTTACATAATTATTGTTCATATGAAGTCGTGTTCAAACAGCGTTATTCGCACGCAAAAACATACAAACATCCAAACATCCTCACAAACTTTCAAATTTATAATATTTAATTAGTTATAAGTTATATATAGAATAGAATATAAGTCTAAAATACAAAATCAAGTAATTTTTCTTATGAACAGACAATACTATGTTGTGTCAATGAGGAGGGTGTTGAGGCTGCTTCTCAGTTATTTAACTTGTTCAATCTGTAACCTGTTTCCCTGTGTTCTGAATAAATTAATGTTTAAACTTTATTGTAAAGAAAAAAACACAATCCAGGAAAAATCTTTTGAAATACGTATTGCCTTATCGCTTAAAGTATAACAGTAACAGTAGCAGAACAATTTGAAGTGCATGGTAGATAATAATAAACCTATCACCATTTCAAACTCCAATACCTTACAATAACATTGCTTATCGGCAAACGCGTGAGCTGTACAAAGCATAATATCTCTCTCTAGCTTACGTTTGGATAACTTTGACGATTTAACAATTTTGATTGCAAAGATATGCAAACAAACATTCGATTAAACAAAGCGAGGGAAATTGCTTCATTTCAGGGATCTCACTTCATGTTATCAAAAGAACTGATTGTATGAAATGGTCCCATCCTAAATGGGTCCTCAATGTCCTGGGTCTGTTTGCTAAATAAAGGACTTTTTACTACTCCTACTTAGAAGTCATTTCATATTTCAGTGTTAGCTAATGTTCTCGTAGATTTATCATCTACCAAATATGACTATAAAAGTTAGTGTTATATCAACCAATACAAGTTTATAGGTTTTTTTTTTAAATTTTAGATTAGAATATTTTTCTTTTTTCTTTTCGTTGATTGAATAATGTATAGATTTCGGGATGATTATTATTATGAATCACCTTGTATAATCCTCGCCGAAATGGTTTAAATGGCATCTACAAGTATATTAAAAATATTGGCCGAAGTTTTAAAAAGATTTTTATAATTGTATTATACCTTTGTGAAGACTCTAGTAATTTTAAAATGACTGAAACTGTACCCCAAGTACGAATATTTTACGCAAGCACTACGCTTACTATAGTAATAGTCAAATATTAGCCGATGACATCGGCTATGCTTGAAATCTTATTATTTTGTTGGGTTGATAATTAACATTTGCTATCGTATCGTAAACGTAACGATATCATGAATTATTCGTGCTTGTGCCACTGGTGCTTAGCTTATGTACAATGTACATGACGATTGCTATCGTTAAACGTTGATTTCACCCACTTCTGGGTATGGACCTCCATACATAATTGTCCGTTAGCGATAAACGCATAGGCAGTAGCAACATATAGAGCATATGTTCAATAAAGACCTTTTAAAACAAAAACAAAACAACATATAGAGCAACCTTGGACTTGAGAAAAGGCACTAAGACATATACCTACGTTGCTGGCGCAGTCATAAATATGATATTTTATAGCATCGTTCAGTCGCTCTCTGCTTTCTAACCTAACTTCGAACACTTATTTGTCGGAAGTTGAGAATGGAGCTTAACTTGAAGCCGCCGAGCTCTGTTTGAGTGAAACAGTGTTTAAACTCTACAAATCATAGAGTAAAGTTGAATTGTAGTCGTTTTGCTAAGGTATGTCCGTTTACACTAGAAGCGAACTATGATGGCAATGTTTAAAGTCCACCGAAAGGTCTGCGTGTCTGTTCTTATCGGTTTATTTTTGCAATTGGATGAAAATCAAGCATAATACCATAACAGAGGAAAATACTTCGAAAACACCATGGTTGGTAAGTGGTTCATAATTAATTTCAGCCGTAGGACGTCTATGCGGAACATAAGCCCCCATAGATTTCCAGAGCAACCGATCTTGTATGAGCATACAAGATCGGTTCCCAGCAACCAACTTTCCATCTAGTGGGGGCCGTCCTTCATTGCGCTAATACGTGGTCTCCATTATTAAGAAGAATACAATAACTATTTAAATGAAGCCTTTGGTTTGCACGTAACATGAAAAACAGCAATAAACTGAGTCAAGTCCTGTATAGCTGAATCCAACATAAAGCGGGACTTGTTGGATAGGTACCAAGTACTTAGATACCTCTAGTCAGGTTCTTAGGTTCGTATCTTTCTGCCCATTTGTTTCTTTGTTCTATTCTCTTTTGTTTTGTTACTCTGTGCGATGTCATATCTTTGGAAAATACGCGACGGAAGTTTGGCGATCTAGCACGTGCATTGCTTTTTATCTATTTTGTAACTCCTTTGGTAAAACAAAACTATTTGTAAATAATCCCAGAAAACCCCTAATTTGATTATTCAAAAGTAGTTTAAAATCAATACGCTAACTCAAACTTATGTCAGTAGTATAACCTAGATAAACTTTTACATATTCGTACTCATTATAAGTTGAATTCACCGTTTCAGTCATTTTAATACGAAGTCAAAGACTGTCGTTACTTCAAAGTAATCCTTTTGAATTCATATACGTTTCTTGAAAGCTCTTTAGTTTCTCATTTGAGTACGAAGTTCCAGTCTAAAGTTGCGCGCCCTTTTTCCAAATTGAGGGTATCTTTCAATTATTTATTAGACTCTGTATTTTAGGTTTACACTGAGAAAAAGAAAATTAATTTGACAACTTTTTAGCTTAAAACAATACTAAGAAGAACATGGCTTAAAAAGATCTACATACTACTAGATAGTAAGGTATTTTCTTATACTCATGTTTCGCTTGCCTCAGGTTCAATGAGCTTAAGACCGTTTAAAAGTTTTAGGTACCCATAAAAATATGTGCTACAAAGTTTTTGAGAAAACTTTAGTACTTTATTTTATAAATACTTTCCGTGTTTTGGAAATGAACCGACATGAATCACACGACCTTACATTCCTTGTAGCTTCAAATACTTTGTACAACTTTTAGAGCAAAAATAAAGCAGAAGTTTCACAACTACCCTCAAAATAGCATTGTGCCGAAACGAGTTGGAACGTTGTCAACGATTTGAAGAGATAAAGACACCAGTTCGCGTTATGACGCTCTCGTGTGCACCGCTTTTATGTTATCAGCGGTTGACCCTAGGACGGTTTACCCTTGGGACACGCTATACCTATGGTAATGTTATTTCCGCCCTAGCCGTCTACAGATTGGCCGCTTGTTTTGAATAAATGGCTGGCTGACAAACAATTTTGGTGTGTTTGGTGTGTATTTTGATCAGCGACATACAGAGTGAAAATCACGGTTAAACTACTTAACAGGCTTAAATTATGATTAACAAAAAAAATCTACTATGATTTTGATCTCTCAATATATTGCCACATCCAACCTTTTAAAAATAATTTAATTATATGAAAAACTTTTTTTTTTAACTGCAATGTTATATTATCGCTTGCTTACTTATCGTATCACTGTTTCTATATTTGTTCTTGGTCATCCTGTATTAGGTCAGAAACCAAGTTGAGGTATGGGGGCCTTGAAAAGGGCCTAGGACCGCCGGTGAAGGTATCAGTGTAGTGTAGTGAAAGGATTTTAAAGTGCGCCTCTAGAGGCTCCTGTTACATGACATGTGCTCGAATTTTAAGGTTCTAGTACATGCCGGTTTCCTCACTATGTTATTCTTCAACGTTCGAATAAACTGGTAGCATACACTGCGTAAACTGGCGCACATAAATTTTCCGTTGGAAAATCCATTGGTGCACGACCGGGATTCAAACCCGGGACCTGTAGATCGGTAGGCCAGACCACTACTACCAATCCTCCAGTGCTCTTGTCCTGTTGCTAAATAGTTCCAGTTCTGACCCGGCGATTACTGTTGTCTTAACTGAAAACTTGTTTTGTATGCAAAGTGGCGATTTTGCGGGAATATTTCAGCGGTAGAAGATTGAGGCTTATAACTTGCCGGGTGTTATAGCCTTTTGAAGATTAGGATACAAAGTAGGTACTTTGGGTGAAACAAGGATTCCTGTGAGTCGTTATACGTGATTTACTTTTACAATAAATTTAAATAGAGCTCTGGTTTTATATGCTCATTAAATATAAGTACTTTTATATATAATGAGGATATAAATTTATTACAATGCTAATATATATAAATTTATAATATATTAGCTTTGTTATCTTCATCATTTTCCAGTCCTTATCCCACATCATGTGGGGTGGGCACAACATGTATTCTTCTTCCATTTCCCTCTCATCATCATCATCATTTCAGCCGATCGACGTCCACTGCTGAACGTGGCCTCCTCCACAGACAGAGCAAATTCCTTATCATGTGGGGGGATTTGCCCATACTCACCACGTTGGGCATGCGGGTTGGCGAGCGCAGTTAGACCTATCGTTGTTAAAACGAGGGACGCTGCTGCCCATCCCCTAGCTTTTTTCCCTTAGTCGCCTCTTACGACATCCGCGGATAGGTAGATATGGAGGGGCCTATTCTTCAGCCGGGGCCACCACGGCCAATTCCCTCTATCAGTCGTCATTTTAGTAGCTTTTTACTTATGGGAAAACAATTTAATATAGTTGGTACACAGTCGTCTAAGATGTATACATTTCATAATTTTCAAAATGCAGCAGCAGCAAATGCTTCCATTATACAGATGAAGATGGTAGTACACAGTACACACAGTAAAGTTGAAAATAGTAAAATAAAAATAAAGATATTTATTGTTTGTGGAAGCTAGGTCTGTACCTAGCTTCTACAAACAGTAGTTGTTACAGTCAAAATTTCTATGTGCTTCTTTATTTTAAGTATTGTGGCATCATTTTGAAAATTATGAAATGTATACATCTTTTGCAGGTGACTGTACATTTTAGGAAACAAACGAAACTCTTATAGGATCACAGTTGTTCTTCTGTGTATTTGTTTGTCCGTGGGTCAACGCCCTTTTACTTCGAATCAGCTAGAGGTCATCATCATCATCAAGAGCCTGATGAAGTTCAAAGCGTGCCATGGAGATCGGTCTTGAACCTCTTCCAACCGCCGACTTCCCGCAACCTTCACAATGGTCCGTCGGGTGGGGGTGGCCTTTTGTTATGTTTGTATAGCTCTAGTTTTATATGGTACTTATATAACTACTTAGTTGGTTTGTACTCGTGGAAAAACAATTAAATTTGATAGGTATAGCTATGTGAAGTTTTTGTGAAACTTCACGATAGTGTTACGCTTACGAAACGATAGTAATTTCAATTACAAGCCAATTACATCGGCGCTTGTAAACTTTATCGAATGATAGATTCATCATTATTATCAGCCTGTTGAAGTCCACTACTGAACATAATAAGAAGAAAGCTAGGAAGCTTTCTTTGTATGTCAGGACGGTGTAATTTATTAGTAGGTAGCGTTTCTAAAAGGGCGGTCCGGTCCTCCTTCGGTTCTTTTATACTCATCTTTTTTTATCGAATTCAAAGAACCGTCATTTTATCGGAAAATATTTTTGTCAATAATAAGTCCTATTTGAATAGAGTAGTTTGGTTAATTCATTTATTCTCTAGGGCAAATAATAAGCGACATATTAAAAAAATTGGTGAGTTTTTCAATTCTGTGTTCAATATTAAAAAAAATACATATCTCATATCTGTTGTTATTTTTATTTTTTTATTTATTTTTATTTATTTATTTAGGAACAACAAACAACTACATTATATATGTAAGATACAGTGAGTAGTAGGTACATAATTTCATATGCAACAAATTATTAATAATGTAGTCCACAACGTTATCCACAACTTAGTATATAAGAGTAACAAAAAAGTCCAGCTAGAGGGCCCGTCATAAGAAAAACATTTTTATTAACTGCTGTGACAAAAGAAATAGATGACGGGAATCCTATGCTGAGAAAGCTTATAATGATAAAAGAAAAAGAAGTTATCAGGATTACTTATGAAGTGTTAAGAGAAAATAAATATGATAATTGAGTTTGCAACCAATCAGGACGTATTTAATTCATGATGATCTTCATTGCGAAGTTCATTATAGAGTAATTAATGTCTTAAATTTATAAGTACTACAAGCGAAGATATCTGCAATAGATTCAAAATCTGTGTTATAGGACTCAACCATACGACGAATGGGTGCCCGAAGACCCGAATTAGTGCGACAGGTGTTAAGAGCAAACAGGGGGCGGGAGCGAGTTGATCGCGGAGTGCAAGTTCTCGGAACGACGTAGCACAGGCATCGGACCAAATCGATGCAATCAAAGTTATTGTTCACTATGTTATACAGGGTAACAGTTTGTAGATATTTACGTCTGGATTCAAGTGTTAAGAGTTTGTATTTAGAAAGTAAGTCAATGTAAGTATGGTAATTTCGGAAACATCGGTAATTCATGGTGCGTAGGTACTTACGCTGAACTCTCTCAATCGCCAATTTGTATTTATTATAGAAAGGGTTCCAAACAGGGACCGCGTATTCCAGCTGAGAGCGCAACAATGATTTATAAAGGTAGAGGAATGTGGAGGGTCGCATGAAGTCTGCGGAAGACCTCATGATAAAACCAAACATTTTAAAAGCTTTATTTATAATACTATAGACGTGTTGGTCTAGGCAGAGGTGACTATCAAGTAGGACGCCAAGATCTCTCAACAAAGTAACTCTATTCAGGGGTGCGTCACATAGCCTATAAGTGAAAGGAATGATGTTAATGTTTTTTGTAAAGTTAATGAAGTTGCATTTTGGCAAGCTAAGGTGTAGTTTGTTGACGTTGCAGTAAGTGGTGAGTCTGTTTAAGTCTTGTTGGAGGAGATAGCAATCATGAATAGTCTTAATTGGCTTAAAAACTTTGAGGTCGTCCGCGTACAGTAAAAATTTAGAATTTAGAAAACATTGATCAATATCGTTGATGAAGAGAACAAAGAGTAGGGGACCAAGGATAGACCCCTGTGGTACGCCAGAGGTGACCTGCACACTATTAGAATGGTAGCCATTTACGACAACTTTTTGGGTTCTATTCGTGATGTAAGATGAAAACCAACGAAGAAGATTACCACGGATACCGTTGAATGCGATTTTGTTCAGTAAAATTTCGTGGTCCACCTTGTCGAATGCCTTTTTGAAATCTGTGTAGACAGCATCAACTTGGATACGTTTGTCGAGGTTTTCAAATAAAGTATTAGTAAAAACTATTAAATTAGAAGTAGTGGATCGGCGTTTAACGAAGCCATGTTGCTCTTGAATAAGTATGTTATGGAGGATCGGATAGATCTCATTGTGAATTAATCTTTCAAAAAGCTTCGACATGGCGGACAAGATTGAAATGGGTCGATATTGTTCGATGTCATGCTTAGGACCGCTTTTATGTACAGGGCTAATGTAAGCTCGTTTCCATGAATCAGGGAAGACGCCCTGAGCAAGACATTTGTTGAAGATTATAGTGAGCGGTTCAAAGATGCTTTCGGCTGTATTTTTGAGAAAACTAGGCGGGATACCATCTGGGCCCGGGCCTTTAGAGGGATCGAGCGATTTGAGTTCCCTTAAGACACTGTTGCTATTAAGGTGAATATTTGTTAATATAACGTTATTATTTGGATTACTAGGGGAGGAGAGCGAGGGTTCCCGGTGATTAAGTGTGGGTGAGGACGGCTCGAAGACTGATTTGAAAAAGTCAGAGAACATGTTACAAATAGATTCAGGGTTTGAGGATTTATTATTATTGAATTTCATTTCAGATGGAATTCCAGATTTGGCTTTGCGGTTAGCGATATATGTCCAGAAATGTTTAATGTTGGTTGTGATGTTATCTTCGACGCTGATCATGTACTCCTTAAAGCATTTATCACACTTCTGCCTGAAGGCAGCCCTGTACTCTGAGAACCTTATGTAATCCGAGTGATTGTTAAACTTCTTCCATTTCGTCCATGCTCTAAGCTTTCTTTTAAAAATGTTAATGAGAGAAAAGGAAAACCATATTGGAAATTTAGATGATTTAAAACCTACAAGCGGTATGTTTTCTTTAATAATGCCATTTATTATGTTATAAAAAGTATCAAGTGAATCATCAGCGTTTAGTATGCGTAATCGTTCAGCCCAATCAATATCCGTAATTTTACTGTTTATTAAATTATAGTCAGCTTTCCTGAAATTGTATTTAATTATGGGAGTTTTTCTTAAGGATTGCTCAGGCAGAGGTAGGTGAAGATATGCAATAAACGGAGGGTGACGTGGAACGGCATTTACTAAAGGAGTAAGTATAGGCATGAGCGTGCAAGATGAGTTAGCTATAAGCAGATCGAGAATATTATCAGCATCATTTTTGATGTAGTTGTACTGGGAACAATTCATGGTGGACATGCAGCTGTTCAGCTGAATTCCCCTGAGCGAGGAGTCGGTACAGATAAGACCAGTAGAATTTTCAGAAATGTTCATAGGCAGTGAGTCGGCCCACCGAATAAAGGGTAGGTTGTAATCCCCCAGGATATAAATGTTGTCTACGTGTGGGCTTACCATGGTGTCCTGAAGGAAATCGAAATGTTTTTCGTAAGTGTTAGTCTTTGTCCATGGTGGTAGGTATGCAGCACTTATAACATGCTTTTTGGTCTTATCCTTGCTGGAGAACTCGACAAGTAAATGTTCTATACAAATTGGCGAAGTCGTATTAGTGTTAATGATCGAAGTATCAAACATAGTAGGTTGTAAGCCGCGTAGGATGGCGATTAAGACCCCTCCCCCATCCTGTTTTTCAGTAGCCAATCTATCGCGATCACACCTAAACACAACATAGCGCTGATCAATGAATTCGTTATCTAGGATCTCGGGTATCAACCAGGTTTCCGTAAGAACAATAATATCGTAGGTAAATGAAAGGACATTCATATAGAGCGTATGTAACTTGGTTCTTATCCCGTTACAATTTTGGTAATAAATACATAGTTTATCGGGGTTATCCATTGTTAAAGGCAAGTACAGTGTATTCGTGTTTGATAAGCAGTTTTGCGTGTGAGTAACAGAGGTAGAACCCAGTGAGTAGTCTGAGTAGCGTACGGGCTATACGTGTGTCTGTATTGTAATATGTTGTCGTCGGTCGTGTCGCTTGCATTGAGGAAATTATATGAAGCAATTCGTGTATGATTGAGTCAAGAATAAGGTTGCGTATATTATTAGCTTTACAGTCAATCACATAAACAGAGTATAGTAAAAGTAGTACAGAGATTATTTGAAGTAGCATAATAGGTTCATAAGATTTAGAATGCATGTTTCTAACTAGCGTTACATGAAGCAGTTCGTGTATGATTGAGTCCAGAATGAGGTTGCGTATTATATTCGCTTTACAGTAAAACACATAAACAGAGTATAATAAAAATAGTACGTAGATTATTTGAAGTAGCATGCTAGGTTCATAAGATTTAAAATGCATGTTTTTAACTAGTGTTAGATTTCTTGATTTTATCGAGATCCGATTCCGTGCGTATGACGAAGGCCGGTGAGTCATCACGCTCACGAACAAGGATGGACGAGTGTCTGATCCATACATATTTGAAGTGGTTGTTCTTTGCCACTTCGCGGCACATGCGAAATAATCGCTTATGTTTTAGTGTGAGGTGCTCATTCATGTAAATTCTTGCCGGCGTCCCTGATATATCCAGTTGATCAGACTGCAATTTTTTGGCTCGCTTGTACGCGCCCAGCACGTTGTCACGCATAATGCGCGTAGTAAACTTGACAATAATATTTTTGGGTCTGCTACTGCCTTGTTGAGCATGTGGAACACGGTGGATCGAGATAACGTCCTGGGTGGGGATCGGTACATTGAGCACTGCTCCTATGTTGCTGATCATTGCAGGTAAGTTTTCATTGCGCTTTTCAGGGACGTTACAAAGTTCGAGATTGCACTGCCGAGCTTGTTGTTCAAGCGCGTCAATCTTTGCTTCAAGATTGGTTACCGCGGGGCTGGCTTCGGCGTTTTGGTTGGAAGTGGATACGTCTTCGATACGCTTGGCAAGTTGCTCGTGCTCACTTGAGCAGTACTGTACCGAGGCCTTCAGGTGTGATACATCTTCACTCAAAACAGATAGGTTTGATTTTAAGCCAAGCTGCTCCGCTTTCAAGGTTTTAATTTCATCACGTATTTCTGATAGGGTGCATTTAATATCGTCCCTGATGCTGAGCAAATTGTCGTTGTTCTCTTTACGCCACTCCTGCAGTTGACCATAGATAACTTGAGCAAATGAGCCTAAGTCGGTGTCGAGGCTGTTTGGCGGCAGAGAGTCCTTTATGTTGAACGAAATATCCATCGAGTCTTGGCATGCAGGTACTTGGGTGTTGCTGCGGACCGGGGTGTTTATGTTCGATTTGTTACGTCTGGTCACGTTGCTACAGGAAGGGCACCTCCAAGTGGCTATGTACTCAATTGTGAGTCCGGTGAATTGATGTGGTTGGATATTTAGACATTCGCAATGGTAGCTATCCCCGCAGATGAAGCACTTAAGGGAGTGCTTGTCCGGTGTCAATGGGCCCCTGCAACCGCTGCAATCCATCCTGGCAAGTGATAGTACCTAATAAATAGGATTATAGTGTATGTTTCAGTTGAGTAGGAGCGCCCTCCGGTGATAAGGAGTAGTACTAAAACGACGAATGGATGAACGAGTTCGAAGCGCAAGCGCAGGAAGAGAGAATGGTTGTCATGTAGTGCACGTAATAGTAGCAGAAAAGTACAGATGGCGTTTGTACTGCGTGGCTCGCGGGAGACGAAAGAGGGCGTGAAGACGAAAAGATAGCAGCCGTCTGTGACTAGGCAGAATTTGATATGATATTAGGTGGTGTAATAGTACTGCGTAAAAGGATGGAGTATCACTTTTGTCCAAAAGTATCTGAAGCACAGCACTGAAAAGGCACCGGTAGTTAACAGGACATTAAGCAGTTTGTTATTATGCCAGTAAAATTGATGTCGCACAATGATTACGGCGTTTTAGCACAGCAAATAATTGTCACTCAGAAATCACCGATAATCACTACTGAAGTTCACTTTTATTATAGGTTATCCAGGAATGTCACTTCCGCTACTAATTAGAAATATTTATTTGATAATTAGCTAATTCTTTTAAATTTTAAAAATAAATTTACTAGGAGCCAAACAGAATGTAAACATCCAGTCAGCGCCCTCTAGCGGGAAAAAGTTATAATACAACAGTCAGAAAAATATTTCGATGACTTTTAAGGTGATTCAAGTTTAAATTCATTTTAATAAAAATCTAGGTACCTACCTATACCTAAAGCACTCACTTATATAATACACAAAGTTTGGAACTAGAAATACTACTTATTATTTTCTTTATATTTTTCATAACTTTGTCAAATAATGATTAGTTTTTGATGATGACTGTACCTGCGAGTTGATAGATAAATAAATAACACCTATAGTCACATAGTCCTGAACACCACACAAGGATTCCATGTATCAGAAACTACGAGCACCATGGTACCAAGTATTTGCAGATCATGCGATCATTTGTCCATAGCTGGAATCGAACCCGCACCCCTTGAATTTCAGACGGGCACTCGCCCGCTGCGTCACTCAAGTCGTCAAACTAACATGAATATGAAATACCTACATTTCAGCTTGCCTTACAGGAAGGCGATGCGTTTTCAACGCGAAAATTAATTACTCCATCTACAAGTTCTCAGAGTAATAATTACTTAATTGCAAGGCAAACAAACTGAACTACTGTTTAGGAAAAGTCAGCAATAAAAGTTTTATGAAGACACTTTTAAATAGCAATCCTGGACACGTATTTATAGCATTTTAGAAGGCGCGCGCTTCGAATCAAGATTTACATAGTAAAAAATGCTGACCGGTAAAACCTCGGGTTGATACACTTTACTCAAAATAAGCGAGGCGGTACAGCGACAATCATATCCTACTATCTTATTCTTCTATCCTTCCTATCCTATCCTACTAATATTATAAATGCGAAAGTTTGTGAGGATGTTTGGATGTTTAGATATTTGGATGTTTGTGGTTCAATCGCGACCAAATGGGCGAATGAATGAAATTTGGCACAGAGATAGATTATAGTCTGGAATATCATACAGGCTACTAACATACTAGGCTTTTATCTTCATAGGTAACACGCGAGCGAAGCCGCAGGCGGAAGCTAGTGAACATCCTACGACGGAAATTATGAGCGAGTCCTTAGACAACGCACTCACAGCTGCTAGCAATGAGGCACTTTGATCCCGGCTATCAATTACCGAAAACTGCTGGCTCGCTGGAGTTTCACTACGTGATAATATCCGAAATGAGGAAATCCGTAGAAGAACTAAGGTCACCGACATAGCTCTCAGAATTAGCAAGTTGAAGTGGCAGTGGGCAGGCCATATAGCTCGCAGAACCGACAACCGTTCTCGAATGGCCACGAACCGGGCGACGCAGTGTTGGAAGGCCCCCCACCCGATGGACCGACGACATTGTGAAGGTTGCGGGAAGTCGGTGGATGGAGAAGGCTCAAGACCGTTCGTCATGGAACTCTTTGGGGGAGGCCTATGTCCAGCAGTGGACTTCTACAGGCTGATGATGATGATGATGCTGGCAAATTTGTGACATTTCAACGCGCCGTAGCTCCGTAACATTTTACGGTACTTGCTACGCTAAGTGTGGACCAGTCACGGCAAAATGATCTTGCTTTCGTTGGTGGGCCTCTGAGTAGATCGCTGCGTGGCAATAGCTCGTGTGACATGTCCGCGTGTCAAAATCCGTCCACACTATGTTTTTGTCACGCCTAATTGTTACGGTCACGGAGCCATGGCGCGTTAAAATGACAATGTTCCTCGAGGAGCACCTTGGAACCTCTGTATCTTGCTTTTACTCTGAGAAGCGTACTCACATCGTTCTAATTGATTTATTACGCTTAATTAACTCTTCTCGACTTAACGAGGAAATATTAAGTTATTTCATTCGGTTATCATTTTGTGTGTAAACATAAATATTACAATACGATAGTTAAATAAGCAGTCAATAGGTAGTCTTGTTTATAATCAAGCCATAGCATCAATTAAGTTTGCTTATATCTAATTAATAAATTAAAATAATAATAGTTTAGTGTACAGAACCTAGTTTCATAACTATAAGGTATACAAATTTATTCAACCATCAATAATCCATTATATCCATCAATCAAGCCATTCATCATCATCATTTCAGCCGTACGACGTCCACTGCTGAACATGGCCTCCCCCACAGATAGAGCGAATTCCTATCATCTGGGGGGATTTGCCCATACTCATCACGCTGGGCATGCGGATTGGCGAGCGCAGTTAAAGCTATCGCTGTTCAAATGAGGGACGCTGCTGCCCATCCCCTAGCTTTTTCAGGGGCCTATTCTTCAGCCGGGGCCACCACGGCTATTATAAAATAAATAATAAATAAATAGCACCCAATAGTCACATAATACAAGGGAATTCATAACATGTATACCATCCCGAAAGGGGGTTATTCTATCAACAAAAATAAATAATATCAACGAACATCAATTTTTTCAATTTTTTTTTTAAATATTTTTTCATAAAATTTCACAGATTAGCTGTTTTTTGCATTTTTATCATATTTAGAACTTATTACTAAACGTACAAGAAGTTCGGAATCGAGATTGCTACCTAAAACAGCTGACTCATTGAGCTTGACCTGATTTGACCCCAAAACAGCAGATTTTGGCATATAATTTTTCAATGAAAAATGTCGGATTTCCTAAAGTCGTAGAACAAACTTTATTGCCAATTGGTTGTAGTATAAGCCCCTTTTCGGATGGAATACATATTATGAATCACCTTGTATATAGTTCGATTCCCGCTCCGGGACAAATATTTGCATGATCTGCAAATATTTGTCCCGTAGTTTCTGATACCTACCATACAGGGACTCCTAGTGTGGGGTCAGGACTATGTACATAATATGTATGTTACTGTTGGATGTTATTTATTTCCATTTATGCCTGAAGGAGCTTACAGTGTAAGTTTTTAATTTTCCTTCCATAATGTTTGAGGCCATGTTCAGCAGTGGACGTCGAACGGCTGAAATGATGATGATGAATGTTTGAGTAAGTATTGCGTGATGAGTGGTTTTTTAAAACTTTCTCATAAAAATAAAACACATTATAATGTCTGAAGCAAAGTTCAAATCATATTATGGGAAGTCCGCAAACAACTTTGATCTCTTTATGCTTTAATAAAATCTCGTCGAAACACAGTAAATAATGTCAGACCATAAGTTCATAAACAAATTCAGGAAACACCTTCAAGCAAAGGTCCATTCAAGCTCTAAAACCAATTTCAGCAAAGGCATCTTCGCAAACAACTTTTCATATTTATTAACTTTCAAAAGTCAACATTACACCGTCGAGATAAGGCTCAAAATGCCGTAGTTTCTACGAATGTGAACGAAAATGCGGCGGGCCAAAATGAAATTGACATATCACAGCAATGTTTTTATAACTTGCTATACGATTCCAAGTAAAAATATAGCAAATAGCAAATTTTTATGTTTAAAATGTGGTACGGAACCCAAAACAGACCGATAGTTTAAATGACGGAAACAGCTGCAAAGAATTAGTCAATAAGTACACATTCCCTAATAAGTACTTACCGTAGTATTGAGTCCAGTTACATTACACTTACCATGCCCTTCAGCACAGTGGCCTACGTGAATTATGCCTAGATATACATGTATGAAAACCGCATCCGTAATGAAGTTACGAGGCCAAAGACACATCTTTCACAGACAGCCTCATCATCAGCCCACATTAGTCCACTGCTGGACATAGGCCTCTCCCAATACACGCCACTGATCCCGGTATTTGGCCCTTGTCATCTACTTTCTGCCCACCGCCTTTCGTAGGTCATCGCTCCATCTACCTGGGAGCCGCCCCACACTACGTTTGCCTTGACGTGGTCTCCACTCGAGAACTCGTTTACCCCAACGCAACGGTTGACAGTTCTCCGGCATATATGACCAGACCACTGCCACTTCAGTTTGCTAATCCTCTGGGCTATGTCGGTGACTTTAGTTCTCTGTTAGATAATCTCCTTACGGATTTTATCCTTCAGAGAAACTCCAAGCATAGGCGACTTTAAACTGGTGAATCAGCCCTACTGTGAATGTCCACGTCTCGGCACCATAAGTCATCACGGGTATGTCGCAGTGATTGAAAACCTTAGTCTTCAGGCATTGTGGTAAAGGCGACGACAGGCAGCCTCATAATTTATATGAAAAGAGATACTTGTCCCAAGCATAATTTATTGTAGGTATGAACAAAAGAGCAACGGTTTAGCCATAATTTTATTTTATAAAAATTCATTTTGAATCCCGGTCTTTACGACCTTTAGAACGAGAGTCAAGGAAACTCCCTAGTCCAACACGGCTCATTAAGTCACTCCTATGCCTAGAATGACAGCTGCAAAGCGCTGAGAGGTATATCATGTGTAGTTCAACGCTAGTACATAATTTAAGTAATTGAGTAGCTTACTACTAACCAAACGAAATTGATAAGTAAAGCTAAGCTCTACTTACCAATTACAAAACTGGTTAAACAGAAATTTGATTAAAAAAGAACTTACTATTTACCGTGTCCAATTTCATTATGTAAAAGTAGTCAGTGCCTTTTCTTTCTTACTGTGCTAAGTACATCGGTCTGGCTCTTTAACTTGATTCTCTCTTACAAAAATAAAATATATTGCTCTTATTTTTATTATAAATACTTAGATAAGTCCTATAGTAAAGTACTTATAATAAAAATAATTTTATCAGTTAGCTATTGTAAAAACAAAAGTTACAATTATAACATAAATAATAACATATTATTTTCGAATTTAATACAGTTTGCAGACACCAAACTAACATTAGTATTTGGGATACAAATTCTTTATAATCGTGTTGCCGAAATAAGCCGCATGTACTAGGACAAATGTGCAATCAGCTTCCGCCTACTCCAGACTATAATCTATCTCTGTGGCTTTCAATCAGATCCGTTTACCCATTTTAGCGTGGTCGAGTAACAAACATTTGTGACTAACACAGATGTTTATTCTGTGTCTGGGTGTTAAATATATATCTATTATGGTTATGCCTAGTTTGGGATCAGTTGATCGTGTGAATATGTCCGGAATATTTATTATTATATTATATTATTAAACATGCATCTATACTTTTGCATTTATAATATTAGTAGGATGCAATCCCCAAGTTAGCATCCTCAATAGTGCAAATTGCACTATACTTTCGAAGTTTTGAAAACACTTTTAATTTGTTAAACAAACAGATAAATCCAGGAACGCGTTCTCGTAACTAACTAATGGATTAGCTATTCTGCGCTGTTTTTTCGAAAGAATATTGTGGAGTGCCAGATAAAGTATTTTAGCTTAGTGTAGACATTTGCGCGCACATTTTTCTTGTATTATTTTTAACATCTGGAATAAAATTTCAGATGTATTACTTTTTTAAGAAATAAGGCTAATTAATTTGGCAGACCAAAAACAAGATGGCTGAACGAACTTGAAATATTCCCACACGAAGCCAATAGTGCACAAGACCCTACAAAAAAAAAATGACCTATGTCAGACGTGAGATATTATGGAGGATTTTTTCATAAAAATAACTACAATATGGCTTACAATAAAACTTAAATCCCAATTCATTTAAATCATACTACAATTGAAGGTTCTACTCTATTTGCAAGTCACGATAAATTGTAATATAAATCCAAGGAAATCTTAATAATATTTCCCTAAATTATATACTTTCGCTCACACACTCGCTCACAATCAGCAAAGTTAATCCAAATAAAGAGCATATCTTTCGAAATTGGCACCGAAAGTCGTCGTCATTTCTTATTCAATTCAAATTGAAGATACTTACTCCAAGCAACGCAAATTCTGAAACGTTGCGTAACAAATTCGTCAAATCTTATGAACTCGATCCTGACAAGACAAGTCTATGGACGCATTTACGAATAAAGCCAGTTTCTACAATGTACCAGTCTTGTTCCAGTTTAGGGTCTATAATATTTTGTCAATGTAATTTGTCCAATTTCTGAAATTCGTGTACAGTTTATTGCTAAATAAGTATAGAATTAAGCCCCATATAGTATTCATATTATGGATCACCTAGTATTAAGGAGCATGGTAGATATTCGTAAGTAATGACCTCGGTTGCGCAGCTGCCTGTGCCCATCTGAGACGCAAGGATTGATTTCCGGGTGTAGATGTTGCGGTACCATGGTACTTGTAGTTTCTGATACCTACGCCACAGAGAATCCTAGGGGTCAGGACTAGGTATGTGAATGTTGGGTGTTACAAAATAAATAAAAGAGAATGTTGATTGGTTAGCAACTCTTTGCACTTCAACATCGCTGAAACTCGCTGGCAACCAGTTTCACATGTAAATGCGTTCTGTTTGGAACTCGATCCTGACAAGTCTATCGCGTAGCGGCAAATACGCGATGTTTGCTAACAGCCTCGTGAAAGAGGATTATTCTGACTTTACTTACTGTGTCGAGGTTATGCGAAACCCAGTAGGCAAATATCGCGGGGCTCAAACATTATCAACACCAGCATTTCTATAAACGAAACGCAATGTCTACCGTAACTTCTACACTAACTCAAAAAAATCAAAACAACAAAAATAAATAACCTAAAAAATATAGTCTGGGTCCTTGTAGGTGTACGTAAGTACCTAAGAGTCACCATTATGATACCAGCTTCCGCCCATGACTTCGCTCGCATGGTTTACGGATAAAAAGTAGCCGAATGGATCATTTTCAAACATGAATAACATATAGTTATTCATGTTTCAAAATAATCGTTTTGATTTAAATGATGTTTAAGTATTCCAGGCTATTTACTACATGCATGCCAAATTTTATTCCAATCCGTTTAATGGTAACGGCGTCATTGAGTAACAAACATCTTCACATCTTTGTAACGCCGATAATTTAAACAGTTGTCGTGCTGCGGTGATCAAACTCACAACCTTGGCCTAAAATGCTACCTCAAATGATCCTCAAAAAGTGGAACGACACTTTAAATTATAACTTTATGATTTCCAATAAAAGAAATAAGTAAGAGAGTTTTAAATAAATTTTCGATAAAGTCCCTACTTCCATTCAAACAAGGCATCTTAGATTCTATTGATTCAAGCTTTTTTATGAGCTATCGTACTGGCAATTTTAGGTAGGTACTATATTTGTAGGGCAAAATATTTTTTCTCATTTTTACCTTTTTTTACTGGCTTATTGATCAGTTATGTTAATCAAAGAAAGTTTCTTTGATTTCTTTGGTAAATTGTGTACCTTCTAATTGTGTATTACATTAATTTTACTCCAATATAGTTATCAGAAACGTTTGATTATTATTATAACAGTAAGAGAGTTGCTCTATCATCGATAATGTATGACACTGATCTTAAAAAAATACTTTCCTTTACGAAAGAAAATTCAAGAGAAAAACAAAGAAGGACAGTGAGAATGGCAGACAGAGATTTTTTGTAAGTTAATTCCTAAAAATTATCTTTTAATAACAGGTTTCTATGAGTTATTAATAAGAAAGATAATGCCAGAAAAACCAACAACTTACTCATAGAACTATACAACACAGCATCGATCGCATATAGCTAGGCTGTACGCATTTTACACATCTGTGGTATTTTTTTTCATTTTTCACAATTATAATAACAATAGGTTAGGTTAGTAACTCCTGCTCTCGGCAGGAGTCGCTTCGACCAGTCGCCCTGGTATTGTTTTGAAAACCTGTAGAGCCCCGATTCCCCACGGACCCAAGGTCTCACCCTAGAAGGCTCAAACATGTAAGCCCTATCGAGACTAACATATTTGCGCCTTTTGAGATCCTCGCGGCCTCGGCGGAAATGGCCGCCACACGTTAAGTTTGATATTTAACTATTTTCTCAGAAAACCTCCAAGCAAACAACAATTCTATAAGATCATGGCATTTTTATTGTCCATCTTGGCGCTAAACAATAAGTTCTGGGCGTTCTACGAAATGCCCAACCACATCCTATGCCATTTACAAAGAAGTGTTACGAAGTATTGCGTGCATGCTGGCCTCATTTCTCAAATCCTTTATTTGGTGATGAATTACAATCAACATGAGTTCAATACACTGGCGATGATGTATACCATTGTACCAGTTACGTTTGTGACGGTGGTAAGATTATTACTTCATTCAGTAGATGCCTATGACATAAAAAGTCACTTTCATTCACGCGTTGTTTTTTGCTTTTCAGGTAAAAATAATAGTAGCGCAAACTCCTGGGTACAAAAAAGCCATGATGAAATTCATGGATCAAATACACATTTACAGGTATTACCGCAATAATGAACAACCGCACGTGGCAGAGGTAAAATCTTTTTATTGTTTAGTCAATTTCTTTAGTATATTCAACTCTGTATAATACTCATACTTAACAGTATTTTTTTTGTTGTCTCCTACTGCTAAGCTAAGGTCTTTCCTTATTCTATTCAGTTATCTCTTTGAAATCACAATATCTAGACCTGCTGAGACAAATGCAAGGCGAAAGGAAAACATCGTCAGGAAACCAGATGGTATTTTTAAAAACGGCGATAGTCTTGCAACTTTTTGCGGAATACTCACTCCTGCAAAATGTAGACATGTGCAAAATGTGCAGACATTCCTCTGACTATCCCCCTTAGACATGCAAGGATCTGATGGCCTGGCCATCTAAGAGGCTGTCAACCATTGTTGAGGATAGAAGTCGTGAGCTATTAATATCTATTAAAAAAAAATTCAGAAACGAAACGAATGAAAGATAATAATTTATTTAATATTCATTACAGATACTGATAAAGGCGGAGACATACACGCGTTGGTCAATTTACATTCTATCAATATTATGTCTCGTGTGTACAACCTCCTTCTTAGTAGTCCCAATCATACATAACTTTCAAAATAACGATTCAATCTATAACATAACTACGCGCTTGGAAACTATGGTTCATTTTTGGATGCCTTTTGACTATGAATTCAACTTCTTCTACTGGGCGATAATACAAGTTATGACGCTATATTGTGTTGCAATAGCCGTAACGATAATTGTACTGTTTGATATAACAAACTTGTCGTTTCTGAATCATCTCGTTGGGCATGTAAAGATACTAAAATACATTTTGAAACAGAAATTCAAGGGGGAAATGACGCAGGAAGAGCTGAAGTCTAAACTTGTTGAAGTCACTCGGTACTACGCTTTTATTGTTAGGTAAGTCGCTGCCTTAATTTTTTTTTTATTAATCTGGCCCTGTGAGGAATAAGTCAGACTAAAGAGATAAAAGCCACAACTTGGCTATTGGGCGACTGAATAGCTTTGTCACGGGCCAAGGATCGCTATTGATCATCATCATTTTACCTAGCCGTAGGGTTTCGAGCTGAACTAAGGCCTCCCCCATTAATTTCCAGAGCAACCAATCTTGTGCAGTCTGCAACCACTGGCTTGCAGCAACTTTTATTGGGTCGTCTTTCCATTTAGGAGAAAAACATTCCACAATTCGCCTTCCGATCCAAAGTCTTCACTTCAGAACTTTGCTGCCCCAACGGCCGCCGGTTCTATGTGGCCCACCTACTACCATTTCAACTTGTTAATCCTCTGGGCTATGTTAGTGACTTTAATTTGTTCACGGATCTCTTCATTTCTGATTATATCTCGAAAAAAACACCAAGCATAGTCGTTTCATAGCTCGCAAAGCCAAACGAAAGCCTTAAGCTTTCTTATGAGGCCCACAGTTGCTGGCCATCCCTATACAAAATGCGTATTCACAGAATATTCAAAGATGTCCAAGGCGCATTCGGAGTGAACATTGTTGGGATCTACCTGCACAACTTATTTGGTGGAGGGCTCTTGATCTACCAGATTATGACTTCGGGAACTGTGAGTAAAACGTATTACTGGTAAGCAAAACAAGGATTTTTTACATCTGCGTCAAACAGTTTATCCAGCGTAAGGTAGAACTTTTATTCACATGCGAAACGCTGTATATTGCTTGGTAAATTTTTAAAACAGAGTAAGTGCAGTACCTCTCAAACTAGTAAGCCTTATGCTCAGAAAAGACATGGTCATTAACCGCGGGCTTTTTCACGATGTATTCCTTCAACTTTGAGAGCAAGTATCAATGCGCACCTTTTTTAAAACAGATAAATCCATTGGCTCCAATGTCGAAGTACGTTTCACTAGGGCAGCTAGGTTTATATTACTTGAAGGTACGTAGGTAAAAGGTATGCTGCATTATATACACATATACACAAATGACACAATAGAAGTGAAATAACGAATCCAAAATAAATAAAGGTGAAAGAAACTGCATTGTGATAATACCCGTCTCGTTCAACCACTATAGCATTTTTGATTGAGGTCGTAAGTACTAAGGAAATCGCCATGTTATTTTTTTACCGTTTATACCATCGTATTTACAGAATACAGAAACATTGCTATCGTATGGACTGATGATACCGATTTACATGGGAGAACTTCTTATTGTGTCATTGTTGATGGAGGATATACGAATACAAGTAAGTAGATAGAGGAAACTCGTAACACATGCTAGTGTTTTGCACTTTTCAGTATCTGGACCGAAATGCGAAGTTACAGGCGTGTTTATACAGACCTTTACTATTTTTTATCCTGATAACGGAAGCTGGAATAAGGGCAACATGTCATGGAACTGAAAGGATCTATATCATTTGCACGGGAAGGTGCAATGATGATTATTTCCTCACTTACATAGTTCCTCCATTTTCATTAATTTCATATTAAAAACCTCAAGGAAAATTCAAAAGTTGCCCCTTCGATATGCTTATTCTGAAAACATTCCAGGCCGACGAAATTCCAGAGCTCGTATACAATCTCCGCTGGGAGGAGATGTCTCTTCCCAACCAAAAACTGGTGCTGATGATACTGTTTCAAGTCCAACCAGTTTTGGAGATCAAGGCAGCCTTCAACGCCAGGACTGGTCTCCAGCCTGCAATTAACGTAAGAATTTGTAAATTAGGCTTTCTGACCACGAGCAGATTGTATCCAGTTTGAATGTTATGAATTTCAATATGAGTTAATGTTTAGATGTACTTCAGTCCCACTATTTTGTTGAAAGGATTTTGATAAATCTTGGAATTATAAGGAGTACCTATTCTACTATTGAGCGAGCAAAGCCGTGAACAAAAGCTATTACAAGAATGCACTTAACAATCTTACTCTGTGACTTTCATAAAAGTATTCCTGATCGCACATAAGATTTTCTAATGAGTAGAGCGCTCGTGGATTGGTGGTAGTGGCCCCGCCTTCCGATCTTGGGTTCGAATCCCGGTTGTGACCAATGAATATTCCATTCGGAAAATGTATATGCTCTCAAATGGTGAAAAAAACCATCGTGAGGAAACCGGCACATCCTAGAGCCAAAAAAATCGACTCTAACAGGCGCAGTCGTTATCCTTTCTACGACGGTCATAGGCCGTTTGTAGGGCAACCATACCTGGTCACAGTCCTTAAACTAGATGACCAAGAAAGAATCAGTGACGCAACATACAAGCAAGCGTTGGTATTAGAAATATGAGTAGGTTGTGGCATAATTTTTGCTAGTACCTACTAATTTTTCCTTTTTTTTTTCAGATAATCAAAACCACATTTTCTTACTACGTCATGATAAAATCAAGAATGTAGTTAATGCTTGCTTCATTTGTTTAGTTTAATGGATTCATTAAATAAATTATCAAAATGTTAAACAAAATTAAATTTCACTTAGTCATAAGCTCAGATCTCAGCAAGCCACTATGATTCGATTAGCATAAGACTAGTGAATCCCCCGGCGTTGAGTGCACATGTTATTTGCATAACTGCCGAATCGCGACGCTCGTTTTGAAACGTTTGCATTAATTCGTTTTAACCGACCCGTATGTTGGTTTTGAGCTATTCTTTAGGGATGGTAATATGGGCTTAGTACTTTATATTCCGGAATCAGGCGAGATCCTGCCTCGATTCCATTCAAGCTGTTCTAGATTCTAACCTCTAGAATACTAGGATGCACTTTGTCGTAAGTAGAAACTACGAACACGTACAACGAGTGGTAAGGCAGATGATAGTTAGGTCTGTAAATAAATAAATAACACTCAACAGTCACATACATAGTAATGACCCTACACTAGGATTTCCTGTATTGTGGTTATCAGAAACTTCGAGTACCAGGGCACCACACACAACACTCAGACCTGAAACAAATATGTGATAATACAAACATTTGCTCCATGGCGGGAATTGAACCTGCACCTTGCGTCTCAGTCGGCCACTCACCGCTACGCCACCGAGGTTGTCCTACATCGATAGTAAATAGGTAGATGCGAACTTATAACACGGAACCACGACGCCAAGCAGGCGAAACAGGGCCAAATATAATGAGGATAATTTAGTCCGGTTATTGAACCAGCATATTGGTGCCCACAGGCAACATCATTCCAGCCGTTTAAGTTCCACTGCTGAACATCGGCCTCCCCCACAGATTTATCTTTAAGAGCTATCTTTGTGAAAATAGGGGACGCTGCTGCCCATCTCCTAGCTGTTTTCCCTTTGTCGCCTCTTACGACATCCACGGGTAGGTAGATATGGAGGGGCCTATTCTTTAGCCGGGGCCACCACGGCAATAATAATATTATATATTACATAGAATACAATAATGAAAAGTAGTATCTTGTAGGTAGTGTATTGAGTTCATAAGCAAATAGATAAAGTATGAATACATTGTGTATCAGAAGCAGACTATATCTGCACGAGTTTCATTTCTATCAGCACTTTTGTTTGACTATAAACCTAAGGTATCAGGGGGCTTTCGACATCTGAAAAACAAAACTGTTATTACATACTCAAAGAAAATTGATACAAAGTAACATACAAAGAAACCTCAAAGGTATCTCATACGATAAGTAACCCTTGGCGTTATAACCAATAGGAACGAACAACAAACTGAGAGCATAGAGCCATTTTGGTTCGATTATTATCATAAATGTACAACGTGTTCCGTAACTAGTATATTATCCCGAAAAAAAATCTACCAACAAAAAGAAAAAATGCATATTTCTATAATAATTTTTCTGTTTTTTAATAAACATCAAGACTGATACCTAAAAAACAGAATAATTGAGTTTTAACTGCTTAAACCACAAAACAGCAAAAAAGCGAAATGTTTATTTAACAATGTCGAACTTCCCAAAGTTGTAACAAAAACGTTATATTGCCAATTGGGTGTAGAAAAAGACCCATTCGGGACGGTATAAATATTATGAATCACCTTGTATATCATGTTACGATAAGTGACAGGTATTTCGTAACATATTATTAATGTTACAGCTATCATAATAATAACATTACTTACTATGCCATAACATCTTTTTTCGTACAGATGTTCGATGAATAGATTTTACTTCTCCAGATGAAAGATGATAATGGGTAGTTTTCTGATTTCTAGCAAATCACACGTCCATTGCAATCACTACGATACACTAACTTCAAAGACACTAAATACTTTTATTAGAACTTATTGAGCAAATGAATGCATGATTGTAAAAACCCCCCTCCGACCAAATGCAAAAGTTTCGGAAAATGAATAAAAACTATCTGGTGTAAAAAAACTGTTCTAAATACAATTTTTTTTGTATGTATTTAAATGAAGTAAAACAAAAGAGGCTACATGTTCATTTTTTTAAACATAAATTCCTATTAGTTTTGATATAAGGATCATTTTTCCATCATAAAAAAGAATTCGAAAAAAGTGGTCTGAGGGGGGTTTTTACAATCATGCATTCAAATATCTAAGAAAGGATTTTGAAGGAAAGTGTAGGCCAGTGTCTTTTAAAATAAAGCCGTGTTCAAGCGGCGTGTGATATGTCATCTGAAATTTATTTCAAAATGATCTATACGTCGACCGAATAAAGTTAATTTTGAATTTGACTTTTAGGGGCTTGCGATTTCACTAAGCAATATATTGTACGCCCTCGAATGTCAAACTCAAAATTGTAAAACATTATATTGAGAAAGTAAGCATCATTAAAAAAAACATATATTATATGACATACTGCACGCCGTTTTAACACGGCTTAAAGCTCCAAAAATACTATAGTTAACATAAAGTCAAAGCTTACATGAAGTCAAAGTGACCAGTCACACTCATACTCGGGTGAAGTTTTCAACCTGCCTTATTTCAAAAACCCCTCTACTGATTTAGCTCATATACAAAAATACTATACTTAATAGCTACGCATTTGCGAATTAAAATCAAATCAATAGTAAGGTTTTATTAATTTATTCCCAAATTTTCAAAATAATATTTTGTACACATTTTTGGGAGGCCCCCCACCCGATGGACCGACAACATTGTAAAGGTTGCGGGAAGTCATCATCATCATCATCAGCCTGATGAAGTCCACTGCTGAACATAGGCCTCCCCCAAAGAGTTCCATGACGAACGGTCTTGAGCCTTTTCCATCCACCGACTTCCCGCAACCTTAACAATGTCGTCGGTCCATCGGGTGGGGGGCCTTCCAACACTGCGTCGTCCGGTTCGTGGTCGCTACTCGAGAACCTTTGTTCCCCAACGGTTGTCGGTTCTGCGAGCTATATGGCCGGCCCACTGCCACTTCAACCTGCTAATTCTGAAAGCTATGTCGGTAACCTTGGTTCTTCTACGGATTTCCTCATTTCGGATTTTATCACGCAGCGAAACTCCGAGCATAGCTCTCTCCATAGCCCGTTGGGCGACTTTGAGCTTGTGTATAAGGCCAATAGTTAGCGACCAAGTCTCAGTGCCATATGTCATCACTGGCAACACGCATTGATTGTAGACTTTTGTCTTGAGGCTCTGCGGTATCTGCGACGAGAAGATATGACGAAGTTTCCTAAACGCTGCCCATCCGAGTTGGATTCGTCGGTTGACCTCTTTGTCGAAGTTGGACCTGCCTAGTTGAATCGTCTGACCCAAATAGACATAGTGGTCTACAACTTGAATGGTATCGTTCCCAACATTTACCGGCATAGGTGCGACATGAGCATTGGACATGATATTTGTCTTGCTCATGTTCATTTTAAGACCTACCTGTTGGGAGACGTTACTGAGGTCTCTGAGCATAGCGCCAAGGTCCTCCAGCGATTCTGCCATTATGACTATATCATCGGCGAATCGAAGGTGAGTGATGTATTCGCCATTGATGTTGATGCCTTGTCCTTCCCAGTGCAGAAGCTTAAAAACATCCTCGAATGCAGAGGTGAACAGTTTCGGAGATATTACGTCTCCCTGTCTCACCCCTTTTTGCAATTGGATAGGATTTGTGCTCTGGTCCTGGAGTCGGATAGACATGGTGGCCTTGCTGTACAAACACTTCAACACTTCGATATACCGGTAGTCGATCTGGCACCACTGTGGTGACCGTAACACTGCCCAGGTCTCGACTGAATCGAAGGCTTTTTCGTAGTCCACAAACGCTAGACACAATGGCCGATTATACTCTTTGGTCTTCTGTATAATCTGCCGAAGCGTGTGGATGTGGTCTACGGTACTGAAGCCTTTGCGGAACCCGGCTTGTTCGGGAGGCTGGAAGTCGTCAAACCTACGGGAGAGCCGATTAGTGACAACTCTCGAAAACAGCTTATAGACATGGCTCAGCAGCGAGATGGGCCTATAATTCTTCAAGAGGGTGTTGTCACCTTTCTTGAAATACAGTACCACCACGCTCCTGTTCCACGCCTCAGGCGTTGTACCTTCGAGGATGACGGAATTAAATAGCTTCTGAAGGACTTTAAGTACCGGTGTTCCACCCGCTTTCAGAAGCTCTGACGTTATTCCGTCCTCCCCCGGTGCCTTATTGTTCTTAAGCTGTTTGAGGGCCGTCCGGATCTCGTATAGGCTGACGTCCGGGATGTCTTCGGTATAGTGCCGGGTCAGACGAGCTCTTGCATCGCTTGCCGTGCTTAGAGCAGGACTTTGCGATGAGGTGTACAGTTGTCCATAGAACTTCTCGAGCTCTCGTAAAATCTCAGGCTTCGACGAGACGATACTGCCGCCATCGGTCTTCAGTTTCGTCAACTGACTTTGTCCAATAGACAGATCTTTTGCGAACACTTTCGAGCCTTTATTACGCTCTATGGCGCGTTTAATACAAGCTGTATTAAAAAGGCGCAAATCGTGTCGCATGGACTTAGAGATCTGCCTATTGAGCACGCCGTATTTCGACCTGTCCACTGAAGAATGCAGTCTCATGTCGTTTCGCTCAGCCATGAGTTTTAGAGTGTGCTCAGAGAGTTTCTG
This sequence comes from Anticlea derivata, assembly GCA_947579855.1. Taxonomy (NCBI): domain Eukaryota; kingdom Metazoa; phylum Arthropoda; class Insecta; order Lepidoptera; family Geometridae; genus Anticlea; species Anticlea derivata. The sequence continues at coordinate 3,285,424 of OX388266.1, forward strand.
GGTTCTATTTTTACGGTGGGTCTTAAAGATCTCCGACCCAACCGCTTGGACAATTTCCACTAGCCCGTTGTTCAGCTCGTCCACTGTATCGCATTCAGCTAGGCTTTGGAAGCGATTTTGGAGTTCTAACTGAAAGCTCTCGGGGTTTTGAATTTGGACAGGACTTGGGCGAAGAGTAGATTTCACCAGGCGAGACCTTTCCAGCTTTATGTTGATATTCAATGTGTCTCTAACCATACGGTGATCGCTGCCGGTTTTGATCGCGTTGATCACAGAGACATCATTGAATATTTGCTTCTTGGTCGTCATGATGAAATCTATCTCGCTTTTGTAACCACCGCCACGTCCATTTTCTGGACGGTCGTTTCTTGAAGAAAGAGTTCATCGCAAAGAGTCCCTCCTTCTCCATGAAGTCGACCAAACGCTGGCCCCGTTGGTTTCGCTGTCCAAATCCGAATTGCCCCACTTTCAGTTCATCGCCGTTCCTCGTGCCTAGCCACGCGTTGAAGTCCCTCATCACAATTGTAAAGTGTGTTTTCGAGGCATGCATGGCATTTGAAATGTCGTCATACATGGCCTCCACTTCATCGTCTGGACGTTTCGAGTGTGGGGCGTATACCGGTATGACCTTCAGCGAATACCGATCGGTGATTCTGAGTATAAGGTATGCCACCCTGCTTGAAACGCTCACTATCTTTACAATATTGTTGACGAGGGACTTATGAACGAGAAACCCGATACCATGTTGGGATAGCAGGTCTCCCTCCCGGTAGTAGAATAAGTTGCCGGAATTCAAGATTATCGTGTCCTCTCCCTCTCTTCGGACTTCTGATAATCCTATGATATCCCAGCGCAACTTACTCACTACTTCTTCCAGCTCAATCAACTTCTCGTCGGTCCTCAGTGTGAGTGCGTTAAATGTTGCCAGGTCCAGAGATCGTCGGGGTTGGTAGCAGGATCTCTTCCGGAGATTCTTCGCACCCCCTGCTCCGCCGTTACAAACTGAACTACTGTTTTGACTAATATTACCATCTAGGAAAAGTCAGCAATAAAAGTTTTATGAAGACATTTTTAAATAGCAATCCTGGACACGTTTTTATAGCATTTTAGAAGGCGCGCGCTTCAAATCGAGATTTGCTTAGTAAAAAATGCTGACCGGTAAAACCTCGGGCTGATACACTTTACTCAAAATAAGCGAGGCAGTACAGCGACAATCCTATCCTACTATCGTATTCTCCTATCCTTCCTATCCTATCCTACTTTAATATTATAAATGCGAAAGTTTGTGAGGATGTTTGGATGTTTAGATATTTGAATGTTTGTGGTTCAATCGCGACCAAATGGGTGAATGGATTTGGATGAAATATGGCACAGAGATAGATTATAGTCTGAAATATCATACAGGCTACTTTTTATCTTCATAGGTAACACGCGAGCGAAGCCACAGGCGGAAGCTAGTGACGTATACATTTATAGGTGAGGCCTAATTTTAGCAGTGAACATCCTACGACGAAAATTATGAGCGAGTCAGGAGCAACAGTCCTTAGACAACGCACTCACAGCTGCTAGCACTGAGGCACTTTGATCCCGGCTATCAATTACCGAAAACTGCTGGCTCGCTGGAGTTTCACTACGTGATAAGATCCGAAATGAGGAAATCCGTAGAAGAACTAAGGTCACCGACATAGCTCTCAGAATAAGCAAGTTGAAGTGGCAGTGGGCAGGCCATATAGCTCGCAGAACCGACAACCGTTCTCCAATGGCCACGAACCGGGCGACGCAGTGTTGGAAGGCCCCCCACCCGATGGACCGACGACATTGTGAAGGTTGCGGGAAGTCGGTGGATGGAGAAGGCTCAAGACCGTTCGTCATAGAACTCTTTGGGGAGGCCTATGTCCAGCAGTGGACTGCTACAGGCTGATGATGATGATGATGCTGGCTCGCAAATTTGTGACATTTCAACGCGCCGTAGCTCCGTAACATGTTACGGTACTTGCTACGCTAAGTGTGGACCAGTCACGGCGAAATGATCTTGCTTTCGTTGGTGGGCCTTTGAGTGGATCGCTGCATGGCAATAGCTCGTGTGACATGTCCGCGTGTCAAAATCCGTCCACACTATGTTTTTGTCACATCTAACTGTTACGGTCACAGAGCCATGGCGCGTTGAAATGACACAAATGTGGACGCACCTTAAGGCATTCCTCGCCCGCACTTCAATTGTTCCTCGAGGAGCACCTTGGAACCTCTGTATCTTGCTTTTACTCTGAGAAGCGTACTCACATCGTTCTAATTGATTTATTATGCTTAATTAACTCTTCTCGACTTAACGAGGAAATGTTATTTCATTCGGTTATCATTTTGTGTGTAAACATAAATATTACAATACGATAGTTAAATAAGCAGTCCATAGGTAGTCTTTTTTATAATCAAACCATAGAATCAGTTAAGTTTGCTTATACCTAATTAATAAATTAAAATTATAATAGTTTAGTGTACAGAACCAAGTTTCATAGCTAATAGGTATACAAATTTATTCAACCATCAATAATCCATTATATCCATCAATCAATCCATTATAAAATAAATAATAAATAAATACCACCCAATAGTCACATAATACAAGGTGATTCATAACATGTATACCATCCCGAAAGGGGGTTCTATTCTATCAACAAAAAGAAATAATACTAGCGAAAAAAATTGTTTAAATAATTTTTCACAAAATTTCTCAGATTAGCTGTTTTTGGTATTTTTATCATATATAGAACAAATAACTAAACGTACAAGAAGTTCGGAATCAAGATTGCTACCTAAAACAGCTGATTCATTGAGTTTGACCTGATTTGACCCCAAAACAGCAGATTTTGGCATAGAATTTTCAATGAAAAATGTCGGATTTCCTAAAGTCGTAGAACAAACTTTATTGCAAATTGGTTGTAGAGTATGCCCCTTTCGGGATGGAATACATATTATGAATCACCTTGTATATAGTTCGATTCCCGCTCCGGGACAATTGTTTGCATGATCTGCAAATATTTGTCGCGTAGTTTCTGATACCTACCATACAGGGACTCCTAGTGTGGGGTCAGGACTATGTACATAATATGTATGTTACTGTTGGATGTTATTTATTTCCATTTTTGCCTGAAGGAGCTTACAGTGTAAGTTTTTAATTTTCCTTCCATAATGTTTCAGCAGTGGACGTCGAACGGCTGAAATGATGATGATGAATGTTTGAGTAGGTATTGCATGATGAGTGGTTTATTAAAAATACTTTCTAACTAACTTTCTCATAAAAATAAATACATTATAATGTTTTAAACAAAGTTCATTCAAATCATATATAGGTACAGACTAAGCCTAGTGAGGAAACTGACAGATATTTCTGCTTGTTTAAAATTGGTCTGTGAAATAAGTTACTACCTACTGTATTTAGTTTGTAATTTTATACTATTAAGTAAAAAAAAAACAACAAACAAGGTTAAACAAAACAAGGTGAAACAAGGTTTTACAGAACATTAGATCTGTAAAACCTTGTTTCACAGTAATAAACTATTCTTCATTTTCATTTTCATATTATGGGAATCCGCAAACAACTTTGATCTCTTATGCTTTAATAAAATCTCGTCGGAGCACAGTAAATAATGTCACACCATAAGTTCATAAACAAATTCAGGAAACACCTTCAAGCAAAGGTCCATTCAAGCTCTAAAACCAATTTCAGCAAAGGCATCTTCGCAAACAACTTTTCATATTTATTAACCTTCAAAAGTCAACATTACACCATCGAGATAAGGCTCAAAATGCCCTAGTTTCTACGAATGTGAACGAAAATGCGGCGGGCCAAAATAAAATTGACATATCACAGCAATGTTTTTATAACTTGCTATACGATTCCAAGTAAAAATATTGCAAATAGCAAATTTTGATGTTTAAAATGTGGTACGGAACTCAAAACAGACCGATAGTTTGAATGGCGGAAACAGCTGCAAAGAATCAGTCAATTAGTACACATTCCCTAATAAGTACTTACCGTAGTATTGAGTCCAGTTACACTACACTTACCATGCCCTTCAGCACAGTGGCCTACGTGAATTATGCCTAGATATACATGTATAAAAACCGCATCCGTAATGAAGTTACGAGGCCAAAGACACATCTTTCACAGACAGCCTCATCATCAGCCCACATTAGTCCACTGCTGGACAAAGTCCTCTCCCAATACATGCCACTGATACCGGTATTCGGCCCTTGTCATCTACTTACTGCCCACTTACTACCCACCGCCTTTCGTAGGTCATCGCTCCATCTACCTGGGAGCCGCCCCACACTACGTTTGCCTTGACGTGGTCTCCACTCGAGAACTCGTTTACCCCAACGCAACGGTTGACAGTTCTCCGGCATATATGACCAGCCCACTGCCACTTCAGTTTGCTAATCCTCTGGGCTATATCGGTGACTTTAGTTCTCTGTTAGATAATCTCCTTACGGATTTTATCCTTCAGAGAAACTCCAAGCATAGGCGACTTTAAACTGGTGAATTAGCCCCACTGTGAATGTCCACGTCTCGGCACCATAAGTCATCACGGGTAGGTCGCAGTGATTGAAGATCTTAGTCTTCAGGCATTGTGGTAAAGGCGACGACAGGCAGCCTCATAATTTATATGAAAAGAGATTCTAGTCCCAAGCATAATTTATTGTAGGTATGAACAAAAGAGCAACGGTTTAGCCATAATTTTATCTTATAAAAATCCATTTTGAATCCCGGTCTTTAAGACCTTCAGAACGAGAGTCAAGGAAACTCCCACTAGTCCAACACGGCTCATTAAGTCACTCCTATGCGTTGAATGACAGCTGCAAAGCGCTGAGAGGTATATCATGTGTAGTTCAACGCTAGTACATAATTTAAGTAATTGAGTAGCTTACTACTAACCAAACGAAATTGATAAGTAAAGCTAAGCTCTACTTACCAATTACAAAACTGGTTAAACAGAAATTTGATTAAAAAAGAACTTACTATTTACCGTGTCCAATTTCATTATGTAAAAGTAGTCAGTGCCTTTTCTTTCTTACTGTGCTAAGTGCATCGGTCTGGCTCTTTAACTTTATTCTCTCTTACAAAAATAAAACATATTGCTCTTATTTTTATTATAAATACTTTACTATAGGTTAATCCTAGTAAATAATTTATAATAAAAATAATTTTTCAGTTAGCTATTGTATAAACAAAAGTTACAATTATAACATAAATAATAACATATTATTTTCGAATTTAATACAGTTTGCAGACACCAAACTAACATAAGTATTTGGGATACAAATTCTTTATAATCGTGTTGCCGAAATAAGCCGCATGTACTAGGACAAATGTGCAATCAGCTTCCGCCTACTCCAGACTATAATCTATCTCTGTGGCTTTCAATCAGATCCGTTTACCCATTTTAGCGTGGTCGAGTAACAAACATTTGTGACTAACACAGATGTTTATTCTGTGTCTGGGTGTTAAATATATATCTATTATGGTTATGCCTAGTTTGGGATCAGTTGATCGTGTGAATATGTCCGGAATATTTATTATTATATTATTATATATTGTTAAACATGCATCTAAACTTTTGCATTTATAATTAGGATGCAATCCCCAAGTTAGCATCCTCAATAGTGCAAATTGCACTATACTTTCGAAGTTTTGAAAACACTTTTAATTTGTTAAACAAACAGATAAATCCAGGAACGCGTTCTCGTAACTAACTAATGGATTAGCTATTCTGCGCTGTTTTTCGAAAGAATATTGTGGAGTGCCAGATAAAGTATTTTAGCTTAGTGTAGACATTTGCGCGCACATTTTTCTTGTATTATTTTTAACATCTGGAATAAAATTTCAGATGTATTACTTTTTTTAAGAAATAAGGCTAATTAATTTGGCAGACCAAAAACAAGATTGCTGAACGAACTTGAAATATTCCCACACGAAGCCAATAGTGCACAAGACCCTACAAAATAAAAAAAAATGACGTATGTCAGACGTGAGATATTATGGAGGATTTTTCATAAAAATAACTACAATATGGCTTACAATAAAATTTAAATCTCAATTCATTTAAATCATACTACAATTCAAGGTTCAACTCTATTTGCAAGTCACGATAAATTGTAATATAAATCCAAGGAAATCTTAATAATATTTCCCTAAATTATATACTTTCGCTCACACACTCGCTCACAATCAGCAAAGTTAATCCAAATAAAGAGCATATCTTTCGAAATTGGCACCGAAAGTCGTCGTCATTTCTTATTCAATTAAAATTGAAGTTACTTACTCCAAGCAACGCAAATTCTGAAATGTTGCGTAACAAATTCGTCAAATCTTACGAACTCGATCCTGACAAGACAAGTCTATGGACGCATTTACGAATAAAGCCAGTTTCCACAATGTACCAGTCTTGTTCCAGTTTAGGGTCTATAATATATATTTTGTCAATGTATTTTGTCAATGTAATTTGTCCAATTTCTAAAATTCGTTGTACAGTGTATTGCTAAATAAGTGTAGAATTAAGCCCCATATAGTATTCATATTATGGATCACCTAGTGTTAAGGAGCATGGTAGATATTCGTAAGTAATGACCTCGGTTGCGCAGCTGCGCGTGCCCATCTGAGACGCAAGGATTGATTTCCGGCTGTAGATGTTGTGGTACCATGGTACTCGTGGTTTCTGATACCCACGCCACAGAGAATCCTAGGGGTTAGGACTATGTATGTGAATGTTGGGTGTTACAAAATAAATAAAAGATAATGTTGATTGGTTAGCAACTCTTTGCACTTCAACATCGCTGAAACTCGCTGGCAACCAGTTTCACATGTAAATGCGTTCTGTTCTGAACTCGATCCTGACAAGTCTATCGCGTAGCGGCAAATACGCGATGTTTGCTAACAGCCTCGTGAAAGAGGATTATTCTGACTTTACTTACTGTGTCGAGGTTATGCGAAACCCAGTAGGCAAATATCGCGGGGCTCGAACATTATCAACACCAGCATTTCTATAAACGAAACGTAATGTGTACCGTAACTTCTACACTTACTCAAAAAAACCAAATTAATAAAAATAAATAACTTAAAAAATATCGTCAGGGTCCTTGTAGGTGTATGTAAGTACCTAAGAGTCACCATTATGATACCAGCTTCCGCCCATGACTTCGCTCGCATGGTTTACGGATAAAAAGTAGCCGAATGGATCATTTTCAAACATGAATAACATATTGTTATTCATGTTTCAAAATAATCCTTTTTTTTTTTTTATACTACTTAGATGGCAAACAGGCATACGGCCCACTTGTTGGTAAACGGTTACCGTAGCCTATGAGCGCTTGCAATACCAGAGGCATCACGCACGCGTTGCCGACCCCGAACCCCCCTCCCCCTAAAGAGCTCTGGCAACCTTACTCATCGCAGGAACACAACACTATTTGAAAACAAATAATGTTATTTGGTTGCGATCTTCTGTAAGGCAGAGGTATTCGATTTAAATGATGTTTAAGTATTCCAGGCTATTTACTACATGCATGCCAAATTTTATTCCAATCCGTTTAATGGTAATGGCGTCATTGAGTAACAAACATCGTCACATCTTTGTAACGCCGATAATTCAAACAGTTGTCGTGCTGCGGTGATCAAACTCACAACCTTTGCCTAAAATGCTACCTCAAATGGTCCTCAAAAAGTGGAACGACACTTAAAATTATAACTTTATGATTTCTAATAAAAGAAATAAGTAAGAGAGTTTTAAATAAATTTTTGATAAAGTCCCTACTTCCATTCAAACAAGGCATCTTAGATTCTATTGATTCAAGATTTTTTATGAGCTATCGTACTGGCAATTTTAGGTAGGTACTATATTTGTAGGACTTTATTTGTAGGGCAAAATAATATTTGCTCATTTTTTACCTTTTTTTACTGGTATATTGATCAGTTATGTTAGTCAAAGAAAGTTTCTTTGATTTCTTTGGTAAATTGTGTACCTTCTAATTGTGTATTACATGAATTTTACTCCAATATAGTTATCAGAAACGTTTGATTATTATTATAATAGTAAGAGAGTTGCTCTATCATCGATAATGTATGACAGTGATCTTAAAAAAATACTTTCCTTTACAAAAGAAAATTCAAGAGAAAAACAAAGAAGGACAGTGAGAATGGCAGACAGATATTTTTTGTAAGTTAATTCCTAAAAATTATCTTTTAATATCAGGTTTCTAGGAGTTATTAATAAGAAAGATGATGCCAGAAAAACCAACAACTTACTCATAGAACTATACAACACAACATCGATCGGATATAGCTAGGCTGTACGCATTTTACACATCTGTGGTATTTTTTTTCATTTTTCACAATTATAATAACAATAGGTACCAGCTCTCGGCAGGAGTCGCTTCGACCAGACGCCATGGTATTGTTTTGAAAACCTGTAGAGCCCCGATTCCCCACGGACCCAAGGTCTCACCCCAGAAGGCTCAAACATGTAAGCCCTATCGAGACTAACATATTTGCACCTTTTGAGATCCTCGCGGCCTCGGTGGAAATGGCCGCCACACGTTAAGTTTGATATTTAACTATTTTCTCAGAAAACCTCCAAGCCAACAACAATTCTATAAGATCATGGCATTTTTGTCGTCCATCTTGGCGCTAAACAATAAGTTCTGGGCGTTCTACGAAATGCCCAACCACATCCTATGCCATTTACAAAGAAGTGTTACGAAGTATTGCGTGCATGCTGGCCTCATTTCTCAAATCCTTTATTTGGTGATGAATTACAATCAACATGAGTTCAATACACTGGCGATGATGTACACCATTGTACCAGTTACGTTTGTGATGGTGGTAAGATTATAACTTCATTCAGTAGATGCCTATGACATAAAAAGTCACTTTCACTCACGCGTTGTTTTTTGCTTTTCAGGTAAAAATAATAGTAGCCCAAACTCCTGGGTATAAAAAAGCCATGATGAAATTCATGGATCAAATACACATTTACGGGTATTACCGCAATAATAAACAACCGCACGTAGCAGAGGTAAAATCTTTTTATTGTTTAGTCAATTTATTAAGTATATTCAACTCTGCATAATACTCATACTTAACAGTAATTTATTGTCTCCTACTGCTAATGAGCTAAGGTCTTCCCTTATTCTATTCAGTTATCTCTTTTGAAATCACAATAACCTAGACCTGCTGAGACAAATGCAAGGCGAAAGGATAAAATCGTCAGGAAACCAGATGGTATTTTTAAAAGCGGCGATAGACTTGCAACTTTTTGCGTATGGAATACTCACTCCTGCAAAATGTAGACATGTGCAAAATGTGCAGACATGCCTCTGACCATCCCCCTTAGACATGCAAGGATCTGATGGCCTGGAGATCTGAGAGGATGTCAACCATTGTTGAGGATAAAAGACATGAGCCTATTTAATTTTTTTTCAGAAACGATTGGAATGAACGATAATAATTTATTCATTATTCATTACAGATACTGATAAAGGCGGAGACATACACGCGTTGGTCATTTTACATTCTATCAATATTATGTCTCGTGTGTACAACCTCCTTCTTAGTAGTCCCAATCATACATAACTTTCAAAATAACGATTCAATCTTTAACATAACTACGCGCTTGGAAACTATGGTTCATTTTTGGATGCCTTTTGACTATGAATTCAACTTCTTCTACTGGGCGATAATGCAAGTTATGACGCTATATTGTGTTGCAATAGCCGTAACGATAATCGTACTGTTTGATATAACAAACTTGTCGTTTCTGAATCATCTCGTTGGGCATGTAAAGATACTAAAATACATTTTGAAACAGGAATTCAAGGGGGAAATGACGCAGGTAGAGCTGAAGTCTAAACTTGTTGAAGTCACTCGGTACTACGCTTTTATTGTTAGGTAAGTCGCTGCCTAATTATTATTATTTTTTAATCTGACCCTGTGAAATATCTTTGTATCTAACAGAAGATCAGACTAAAGATAAAAGAGATAAAAGCCACAACTTAGGCTATTGGGCGGCTGAATAGCTTTGTCACGGGCCAAGGATCGCTATTGATCATCATCATTTTACCTAGCCGTAGGGTTTTGAGCTGAACTAAGGCCTCCCCCATTAATTTCCAGAGCAACCAATCTTGTGCAGTCTGCAACCACTGGCTTGCAGCAACTTTTATTGGGTCGTCTTTCCATTTAGGAGAAAAACATTCCACAATTCGCCTTCCGATCCAAAGTCTTCACTTCAGAACTTTGCTGCCCCAACGGCCGCCGGTTCTATGTGGCCCACCTACTACCATTTCAACTTGTTAATTCTCTGGGCTATGTTAGTGACTTTAATTTGTTCACGGATCTCTTCATTTCTGATTATATCTCGAAAAAAACACCAAGCATAGTCGTTTCATAGCTCCCAAAGCCAAACGAAAGCCTTAAGCTTTCTTATGAGGCCCACAGTTGCTGGCCATCCATACAAAATGCGTATTCACAGAATATTCAAAGATGTCCAAGACGCATTCGGAGTGAACATAGTTGGGATCTACCTGCACAACTTATTTGGTGGAGGGCTCTTGATCTACCAGATTATGACTTCGGGAACTGTGAGTAAAACGTATTACTGGTAAGCAAAACAAGGATTTTTTACATCTGCGTCAAACAGTTTATCCAGCGTAAGGTAGAACTTTTATTCACATGCGAAACGCTGTATATTGCTTGGTTAATTTTTAAAACAGAGTAAGTGCAGTACCTCTCAAACTAGTAAGCCTTATGCTCAGAAAAGACATAGTCAATACGCGTGGAGCTGATTAACCGCGCGCTTCTTCACGAAGTATTCCTTCAACTTTGAGAGCAATTATCAATGCGCACCTTTATTAAAAAGATAAATCCATTGGCTCCAATGTCGAAGTACGTTTCACTAGGGCAGCTAGGTTTATATTACTTGAAGGTACGTAGGTAAAAGGTATGCTGCATTATAAACACAAATGACACAATAGCAGTGAAATAACGAATCCAAAATAAATAAAGGTGAAAGAAACTGCATTGTGATAATATCCGTCTCGTTCAACCACTATAGCATTTTTGATTCAGGTCGTAAGTACTAAGGAAATCGCCATGTTATTTTTTTACCGTTTATACCATCGTATTTACAGAATACAGAAACATTGCTATCGTATGGACTGATGATACCGATTTACATGGGAGAACTTCTAATTATGTCATTTTTGATGGAGGATATACGAATACAAGTAAGTAGATAGAGGGAACTCGTAACACATGCTAGTGTTTTGCACTTACCAGTATCTGGACCATTGAAATGCGAGTTACAGGCGTGTTTATACAGACCTTTACTATTTTTTATCCTGATAACGGAAGCTGGAATAAGGGCAACATGTCATGGAACTGAAAGGACCTATATCATTTGCACGGGAAGGTGCAATGATGATTATTTCCTCACTTACATAGTTCCTCCATTTTCATTAATTTCATATTAAAAACCTCAAGGAAAATTCAAAAGTTGCCCCTCCGATATGATTATTCTGTAAACATTCCAGGCCGACGAAATTCCAGAGCTCGTATACAATCTCCGCTGGGAGGAGATGTCTCTTCCCAACCAAAAACTGGTGCTGATGATACTGTTTCAAGTCCAACCAGTTTTGGAGATCAAGGCAGCCTTCAACGCCAGGACTGGTCTCCAGCCTGCAATTAACGTAAGAATTTGTAAATTAGGCTTTCTGACCACGAGCAGATTGTATCCAGTTTGAATGTTATGAATTTCAATATGAGTTAATGTTTAGATGTACTTCAGTCCCACTATTTTGTTGAAAGGATTTTGATAAATCTTGGAATTATAAGGAGTACCTATTCTACTATTGAGCGAGCAAAGCCGTGAACAAAAGCTATTACAAGAATGCACTTAACAATCTTACTCTGTGACTTTCATAAAAGTATTCCTGATCGCACATAAGATTTTCTAATGAGTAGAGCGCTCGTGGATTGGTGGTAGTGGCCCCGCCTTCCGATCTTGGGTTCAAATCCCGGTCGTGACCAATGAATATTCCATTCGGAAAATGTATATGCTCTCAAATGGTGAAAAAAACCATCGTGAGGAAACCGGCACATCCTAGAGCCAAAAAAATCGACTCTAACAGGCGCAGTCTTTATCCTTTCTCCGACGGTCATAGGCCGTTTGTAGGGCAACCATACCTGGTCCCAGTCCTTAAACTGGATGACCAAGAAAGAATCAGTGACGCAAGCAAGCGTTGGTATTAGAAATATGAGTAGGTTGTGGCATAATTTTTTCTAGTACCTACTAATTTTTCCTTTTTTTTTTTCAGATAATCAAAACCACATTTTCTTACTACGTCATGATAAAATCAAGAATGTAGTTAATGCTTGCTTTATTTGTTTAGTTTAATGGATTCATTAAATAAATTATCAAAATGTTAAACAAAATTAAATTTCACTTAGTCATAAGCTCAGATCTCAGCAAGCCACTATGATTCGATTAGCATAAGACTAGTGAATCCCCCGGCGTTGAGTGCACATGTTATTTGCATAACTGCCGAATCGCGACGCTCGTTTTGAAACGTTTGCATTAATTCGTTTTAACCGACCCGTATGTTGGTTTTGAGCTATTCTTTAGGGATGGTAATATGGGCTTAGTACTTTAAATTCTGGAATCAGGCAAGATCCTGCCTCGATTATGGAATCGAAATAAACAGCTTGAATGGTTAAGCTGTTCTAGATTCTAACCTCTAGAATACTAGGATGTACTTTGTCGTTAGTAACAACTACGAACACGTACGAAAAGTAAGGCAGATGATAGTTAGGTCTGTAGATAAATAAATAACACCCAACAGTCACATACATAGTAATGAATGACCCCACACTAGGATTTCCTGTATCGTGGGTATCAGAAACTTCGTGTTACAGGGCACCACAACACTCGGACCCGGAACAAATATGTGATTATACAATCATTTGCTCCGTGGCGGGAATTGAACCTGCACCTTGCGTGTCAGACGGCAACTCGCCGCTACGCCACCTAGGTCGTCCTACATCGATAGTTAATAGGTAGATCCGAACTTATAACACGGTACCACGACGCCAAGCAGGCGAAACAGGGCCGATTATATGAGGATAATTTTGTCCGGTAATTGAACCAGCGTATTGGTGCCCTATTGGTGGTGAGGATGAACGAAAGAAGATTGACGAAACAGGTGTATAAGGTGAGTGTGAATGGAACCGTTGGAAGGGAAGACCTAGGCGTACGTTTAGCAACCAAATCGGAGACGTTTTGGACAAAGGCCAGGTCAAAAGTACCCTAAACGCGACGCAACTTCCTATTAGAAGATTTAAAGTGTACATAAAGAATAATCTTATTAAGAAAGCGTACTATAAACTAAATGATTATATAAATGATAAAACCGCATGGCCAGAAGTCGCTCTGCCCCTCGACAGCTAAAATGCCATTTTGCAGTGTCTTTACAGTTTTTGCTTGCATCATATTTTAAGTAATATTTAATTTTATATAAGCAAATTGTATATAGTATTAGGAACATATTTCATCAAGTGTAGCGTGTGCTGCCCTTAGATCATTTGTTGAAGCTCACATTTGTCTTCTTTTTTTTCACATTTTTATAAGCTCTTATTTATTAAGGATTATAATTAGATTACTTTTCTTTTGAGCCTCACCTAGTTCGATCGGCACCACACTGAAGCTTTAAATTCCATTTTGTGAAAAAGGATCATCGAAAAAAATGATAGGCACCAAGCCGTGCTTGTTGCCTGATTCTTCTAGGCTTGGAACAGGCATAGCTTCACCTAGTTTCTAAGACGTTTCAAAGTGATCCTAGTGATTTTATTGAAATTCCCAAAAAAAAAAAAAAGCATGTATGAGGAATGTGATGAGAGTGAATGAAGCGAAAGAGGTATGTCAGGATCGTAGCAAGTGGAAAGCCGTGGTCTCTGCCTACTCCTCTGGGAAATAGGCGTTTTTTTATGAATGTATGTATGTATTGGTGCCCACACGCAACATCAGTCCAGCCGTTTGAAGTCCACTGCTGGACATCGGCCTCCCCACACAGATTTCCGAAGTGACTTCCTATCATGTGGTGGGAATTTACCCATACTCACCACGCTGGGCTCGCGGGTTGGCGAGCTATCTTTGTGAAAATAGGGGACGCTGCTGCCCATCCCCTAGCTGTTTTCCCTTAGTCGCCTCTTACGACATCCACGGGTAGGTAGATATGGAGGGGCCTATTCTTCAGCCGGGGCCACCACGGCAATAATAATATTATATATTAGGTACATAGAATACAATAATGAAAAGTAGTATCTTGTAGGTAGTGTATTGAGTTCATAAACAAATCGATTCCAAAGTATGAACACAGAATATCAGAAGTAGACTATATCGAGAGTTTCATTTCTATCAGCACTTTTGTTTGACTATAAACCTAAGGTATCAGGGGGCTTTCGACATCTGAAAAAACAAAACTGTTATTACATACTCAAAGAAAATTGATACAAAGTAACATACAAAGAAACCTCAAAGGTATCTCCTACGATAAGTAACCCTTGGCAATATAACCAATAGGAACGAACAACAAACTGAGAGCATAGAGCCATTTTGGTTCGATTATTATCATAAATGTACAACGTGTTCCGTAAATAGTATATTATCCCGAAAAAAAATCTACCAACAAAAAGAAAAAATGCATATTTCTATAATAATTTTTCTGTTTTTTAATAAACATCAAGACTGATACCTAAAAAACAGAATAATTGAGTTTTAACTGCTTAAACCACAAAACAGCAAAAAAGCGAAATGTTTATTTAACAATGTCGAACTTCCCAAAGTTGTAACAAAAACGTTACATTGCCAACTGGGTGTAGAAAAAGACCCATTCGGGACGGTATAAATATTATGAATCACCTTGTATATCATGTTACGATAAGTGACAGGTATTTCGTAACATATTATTAATGTTACAGCTATCATAATAATAACATTACTTACTTTGCCATAACATCTTTTTTCGTACAGATGTTCGATGAATAGATTTTACTTCTCCAGAAGAAAGATGATAATGGGTAGTTTTCTGATTTCTAGCAAATCACTACGAAACACTAACTTCAAAGACACTAAATACTTTTTTCTGAACTTATTAAGCAAATAGCTAAGAAAGGATTTTGAAGGAAAGTGTAGGCCAGTGTCTTTTAGATTAAAGCCGTGTTCAAGCGGCGTGTGATATGTGATATTTCAAAATGATCTATACACCGACTGAATAAAGTTAATTTTGAGTGTGACTTTTAGGGGCTTGCGATTTCACTAAGCAATATATATTGTACGCCCTTGAATGTCAAACTCAAAATTGTAAAAAATATATTGAGAAAGTAATCATTAAAAAAAACATATATTAGATGACATATTGCACGCCGTTTTAACACGGCTTAAAGCTCTAAAAATACTATAGTTAACATAAAGTCAAAGCTTACTTGAAGTCAAAGTGACCACTCACACTCATACTCGGGTGAAGTTTTCAACCTGCCTTATTTCAACAACCCCTCTACTGATTTAGCTCATATACAAAAATACTATACCTAATCGTTTGCGAATTAAAATCAAATAGTAAGGTTTAATAAATATATTCTCAAATTTTCAAAATAATATTTTTTACGCATTGTTGGGAGGCCCGATGGACCGACGACATTGTAAAGGTTGCGGGCAGTCAGTCGATGGAAAAGGCTCAAGACCGTTTGTCGTGTAACTCTTTGTGAGAGGTATATATGTTCAGCAGTGGACTTCTATAGGTTGATGATGACATGAGAGAGAATAGTATTTATTAATCAAATAATCTATATGTAGGTCGTTTATGTATAAGTAGTTCAGTTAAGTTGGTATATAATATACAATTTTCCGTAGACACTGAGACCTCGCTTAGGTCGATTAAAAACCTATCAGAAATAAAGCAATAACTTGCTTGCTTGTCGTGTCACTGACTCTTTCTTGGTCATCCTGTAATAGGTCAGCGAGCAGGTTGAGGTATGGTGGCCCTGAGATGTGGCCTAAGATGGAGTACGCTTTCCCAGAGTGAACTTATTGA
Organism: Anticlea derivata; assembly: GCA_947579855.1. Taxonomy (NCBI): domain Eukaryota; kingdom Metazoa; phylum Arthropoda; class Insecta; order Lepidoptera; family Geometridae; genus Anticlea; species Anticlea derivata. Next base: position 3,301,558 of record OX388266.1, read on the forward strand.
CCCTAGATTTGAAGACTCCTAGATTGTACTCTTTCGGGAAAAGGGACGCACAAAGATCATTCCACGCGTTTAAATAAAAAATCAACAAACCAATTATCGGTGCCCAATTATAATATTGTCAATTGGAGAAGCAAGGGTTAATCAAATTAATGTAAGCATTGAAAATGATTCACAAACCAGAGCAGTTTATTTCTGAACGGTCGCATCATGCGATTGCAGTTATTAATTTATCAAATATTCATCAGGTAATTTTCTGCTTCAGTTGGTGTGTTTTCAATTAAAAATAAATTATGTACGTGAGACGCGCTTTCAATAAAAAATGCAAAAATAACGCAATGGATTGGCTCAGGCTCTAGGTGATGTGGTACAGTCACCTCTAGAACTTTCATTATTTTCAGAATGATCCCATTAAACTGCCTAACAGTTGATAAAGGCACAAGTTGATGGTTAGGTACATACTTTAAGAGATATTGCTGATTGAATAATTATGTCCAGTACCACCACGGTAAATCATTTTGATTCAAATTTTGAAAGGTTTACATCTACAGGTGACTGTAATAATAACCTACACAGGGAATCCTATTGCGGGGTCAGGAGTATGTATGTAACTATTGGCTTGTATATTATTAAAGATTTATAGTTAAAACTAGCTTCCGCCAGCGGCTTCGCTCGCTTGGTACCAACATAAAAAGTAGCCTATATACTATTCTAGGTAAATAACTTTTTATATTCCAAGTTACTACCAACGAAATTTGGATGAGCAGTTGCGGCGTGATTGAATAACAAACATTCAAACATCCTCACAAACTTTCGCATTTATAATATTAGAAGGACATTTTTATTTCAAACTTACTAAGATAAAATTAAACTAAGTACCCACGTAGAACTCGTAACACAATGCCTTTTCTGAGTGTAGAGAAAACATCATGCTAACAGCTATTCTATAAATAATTCGTAAGATTTTGTCCGACGAATCCCGTTCTCCTTTTTGAGACATTTTCGCATTGAATAATTTGTATGCTAGAGGAATACTTTTATAGCAGAACATATATTATACTTATCTTATGCTTATCGTAAATTACAATGATAAACATTATTGTAGAGTTATGTAGAATTTTTTAAAATTTATCTTTATTTAAAAGTCTTTCATGCCACTTTCGTTGGGCATGAATGTGGCATGAATTAAATTGGGTTGGGCATAAAATAAAGGAGTACTTATAGTTAGTCCAATCCAAAGAAAACTCTTCCTTTTATATCCTTTCCGTCACTGAAGAATAAGCATCTCCATATCTACCTATCCGTGGATGTCGTAAGAAGCGACTTAGAGGTAAAGTCTAGGAAATGGGCAGCAGTCCCCTATTTTCACAAAACTAACTGCACTCGCCAAATCGCAGCCCCAGCTTGGCCAAACCCCACCACGTGATTGGAATTCGTTCTGGATCTGAGGGTCATGTTCAGCGGTGGACGTCTTACACCTGAAATGATAATGATGATTCTCAACTTGTTTGAGTACCCAGTTAGTTATGAAAGAAAATAACTGGGATATTCTAAAACCAATTTTACTTTTTTCTCTAGTCTAAGAAATAAGCTAACTAAGAGTACTGCCAAAAAATAACCAAGACAAACGAAACATAGCAAGCCTTTTTTCGAGGTCAAGCAAACTGGTGGTAACATAAACTTATTTCCCATGGGGCTAAGCCCTTTTAGAAATATACAGACATAAGTCCAAATGATGTATTGAAAAACAATATAAGTAACCTCTCCCAATCCTCGAAACGAAGTCACAACTTTTAAACACTGGTATCAAAATTTCAAGCTCTCTCTTCTACCAAAGTAAATTCAATTCTGTTTTATTTCAACGAAATTTAAGATGCCAAGATTTCTTACAAACAAATTATATTTAATCAAAGAATCTTAGAACTTCTTATTTTATGATTAAACCCTTTCAACGGTCCGTCTGCAGGTGGCCACAATTCTCTCGCTATTAGATTTTGCATTTCATTCTTCCAAAAGGATATTGGGCAAAAAATAACCTCCCTATGGGTAAGTAGTCGAATCTAGCTTACTCGCGTCAAGTTGCAAGTGTTTTTACCCGACTGCCCAGATGGAAGAAGTGTAATGTTTTTTGAGTAATATTTTGAAGGATTTTTAAATAAAGGTGGTAGGTTATGGTTCCCTCTAGTGAGGAGGCCTATGTCAAGCAGTAGATTTACCCTGGCTGATGATGATTTTGATAAAGCTGAGAAATAGTTTTATAGCACGTCCGAGCAAGGTGTCTATAGTTTAAAAATTTGTTTACCTATATTATTGTACTGCTAAAAATAATTTAAAAACAGATTAGTTTTTGACAAGCATCTGGTAGTTTAAAAAGACGTAGTATATCAAGCTCGAGGATTAAAATTTTGGGACAATCTAATTTTATTAAAAAAAAAGTTTTTCGAACGGGTTTCTCATATCTGGCAGATCATGGGCCAGCCATGCCCAGTTCCCTTTCACCAAAAACTTTATTGCTTTAGCAGACTGTTCTTGTAAAACTTGTTCATTTTGGAATATCCGCCGAGTAAAGTTGCCGCTAAAATATTGTATTCCGAAGTTATGAGAGTTGAAACTTGTCTGCAAAGTTGGTAGCTGGTGTTTTTATTCATCAAGAATGTCTCTGTAAGTCTGAAGTGGCTTTAGAACTTTTAAGACGATAAATCTATTGGCGGCTTGCGAACAAACGAGATTTTAGATACTCGGAATTGAGTCTGTGTATTTGTCATTTTTGAAAATAACTCTCAGAAATACTCAGAATACAGAAAAATAAGCATAATTGAGCAAATAAAAAAATAAATAAACAAGCTATAAACATCAGATAGATAGACTTCATAGTTTATCTTTTTTTACAAGCTAGGGCAGTACTTTTCCGTATGTAGTTATTTAGTCCGAGGTAACTTTATCTCAACTTGCGGAATATAATATAGTGTTATGACACGCACTACACCACAGTTAAAAAAATGTTTAGAAAATTGCACATTATAATATTGTGGTTGTCTTATCCAGCCTATTTCTATCAGAAGTCTTCTTACGATTGATCAATCCCATCAATCTTTTTTTTTTATACAACTGAGGTGGCATACAAGCATACGGCCCACCTGTGGGTAAGCGGTTACCGTAGCCTATGAGCGCTTGCAATACCAGAGGTATCACGCACGCGTTGCCGACCCCTCCCCCCTACCCCCTAAAGAGCTCTGGCAATCTTCCTCACCGCAGGAACACAACACTATTTGAAACAAAAAATCTGAAGAAAACTTCTAACTTCTGAACTTGTGTATTCGACCGGGATTCGAATCCACAACCTTTGTCCAAATCGAAAGTCGAGCGACTCATCAAAAGCGAGTTCACACGCGATCAAAAGACGCACAATGTGTAAAGGCACTGAGAGCTCCAAGAAATCCTTGTCACAATTAATTAGTCATTGCAGTGAAAAGGCTCATCATGTAGAAACAGACTTCTCGAAACGTGACATCTTGACTCCGCTTTATTCGTAAGTTATACATTACAAGTACTTGCCTTTGCCTTTACCCGCGGTTCCGTTAATTAAATAACATATACGTAGTATGAAAGATGGAAACATACACGAAAAATCCCGAAATAAGAAAATTCATAGAAAAACCAAGGTCACCGACATACTAGTAGCTCTCAGAATTAGCAATTTGAAGTGGCAATGGGTAAGCCATATAACTCGCAGAACCAAAAGCTATTGTGAAATTCAGATGCATGGCGACCTAAAATACAAGTTTGATGGCTGCGATGGAGGTAAATTCATGTTTATTTTTACTTTAGCGTGTTTTTTTATATTCACCTAAGGTGGCAAACAAGCATACGGCCCACCTGTTGGTAAGCGGTTACCGTAGCCTATGAGCGCTTGCAATACCAGAGGCATCACGCACGCGTTGCCGACCCCGAACCCCCTCCCCCCTCTAAAGAGCTCTTGCAACCTTACTCACCGCCGAAACACAAAACTATTTGAAACAAATTAAAATTGAATGTTATTTGACTGCGATCTTCTGTAAGGCGGAAGTACCTCCGGGGCGGGCTGTTCCAATTTAGAATGGGAAAATCTCGCCGTGCCCTACCTCCTTCCAAGTTTTTTGTAAAGAAAGTCATTCTTTATTCTTTATTGTACACAGAAAACACATACAAAAACAAACTAAATGAAAGGACATGTACAAAGGCGAGCTTAACCCTAAAAAGAGTTTTCTTCCAGCAAACCTTTGAGGCTAGAGATAGGTGGTTATAGAAGTAGGTTTCGTATACAAGACCAATGAATAAAAAAAATAGTAGATGTATAAACAAACTATTCTAACAAAATATACTTATATTAGATACTTAAATATAAACTTATCACTATGAACAAACTACATAAATAATAATATTATAATATATATACCTACTTGTGAAACAATAAAACAAATATACAAAAATATAAAACAGTACCAAAAAGTGTGTTATTTATGAATAGTAGAGGGGGAAAAGACCATTTTTATTTGGGATATTTACGAATATAAAAATGTAAATTGGAGCTTTTATTTTATTATTTCTAACACAGTTTACTCTTAAATAATATTATGCAGACAGACGTTTCCTTTATCATATATATGAAGCTGGTAATACATTCTCGCGAAACGCGGTATTTACTAATGTTATGAATATTCAGGCAGTTTTGAAGTTTCCTGGAAGATGGGAGTGCTAGCGATTTTATAACGTTACATCATCCCGACAGCCTTTACGGAATTTTATAGGCGTTCTAACTCAAAGGTAGTATGTGTAGTGCATACATAGCTATCATTATCTACACCTACTTCAGTAACATTAATATTGTTCGCCCGAACTGAGATCTCGCAATGTCTAGTAAAATTTGGTACTTCGGTGATCTTTGAGGCACAAATAAGATAAACTTTGATAATCACATCTTTAGCAGGCACTAACTGATATCCTCTTAACTCAACTACGAGTACAAACACACTGAAACTTTACCAAATGAGAGTTTACATTATATTCGTTATAAAATGTCACTATTTTCGTTGTATCTCAAAACCAGAGTAAAAATAAAAATTGTTTTAAAATGTATGAACAAAGCCCTTTCTTACGACAACCCACTCCATGTTTTTATATAATTTCATATTGATAGTATAATAGATGACCTACTAAATTCTATGCAGATTGAACTGACAGTTCGAAAGTTATCTATTTTATATAGGTTTTTTTCACTGGTGCTACACTATCCCTGAGTAATATTAGCTAATTTCTTATAGGTACAACTCGATTGAAGCTGCGGACTAAAGCTAGTACTTGAAACATATCTAATAGGCTATGTTTAAACACATATTTATAGTCATGACTTTTATTTATCCATACAGTTCAAAAGTTCTTGGAATCAAAATTTTTCGCACGATCAATACATGTTGCTAAAATTGCGCGAAATCGTGACATCGGACTAAAGTGTTCGCGCTCACAAATATCGTACAACGGACCTTCGCAGCCTCATAGGTACCCGTTGAATCAATAGGTAAATTTCCATTAAACCTAGGTCACGAGAGACTAATTAATAAATCATAACTGACCATAAATCACACCACTAAAGGTCTATAGGATTTTGGTGCCAACACCGAACGCAATTATGAACCTTTAGCTACCACTGTGACTAGTTTGAAACAAAGGGTCTTAGAATATATCGTTTAGAACCCTACCATCCTATCATAATTCTAAATGGACAATTTGTGTGCATATTTGTTTGTGTTTCAATTACGCAGAAACTGAACAAATTCAGATGAAAGGTCATCATTGACCAATCAAGATCATCCTTGACCAAAGTTTGGATTTTTAGTCATAAATTCATACTGACTGACATGATTTCTTCGCCTTGGTGGCCGTGGCTGAACAAAGAGCCTTTCCATGTCTACTTACCCATGGATATCGCAAGAGGCATGTAAGGTAAAAATGCTAGGGGATGAGCCGCAGCGCCCCCTATTTTAACAACGATAGCTGTTACTGCGCTTGCCAACCCCGCGTGCTCAGAGTGGTGATTGTAGGCAAATTCCCACACATGATAGGAAGTGAGTACATACATTTTTATTAAAGAAAACATTATATGTTTATTATATAATCGTCTCTTTTTGTCGATAGATTGAGCCCCTTTCGGGAAAGTAGTTATGGGACACGCTGTTTAACAAAACTCCTCATGAGTACCTACTTGAAGTCTGTTCATGTTTATTGTATGAAACGACATGATGTATAGATGATTTTGTTTAACCGGAAATAGCATATCACCAGTTATTATAATATTTTCTTTGATGATGATTAAGCTACAAATAACCACGGCGGTTTCTTACCAAAAATATAAACTAGTGATATAATATAAAGTGATTTGAACTCTATTCACTTAAGAACCACAAAATAAGATAGTTAACTACAAATCGCAACAGACCGTTACCATTAAATGGCTATAACGGTAATGTCCTCCGTTGCCTTCCCGTAATTATTGCGATAATTACACAATTTCTCCATTATCGGTACAATGAATGAAATAAATTGGCCAAGAACGTGGCGGACCACGCACAGTAAAGGGTTCTGAAGTCGGAATGGCTTAGTTATATCTTCTTTAACACGTTAATAATGTACCTACCTACTAAGTGCCTAAGCTGTTTGTTTATAGTGATTGTAACCTACTGTTGTTTCTTCCGATTGTTTTTATCTCTGTCAGTGCTGTTTTTGTGTGTGTCGAATAAATGATTTATCTATCTATCTATCTATCTACCTACTAAGTTAAACTGAAATATGAAAATGTAAACTAACAAAGCTTAATCAGCAATGGCAATTTCAACTTCTAAATAAATTATGTACATTTTGAATAATTTTGAGGTAGAGGTTGGATGCACTTGATTATAACAAGAAGTACATCTTCAATGCTTTAAATTAAGTAATGAATCTCTAAAACGATTTAATGTTAATTTAAAAAGTATACATAAAACATTCTAAACATTTTAAACGAATTATCAAACGATATCTCACACAGGGATAAACAAATAAATAATAAAATAAATCACACTCTTGCTTTCCAGAAAACTTTTTCTCTAAGTTTTTATTTCAATTAACTACATAGGAGTCACCAATATGTCCTACCGTGCAAAGCCATGACAGTTCAAATTGTCCGTTCCATTTTTTTCAAACTAGCTACGGTACCCTGAAAGTGGTTAGTAATAAAGTGGCAATGAATCTGGCAAGGATGCCTAGATTCATTGCCGCTTTATTTTTACTTGGGTTTTTAGTGTATGAAGCATCATCAGTGGCCTAATGAGGTTTGACGGTTTTGGTTTCCGTTATACGTTTCCTGTGATGAACATTGTGAATAAAGACGATTTGAAAGAATTTATATCAAAGAACAACCGAGCTTATGCCAAGATTATTCTAACTTATGCCAAATAACAAAATTCAGAAAAATGCATGGCTATACAATAAATTCTCATTTATTGTGTCATATTTCAAAGTTTTTTTTTTATGTTTTACGGAGGCAAACAGGCTTACGTCCCACCTGATGGTAAGTGGTTATCGTCGCCTATTGACAACAGCAACACCTGGAGCATTGCTAATGCGTTGCCTGCCGAACCCCTCCCCCCCTAAAGAGCTCTGGCAACCTTACTCACCGCAGGGACACAACACTATTTGAAACAAATAATGTTATTTGGCTGCGATCTTCTGTAAGGCGGAGGTACCTCCCCAGCTGGGCTGCTCCAATTTAGAGCGAGCAAATCTCGCTGTGCCCTACCTCTCGTAAGTCCTTGTTATGATTAATGTAAACGATAAGTAAATACCAGTCGCTAACATTATCGATAACTCTCACCCTGTCCTTTTCTAATAGTAAAGAAAACGAAGAGGCGGACATACTTTCATCGAGCCGATAAAGTTTGTGAGTGACTATGAATAAGGGGGTAAGTTTTTACAAAGTTTACTTACTGGTAGTTGTCGTTTCGTTATTTTTTAATGTAAAGCATAGAAACGACTTATTAGAAAAAAAATTAGGTAAATCAAACAGAATCGAGATTCAAGCTTCACTTTTCCATACGGTTTTTAGTTTTTAAGATAATAAAATAAAATTTAGATGAAATCTATCCTTGAGTTACGATGGTAAGTAAACATTTGAAGTAGACAGAGAGATTTGAAGAGTAGAAAGTCGTTATTGATCATTGAGTAATTGTGTCTGAAGTGCCAATTGGGTGTAGAATAATCCCTTTCGAGATAATACACATAATATTATGAATCAATAGAATTGTTCATCTTTTTCGATGTTGCATGAGTTAGAGAATTACGCTTGATTTTTTGAGTAATTCAGTTTGAATCATCATCATCATCATCAGCCTGATGAAGTCCACTGCTGAACATAGGCCTCCCCCAAAGAGTGCCATGACGAACGGTTGAGCCTTCTCCATCCACCGACTTCCCGGTATAAACTTTTAGTTTGAATACAGTTACAAAATGCTCTCTTCAAAACGCATGTTACATATTTTTAGTAAAATGGTGCTTATTCCACAGAACATTATTTTATTACCTATTGCTTATTTCCTTTACCCAAATAATACGCGGCGGCTTATTGCGATGTCAAAGGATGGTTTACCAGTTTTTTCGAGCATTACGTATGTATTATGCATAAAAACGTTAGGAGCGTGTCGTTTTTGTGAAAATTTCCTACACTGAACCCAATGACTGAATGAATTTATTTGTACGGTTAGGAAAAATAGCAATATTCTAAGGTTAACACAGGAATGGAATATGAAATTGCTGTTTCTGTAGCTTTGGTTCGTATTTTTAGAATCATACACTAATGTTCCACAAGATATATATTTCAGGGGATTTAGAAACCCTAAGGCTTCAGCTTGGTGTAGGTGGAAAGACGAAATCCTGGACTCGTATACGAATATTACTTTGTGCATAATGCGTATTGTGCCTACGCCGTAGATGATAGAAGTAGCATGCAAAAATAATCTTGTCAAAATTGGTACAAATTTCCATTGGATACCTTCAGCCGTTTCTGAGGAAAAGGGTCGTGCCAGACAGACAACCAGTTAGACAGATAGATGGACAACAAAGTGATCTTACAAGGGTTCCGTTTTTAGGGTTCCGTACCTCATTTGGAAAAACGCAACTCTTATAGGATCACTTTGATGTCCGTCTGTCTTTCTAACTGGTTGTCTGTCTGTCTGTCCGTCTGTCAAGATCCTTTTTCTCAGAAACGGCTAAAGGTATCAACTTGATGCGAATTTATACCACCTATTAAGGTCTGTGGGCTTATGGTGCCGTATAAAAATAAAAGCTCTAGATTAATGCATTAAAAAGATATGGCAATGAATGTATAACTTTTGTATGGAAATGGCTAAAATGAATTACCTCTAGGGTACTTCCAGTTACCTCAAAATTCTGAAATTTGGAATGCTAGGAGCTTTTGTAACACAATTAAAGGGAAAAGTCTGAAATTGAGGAATTTCGAAGTTTTTTAAGGAAACAATGTTATATTTGCCGTCAATGTTATACAATGACTACGTGAGCGACCGCAAATATAAGTTTGTCAATTCCTACACATAGAATTTTTATTTCCTGACCATGACCACTGGTGCACGACCGGGATTCGAAACCAAGACCAAATGGTACGGCACCCTCAGGGCGCGAGTTCTCGCACTTGACCGTCTTTATTTATTGTTGAACCCTAATAAAAAAGAGGCACAACACGACCAATCAGTTTTCGTGTTTTTAAGCTTCAGTTTTGTAAGACTGAAAGTACTGTTTCAGTTTTTGGGAGCAGTCTGACAACACCCTCTATAAACAAAAATATATTTACGTATATTTTCTGATAAATTAAATTCAGTGCTTGAATATTACAAGAAGCTTCAGTTCAATGGAGCGTTTTCAATTACAAAAGAATTCTTTGCATACTCAAAAGGGTCTACAGTGAATTGAATTGTCGTAAAGCCTCAAAGTAGGTAATTTTATATCATTTTATTTGAATATTTAGCCTTTAATAAATCGTTTCTAATAGTTGATGAAGGAAAACATCGTGAGAAAATCCGCCAATAAACAGCACGACGTAAACTCTACATTTCATTTACATAGTCTGATTCTTCTTGGCTTAGTCGCGTATACAGGCTTCACCTACTAAGATGGTTCAAAGTGATCATTATGATTTTACTTTAATAAGCACCTTTTGAATCAAATTGATAGGTAACACTATGGATTTAGTGAATATTACTCTATTAAAAGCGCACTGTAGGTAGGGTAGATGCACATCATAATCTTACTATTATAAAAAATGCAAAAGTTTGAATCGATGGATGTTTGTTACTCAAACACGCTAGAACAGCTGAACGGATCTAGATGAAATTTGGCTCATAGATAGATTATAATATAATTAAATTACAAAATTTGGACGAATCGGCGTCGTATGTTTATCCCGAAAATATGTATTCCTATGGGATAACATTACAATTGTATCCTACAGGAACCATGTATTTAAAATGAGTTTCATCTGGCGCCCAAAATTACAGCGCCCAAAAGGACAATTTATAAAGTCATCGCCCATATTGATTACATTTTGATCAAGCGATCAGTTAACATCAAAATTTCCACGCAAACGAAGTCGCAAGAAACAGATAGTTTAAAATATAAGACATCTAAATATATAGCATCTTACAAAGCAGATCGTCATACTCCAGGTAGCAATGTTCGTAAGGCAAAACCTCGAAATTTTCAAAACGCGTAGGAAGGGTCATGCTCGATCGCATAATACTCGTGGTGCTGGCAAACTAGCCACAGTAGCCCACAGACTGACTAAATCAGAACGGTTCATACACGTACTAGGACCTGTTGTGTATAACCGCCTGCCGGAGCATATAACATCGCCACCTAGTCTGACATAACTTAAAATTAAATTAAAATTATGGCTCGTCGAGATGGCGTTATATAAAGTCGAAGACTTCATTTGCAAAATGCAATAACTAAATTTTATTAATATATGTCTTAATTTATTTTAATTAAAATATTATATATTATTATACCTACTAACTTTTAGTGAGGGCAAAGAATGATATATTAACTAACTATTTACTAACCATACCTACTTAATGTTCTGACGTGTAAATACTAATTTTACCAATAAATTGATTATTCTGATTATTCTGCAGGAGCTATGCTTAGGCAGTTATGTATACAATGTTTAGGCAATCCATCAAGAAGGCTCATTGCGGATCTGCGAATGTGACAAACCTTTTCAAGTCTAGGATAAGGATTGTATGGACAATATTTTCTTTCAGCAACTAAATGATGAATGTGCCCATTACATGTTATTGCCACATCATCTATATAATCCTTATCGGTTAATGGTACTAAGTTGTTAATGGATCAGAAAAAGTAATTTTAATAATCTAAAAAACTCTATCAAATAAACTGGAAGCCATCTCACCATCTTGAATTTAATAGAATATATCGCTACAATAAACTAATAAAAAAATATTGCGTGATAAAGCGTGGCCGTATCGCTAGAAGCAATCTTTACCAGGCAATCCTAAGATGGACAGGAATCTAGGTCTTTTCCAAAGCCGCATTTATACCGAGAAACAGTTACAGAAAATACTTGAAGAAAATACTTGAAATAACATATGACTCTAAAGAAGGAATGCGTCCGCCGTCGCATTTTCAGAGAGCATGATATCATCATCATCATTTCAGCCGTAGGACGTCCACTACTGAGCATAGACCTGCCTATAAATTTTCCAGCGTGCCCGATCTTGTACAGCCTGCACCCAAACAATCATATGGGGGATTTGCCAATACTCGCCACCCTGGGCTTGCGGGTTGGCGAGCGTAGATAAGCTATTATTGATAGGGAACGCTGCTGCCCATCCACCATATTTTTGTTGTAATGGAGAGGCTTATTCTTCAACCGGGGTCACCACGGTGGTAGAGGCCTACATAGTAGAGGTGTATGTATTGAATAACATTGTCTGCTTGAACAAGTTGGCGTAGACAAGTCCTACGGCGTAGCATGTAAAGTTTAGTTCAAAAGCAGTATTTTATACGATTCCGTGATTCGTCATCACAAATATTCGTCATTCATTAATGATGGAATTTACTGAAAGCATGGGTGTCATCATCTATCTCTACGATTTATCTCCATTAGTCAATTACCACATTACACTAGGTTTGCCGTCAGACAGTAGTAGGTACGTCTGATTGTGTGTGTAATGTACCCTTAACAATGGAACACCCGAAGATTACTTACATTCTTCAATAGAACTCGCGATGAAAATCAAATTTCGCTGAGAACAATTCCGCTCCACTTTGCAAGGAATCGGATTTTTGATTCGAAAATTGTATTAACTCGGATGGACGGAAGGAAGTATCGTAGGGAAAAGGTTTTTCCGATGAAAGGATATTAAATAACCAGTAAGAATGAATAAATAGCACTAGTGGAAAGCCTGTGTGTTTGTTCCCATTTTTCTTTCATTTTCTTTCAACCAAACTAACTTATTGTATGAAGCAAAATAAGTACCTTTATTTTGCTACCTACCTAATTTTTTTATATAACAAGCTTACCTCTTGGTTAGTAGTTCACGTAGCCTATGAACGATAGTGGCCCCACCTTCCGATCCACAGGTCGTGAGTTCGAAACCTGTCGTGCACCAATGGATTTTCCATTCGGTAAATTTATGTGCGCTATGCTAGTGCTCTCAAACGGTGAAGGAAAACATTGTGAGGAAACCGGCATGTCCTAGAACCTAAAAATTCGAAGACATGTGACATGTGCACGAAAAGAGCCTCTAAGAGGCGCACTTTAATCATTTCACTACACTGATTCTTTCATCGACGGTCATAGGCCCTTTTTAGGGCCACCTCAACCTCAACCTGGTCACTGATCAAAGACAGGATGACCAAGAAAAAAACCAGTGACACGACAAGAAGAAGAACGCTTGCAATACCAGAAAAGTGACTAAAGCTTAAAACAAGACTAAAATTGGCGAGAAACGAGTGTATGGTTCAGATAGTTTTGTCACTAGGCTATAAGCGAGTGTGCGAGTATAATAAATGCGTGCACTCAAAACCGCACTGTAGAGTAAGATGACAGCTATAAAGTTGGTCTCTCGGCGAGAGTACTGAACGCTAAGTGAACATTGCTGAGCGAGTTTTATCTTTGATCTGTCGCTGTGACAAACTAGTCGAGAGAGAGTTCTCGCCGGCAATGTGAACAGCCAGCGATCGACTATTAAAAAAAAAAAAAAAATGTTTATTTCAGCAACTTATAAATTGGTACAATCAGGGTTTGGAGTCTCCTTTTAAGCAAATGTTTGCTTGTATTAGGAGATACCGCTCTTCAATAGCCATTTTCGTAACTTTTATAAGTAGGTAGAGCTTAAAGTAAGAACCATTTATGAAATATCATCAAATACATATTAAACATTAAATAAGTAAAGTGACGTTAAAAAGGATACATATAAAAATTTTTGTTAAACTTAAAAAGGATACTTATACAAATTTTAGTTAAACTTGAAACTAATGTATCTATCTCTTTTGTTGACACGGGATCTGTCTATTGTTATTTTCTGAATGAGACAATAGTCGTTAGCTAATCGTTTCTTCGTCGGCGGTGGGATAAATGACTTTACCTAACATGTATAAATCAAAACTTTGATCCCTTCAATTCTCAGAACTTGTATTAGTTGCCTACTCTATTGAAATCAATCAACTGCTTTATACGCTTTATATATGCTTTATACACACAATGGTATTTGAGAGGATTTAATACTTCATCGATAGTACGAGTTAGGCAAGAACACTATTGTATTGGGGCGAGTTACTTATTATCTTACTTTGAATAAGTACAGGGTGTACAACGACTATTCCCTTAAAATTAAACAGGACCTTTAGACCGTTTTCTTTGCATTGCATCTCAGGCAAATGTAATAAGTTTTTTAGATATATTTAAAATATCTTTATTCTACTACAACATTTATTAGAAATAAAAAAAGTGATATTGCTGCAAGACTACTTAGGATGCAACCCACGTATTCCATTGCATCCATTTAAATAGGGTATCACCCTGAGATAAACTGGTAAGTCTTTAAGTCTTTGTAGTTTCTTTTATTGTGACCTAAGCTAATGCAGAGAAAGCTTATCTTCTCAGTTTTCAGAAGCAGTCTTTTACACCTTGTATAATATAAATTACAGATCCCAATTTTGAATTATTCATAACCCACTCTCTGTTTCGACACACGAGCAAATAACTAACAGAGGTACGGCGCGTCCTATCGGTTTTGGACGATTTTGAACCTATGGGTACTTTACTTTAGGGCTGTCATTAGTGCAACATTCAAATACATAGAACAACATGCAAAAAACTTTTCAGCATTCAAGATTCATCATTTAAATAGCCAATATATTTTGATATTTACACTTGGAATTACCAGTTTAGAAAAGCACACGTACCTATATTGCATACAATGTGATATGCGACATATTATAATTATACTTATAATTATCTGACATTCTTCTTCTTCTCGAGTCAAGAACTCTTTCAAACTCTACTCGACCAATATGTTGCAACCTCGATGGCCCTTTTCGTTGCCTCATTTAGGTCCTCCCATGTGCAGGTGGCCGTGCACAGTGGACAGGAAAGCAGGTGCCACATGTCCTGTACGGGGGCTCCGCACTCGCACGGTTCTCTGGACGAGTCAATTATACCCCATGTAGCCAGGTTTTTTTCTGCAGCGGCCAAGCTGCGAGTCATGTCCAGGCGGTAGGTGCTCTGCTGGGGTAATAGATTTTGGAGGGGGAGGATGAGAGTTCCTCCACAGCTCACATCTCGTTTCCATTGCACTTATGTCTGAGGGGGTCGTGTGTCTCAGGAAGCTTTTTCTGCTCTTTAGGCGATCCATACAGGGGGTGACGTTATCTGTTACCTGTTTTCTCTTTTCAATGCGGCTATCTTCTTCGCGGCGAACGTCAGGATGTCGGATACATAGCAGATAATTATTAGGTGACCTATAACTAAAGGCTGAGTAGTATTTCGAAGCTCACACTCTGTTTGTTACTTACTGCGGATCCAACAGCCGTATTCTGATTCCTAAACAACTTTGTAATTAGAACGTTGTTGACGAAGGAGTTGCAATCTGATCGCAATTTATAATTCAGCCATTCCCGAAGTTAGCTTGTTTTGTAAATATGGTGGCGATACGAGTTAATTTCTTACCTCTTTACTAGCTTCTGCCAGTAATTGTGTTCGTGCTACGACTGGAAAAAAATAATTCTATAACAAACACGTTTAAAAACTAAAAAAAAATACCAACTCCACATTAGCGAAATTTTGTTCTCTATTGTCAGATCTTCACCAAAATTGAATGTAACTACACTACAGGAGGCTTTTAAAACTTCAACGATTCTGACATATAGGTACTGTGTTTTGGGTATCAGAATCTAGAAAATCCAAAGTCAAAAGGTGTTTATTTCAAATAACTCACTTGGATTACTTTGAAACGTCTTAAAAACTAAGTGAAGCAACGCTTGTTCCTAGCGGCCAAGCCTAGAAGAATCAGGCGCTTAGTACCTATAATTTTTTGATGATCCTTTTCTTAAATTTGATTTTAGAACTCCATTGTAGTGCCGATCGAACAAGAAGCAAGATGACCCAGAATAAGCACCTTTCAGCCGGCCGATATCTGTATCCAGGTTATGAATTACATACGCGGATCGCGGAATACGAACCATGACTAATCGATATGTCCAGATATCTCCATCCATCACTTGAATCGTGATGTGTCATAGAGCCCCATTCTGACATAGCCCTTAAACCACAGCACATTCACTTGGTACAACCTAGGAATCTTAGCACATGCTACGAAAAAAATCCATCATTACGACAGCGCAGACCAAAGGAGTGACGGTGGCAATTGAAACTTACTTAACCTAGTTCACATTACAAATATTACAATACGGCAGAAATCACTAATTAGCTCGGATCTTCGGCGCGACGCGACGAGTCGAACCTCAGTGTGATTTTGCCTTTACAGCCGTATCTTAACGTTATAATTGAATAAAAAATTGAAAAATTCAAAGAAAATGTAACATCTTAGGTATAGTTGCTACTTTACTACTTATTATATGTATGTTAGTCTGTAAGGTATTTATTAATATGGGCCATGGCATGTTACACATTTTTGTGTAATGTGTCAAGTGGCCTGAAATAAAGATATTATTATTATTAAGTAAAAGTATGTGGGTAGCGAATTCGATGAAACTAAAATATGTTGTTAGTTTATCATGTAAAACATCTCAAATGCTAATTTATATTTATTTTTTTAACACTTTCACACTTAACATTGTCTTAGGAGGACTTAATGCTAAAGCATTCTCTACCAGTCATCCTGGTAATGCGCATGTTGAGCAATTGATATTTTTTACGCAATGAAACTGTATTTTTATTACTGACATACAGTTACAGGTTGTTATTCTAACCTTTATGAAATATCTAAATACCATACGATAAAACGAACCAGCTGTTATCTACGAGCTGTGTCACTCAGCGACCGTGATTGAGGGCCCATGAATCTTTGATTATCGGATCTGTAGAAAAATATTGATATCGCTCTGAAAGTAACTAATGTTGAGCGTCATGCTATTGATGACTGTAATGATTCCGGAATAAAGGTGATAATTGTGTGCACTTATTAATGAATCATCACATTTTAGGTACTTAACCACGTTTATTTCCAAATTGATAAGGTGATGCAAGCTTTCGGGTTAATGCTTCAAATTTTCTCCATCATTTCATTATTCCAGCCATTTGCCCATTGCTGAGCATCGGCCTCTCCCATAGATTTTAAGAGCGACTTCCTATCATGTGGGAGGAATTTGTCCATACTCACCACGCTGGGCACGCAGTTGGCAAGTGCAGATAAAGCTATCTTTGTAATATTAGGGGACGCTGCTCCTCTAGCTTTATTTCTTTAGTCACCTCTTACGATATCTACGGGTAGGTAAATAAGGAGGGGCCTATTCTTCACCCGGGGCTCGCCACGGCCTCACATCGTAAATTTTCATAATTCATTGAAATCACAAGAATTTCATTTTTAAATCGTCTCAACGATTATTTGTGTTCTTACTGGATGTATTTTATAACATTCCGTGTACCTAACTACTGAAAGAGTGTTTATGGAACATGTTAACATCAAGAAAACGGATTGTGGTCCTTTTTTGACACAACACAAATATGAATTATATTTTATATCAAAGAATTTCGCTCAAAAAAATATATTGATACATTTTACTGTCTGAAGCTATTTTGATAATTATGTACTATAATAACTAAAAATTTTGCATCTTCCCATGATTTTCGATACTATCTGAAAAATGGCGTAGTTCGTATTGCATTGTCGATTTAAGGCACCACCAGCCAGGCTATTGCGTAAGCGAAATGTTAATGAAGATCGCAATTTTAAGGATGAATTTATCAATTATAACAACATCTGAAGTTTTTCAAACATGAAAAGGAAGAAGCTAAGGTCTTGAAGTTTTCCCTTGTCAAGTTTAGAACGTTTTGATTGTTGCTAAGATTGTTAAAATTACCCACAAAGTTACGAACTTCATTACCATTACGCTTAGGCAATTGCACCAGTGGTTCGATAATTTGGATGGATTAAAAGTTTAAGGTATTATTATTTAAGTGTTTTTATAATCCGAGCAACTTTAAATCGAACTAAAGTTGTTATTATCTAAAATCACAAGCTTTCAGCCTAGTCACGCCTACATAGACCCACAATATCACTAATTAATGTAAATAATCATTGACGCAGGCGTTAGTGCTTGTATAAATGTATGCTAATGTAACCAAAGCATGCTCATTGTGCGAAGCAGGCTCGTAGCCTGAATTTTAAGGTCAAAAAACGTAGATCGTGTCTATGACTTCCAGTGGCTCCTCCTTTGACCTTGGACGATCTCGTTGCAGACAGTACTCAAGAGACAAATGGTCTAGATTCATAATATTTCCAACAAATATTTATTCTGGGTCTGGACGTCACAACGTCCAGACCAACGTCAAAGCAACTGGTTGCTTCTGATACCAACACAGTTAACCAGGGCATGTATCCTCATAATACGCCCAGCGTAGGTTTCATGACTTTTCACGACTAAAACTGGCTTACCGATTAAAGCCGGTACATTCTCGTATAGGTTGACGTCCGGAATGCCTTTGTTATAGTGTCAGGTCAGACGCTCTTGCATCGCTTGTCGTGATTGGAGCAGGACTTTTCGATGTGGTATATAATTGTCCAAAGAACTTTTCGAGATCTCGTAAATTATTCGTCTCCAGCCTCTAGGAGTC
This sequence comes from Anticlea derivata, assembly GCA_947579855.1. Taxonomy (NCBI): domain Eukaryota; kingdom Metazoa; phylum Arthropoda; class Insecta; order Lepidoptera; family Geometridae; genus Anticlea; species Anticlea derivata. The sequence continues at coordinate 3,319,955 of OX388266.1, forward strand.
TTCAGTTTCAAACATTAAACGGTTTAAGTAGGTTCTTTACTAGCAGAAAAAGCTTGTATTTGAAACTTTAGTCATCAGAATGTATCCTGTGCGTATTTTCGTTTAATACCCGTATGGGTCAAAAGTTTATAAATGCGTCTAAATTGAAATCTTTATTGCCACCATTTGGGCAATCACCAAAACATTTATCGTCACGTTTAGAACAAGCCATTTTTATCAATGCGAGGTATTTATGCCAGGGAAATTAAAATAAATCTCCTAACAGGATTTTACATTACATTATTTTGGATTTAAAGGAATCCTGCCTCATTGGATACACCCCTGGAACCTAGTCAAGCTATTTCAAGGCCCGTGTGCTTCCGACCACGTAATGGGCCAATGTTGCCATCCTATAGCGAAATTCGCCCATTCAAGAAACATTTCAGTGTTCCGAGAAATCTGGAAAAAATAATAAGTATCATGTTTTATACTCGTAGCTGTATGCATATGAAAATATGAACATAAAGAAAATTTTCTTAAACAAGAATGTACTTTTATTTGACAACAACATTTGAAGTCAAATGACAACAATAACGAGACAGTTACCACGGATTTTCACTTTGCTATAAATCTGATACACAACTCTTACTTAATTGGCTCTCATCACGTTCATAATAGATGTTCACCGGTTAAGGGAACGCACATTTAGATCACACTTTTCCGAAATCTATCCAATCTGATCAGATGCAATCGCTCAGTCTGGAATGGCAGCAAGACGATAACCTCCCAAATTGAAACGTCTAGTCTCCTGGGCCTAGTAATTAGGTTCGCCAGCGGACTAGATAATTGGCTGTCATGTGTCTCGGCAACTGATAGGGTGCGATCTTATTACACATCTCCTTGGCATGCGTTGTTTCTATTAAGAAAGGCTCGATTTATGAGACTAACTCCATTAGTATTTGGAAAAGCGCCCGTGAAATTGCAGGGATATGAGGGCCAACATCTCTCAGGGGTCAGCAACGCGTTCGTGATGCCCCTAGTACTGCAAGCGTCTATAGGCTACGGTAACCACTTAACAAGAGGTGGGCCGTATGCTTGTTTGCTACCTCTGTTTAATAAAAGATATGTATAAAATACTTTAATCCTTCTATTTTAAATAATCACTTAGGCATTTTTTAGTTTCACTCGATAAAATTTTATACTGCGATGATTGGAGCAGTTACGGTTATTTTATTTGAGTAAAACATAAAATTACTGCTTGATTGATAACTAAAAATACCAGTTTTAAAAATCTCTGTAAAATACGTACCTACTGGCACTACCATAACCACGGCAAGTGACCTTTCCTGGACATGTGACATTTAAATGCAAATCAACGGTTTAAACGAATTTGCTGGAGAGCCAGATGGAATACGCTAAAGCGTACTCGTTAAAATATGCTGATGGTTTCAGTAAAGCTACAATTCCCTCGAAACGTCTACCGTAATAATTGACAGTCGTTATTGCGGTTAAGCTTCGGTCACACGTAGCTTTTGAAAGCTTTAATTTATTTATTTATATAATTTATACATGAGAACATAGTTAAGATTAGAAACAAAATATCTTAAGCTACATGAGAAACCAATAACAGGCAAATACAGCATGCACAAGGCTAAGAATATATATGTAGGTACTTATAATATCGACAAAAGTTATTGATGCTCTTCATCATTGCCGAAAACTTAAATGGAAATGGGCCGGCCATATAGCTAGAATGAGCGATAAGAAATGCACAAAACTCGTAACCACATGGCGTGGCCCACCTGGCAAACGAAAAAGAGGTAGACCACTAGAAAGGTGGGAAGATGAAATCAAAGAAGCGGGCGCGGAGTGGAAAAAGATAGCTACAGACTACAGGAAGAGATGGAACAATTTGGAGGAGGCCTTTACTCGAATACAGATCCTTGAATGAAAATAGATACCTACTGATAGGTATGTACATAGAATGAAGAGTAATTTAATTTCATGAAAAAAAAAATTACTAAAAGCATGCATAAAAAAAAATACTTATATTTAATATAGATAGCTATCTATAGATCGTTTGTAACGGTCTTTAGATGGCTCAACTGTTTCTTGTGTATTTTGTAAATATTACCTTGTATTAGTTTTAAGTTTCTTTCTGTGAATAAAAATGATTTTAATATTCAATGGATTAATAAAAGGCTTTAATTATAATAATAATAACTTATAATATCGAATGGTAGGTAAGCTTTCAAGCGCAAGTAAAAAAGCTGCATGTGATAAACAGACAGTGAATAGAAGCAGTGAATTTTCTTGCAGCCAGTTCTCACTGCTTCTAAATAGTCCTACCTAAATGTGACCAACGTTATTAGTTATTAGCCATTTTTTATTACGAACTAAGTTTTATTCCATTTATCATTGTCAACATCATTTCAGCCGTAAGTCGTCCACTACTAAACATTACCACATATATCCGGAGCCACATCATAGGAATTCAATAATGTGGGGGAATTTTCCTATACTCACCAAGCTGGGCACGGGTTTGCGAGCGCATTTAGAGCTATCTTTGTGAATATAGGGGACGCTGCTGCTCATCCCTAAGCTTTTTTCTCCTTAGTCACCTCTTACGATATCCACGGGTAGATATGGAGTAGATATGGTGCCTATTTTTCAGCCGGGGCCACCACGGTATTTTATGTATACCTACTGTTAATAAAGCGGGTGGGACTAACAAACATCCCTTAAACTTTTACAGTCTGTAACTTGCCAAAATACTATGTAAGTTAAAATTTTTGGCAAAAATCCATTATTAAATAAAGTTCAGTCCACACGGAGTTTTTTTAATTTTCGTTCCTTTGAACGCAAAGGTTCACTAGCTCTTGCGTAACGCGTTAAGTGTTCGAGTAACTTTTAATTAAACAAACATTTAGCGAGTGTTTTAAGTAAATGTTTTCCCAAGAGTGTGGAAATGGTTTATTTTCTTGAGAGTTTTGCAGATTAATTATTTTAAGTAAGTCACAAACATGTTTTCTTATTTTGCAGGATTTTTGTTTTTCATTGCTGTTCTCGGCTTAACGAATGTCGAGTCAAGAGAAGAGAGATCTTTGCTCAGCCGTGCGACAATACAGGCTTCTATTAATATCAAATTTAAAAAAATATTGTTGGCTTATATTAAACTAGCTGGTGCCTGCGACTTCGTCTGCGCAGTATTAGTATTTCGAGTAGCTAGTAGTCAAAGGATTAGTAGGAGGTAGTAGGAAGGATAGGATATTGATTTTCACTTCTTAGATGAGATGCATATGAACTACATAAAAATATTTTTAATTACGTAGGTACTTAAATCCAAGTACATACAGAGACAGCAAATAAAGTCACTGCAATCAAACATCCAAACGTTCTCATAATCTTTCGCATTTATAATGTTAGTAGGATGGTAGGATAGGATAATAATAAACAGTTATTAGAATGTATAAGCAAAAAACTAACTTCCATAGGTATCAAAGTAGAAACATTCTAAAAATACAAACACATTTACCCAGCAACAACTTGAAAAGTTTTTAAATCCATGGCACTTTTGTATTGAAACTTTTTTTGCACTTTTTATGAAAAACTTTGTGCTTTTAACACAGCATTAACACAATATTTTTTGAACACAAAAAGAAGTAATAAATACTGAGACACTTTTAGCAAAGCACTTTAGGTTTATTGTTTTAAAAAAGTACAGTTTTAGGTTATCAATTCAAATGCAACGAAATACTTTAATAAGGAATTTATAATTTAATAAGAAATTCATCTCTAGCACAAGTTTCTAACGTTACTAAATACAATGTTTACTTGTTGGTCATGTCACTGAATCCTTCTTGATCATTGTGTATTACGGTAGAAGCCGGGCTGGGGTATGATAATGGCATATGGCATAATTATGACCAATTATTTGCATGATCTGCAAACATTTGTTCTGGGTCTGGGTGTTGTGGTACCATGGTACTCGTAGTTTCTGATACCCACGAGACACGGAATCCTAGTCCAAACTAGGATTATGACCCCACTGTCAGGACTATGTGACAATTGGGCGTTATATGTATACATAAACATATAAATAAATGCGCCAAATACTGAAACGTCACTTAAATATAAGTGGCGATCTAATTGATGTTTGAGTATAAAATTCTGAACAATAACGGCGTCTCAAATAATTGAGACCATCTCAAATAGTTAAGCGACGTTTCAGTATTCGGGCGATAAATAATAATATATAAATATAAATTTATTTTTTTATATTTATTTACTGCATCCACACCACTAGAGCTCTCTCTGAAATTATATATATTAGAGCATGAATTATATCCGAAACCGTTACTTTAGAAATATGGTCGGGTACTGAAAAACAGAAGTTTATGTTTAACATTTACATACACCAAAAATTGTAGCATAAATTCAAAACCTAGGCCTGAAATTTCATCCAAAAGTGAGTTATCACGGGCTTTGTAGCTTAGACACAGACGGGCGACACTCGACGATCGTCGCAAACGCGACAACAGAATGAAGGGGGAATGACAACCTTACAACGACAACCCCTAGCGGGGTTTATGTTGAGGAAAATTTATTTGTAACACCATTTTAACAACAAAAAAGAATATGAATATGAAGCCATAAACTTAACGATTTTGTTAAGGCGTCACCGCTTAAGCATTTTGTCAGTTGTAAAGGTTCTCATCTCAATGATGACCACGAATCGGGCGACGCAGTGTTGGAAGGCTACCCGATAGACCGACGAAATTGTGAATGTTGCGTTAAGTCAGTGGATGGGAAATGAGGACATTGGCCGTGGTTGTGCGATATGTTATAAGTTGAGGTAAGGCATACTGACCACTAGTAACAATCATCACCTTGCCAATTAAGACATAAATAATAAATAAATAAATATTCCGGACATTATCACACACGGTCAACTGATCCCAAACTAGGCATAGCCTGTACTATGGGTACCAGAGACTGATATAATTAATAGATATATATTTTACAGCCAGACACAGAACAAACATCTGTGTTAGTCACACAACTTACTTACAGAAGATCGCAGCCAAATAACATTATTTGTTTCAAATAGTGCTGTGTTCCTGCGGTGAGTAAGGTTGCCAGAGCTCTTTAGGGGGGGAGGGGTTCGGCAGGCAACGCATTAGCAATGCTCCAGGTGTTGCTGATGTCAATAGGCGACGGTAACCACTTAGCATCAGGTGGGCCGTAAGCACGTTTGCCTCCGTATAACATAAAAAAAAAAAAAAACAATTGATTTTCCAGTACGGGAATCGAACCCCCGACCTCTAGTGCAGAAGGCAGAGTTACTACCAACTGAGCTTGAAGCCAGTCAAGTGTTTTCGTGAGCCTATTTATATAGTTTTTTAGATTATTCAGATATTTTGTTCAAACAAAATTGCCAACGGTACGGGGCTACTCATACGGTACCTACTAGTTGACATTGAAGACAACTAAATGTTGCCCGTTTGCAAACGCTTTAATGTGTTTCATTCATCATCTGTGTCGGCGATATTGGATTTTTCCTTTGATATGCGCCGGTAATGTTTTCTGGATTCAACTTCAAATGAAAGGTCGGCTTTGAGGGTTTTTTTGGGTTCAATATAAGCCGCGTAGAGATATAACACCCGTTTTTCTGTGGATTGTATTTTTTGAGTTCTGTGCCTCATAAGAGTGAAACCTCTCGCTGTAATTAAAGATTCTCGAATGGCGACCACGAACCGGACAAAGCAGTGTTGGAAGGCCCCCCCACCCGATGGACCGACTTCACTTTGAAGGTTGCAGGAAGTCAGTGAATGAAGACCATTACGCGTAGCACTCTGTGGGGGAGGCCTATGTCAAGCAGTTGAATTCTTCAGGCTGATGATGATGATGATGATGAATGGAAAAACGGGACCCTTGCTTGCTTGCTTGTCGTGTCATTGATATTTTCTTGGTGATTCTGCATTAGTTCAATAACCAGGTTGAGGAATGGTGTCCCTATGACCGTTGGCGAAAAAATCAGTGTGGTGAAAGGATAAAAGTACGCCTCTTAAAGGCTCCCGTCATGCTCAGCCATATAGGATCACTTTAGAAAAGAATTGAAAACTCTTTATTGTAGGTATCTACACCACAAGGACATCTTTCAAATTTACTCACTTTGTTTTCGATCTATTTCTCTGAAACGGTTTTAGGTATCAATTTGACATTGATATCAAATAAATATAAGTAAATAAATAAATATTCCGGACATATTCACACGGTCAACTGGTCCCAAACTAGGCATAGCCTGTACTATGAGTACCAGAGACTGATATACATAATAGATATATATTTAACACCCAGACACAGAACAAACATCTGTGTTCATCACACAAATGTTTGTCCCGTGCGGGGATCAAACCCGCGACCTCTAGCGCAGAAGGCAGAGTTACTACCAACTGAGCTATGAGGCCAGTCAAAATAAACAGGTCTATGGTCATACTACTGTAAAAGTTTCAAGTTCAGTTTAAAGAGACAAAAAATTATCACTAGTTCAATAAAATGGTACTAATAGGGCCTAATAGTTGTACCTATCTACAACTCAAAACTAGCGCACGGCATAAATAGTTGACCATCGCCAAACATTCTACGAAAATTTAGGCTTGGACGGACAGGCGTCGACAGGATAATTGCAAGTGATAGCGTTCAAGTGGGCCATTCACGTGCCTATTTATATGCTAATGTGGACCTGTCCAGTTCAAGTTTCTTTGTGTGATCATTAGAATAATTAGTTATTTTCATTTTTGTTTCAGTAATTTGTGCCTGACTGTCAGTTAGTGGCACGAAAGGAGCCTATAAGAGACGCCTATAAGATTTTAATCCGTTAACTACACTGATTCCTTCATTGTGGGTCATAGGCTCTTTGCAGGGCCACAATACCCTAACTTTGTAACTGACCTAATACAGGATGACCAAAAGCAGTTACTAAGAGGTTTGTTGAAAGATGACTTTCTCTCTATATGCAGTCCTTAAAACGAAGCTCTTAGCTTTCGCTATTTCATCCAAAATAAATCGTCTTGGGAGGCGTGAATAAAACCCTTTTTTGAAAGACGCGTTTTTAGATTTTTTTAATAGCTTTATTCTCTACTGTACACAGAAAACACATACAAAAAACAAACTAAATGAAAGGACATGTACAAAGGCGAGCTTAACCCTAAAAAGAGTTTTATTCAAACGACTTTAATAAACAAAGGTTGACAAAAACTGTTTTTTTTATTACAATTGTTTTTACTCTTTAAGGAATGATTCTGATGTAGTACAGTCACCTGCAATAATATGTTTCCTTCTCACAATTTTCAAAAAGATTCGACATAACTAAAAGTAACGATGCACACTACAAAACCTGAAAACAAATTTATGTTACTAACAAATCATATTATTATGATATTTTAGCTACAATCTTCATCTGTATTAAGTATATTGTGGCATATTTTGTAAATATTTAGTTATGTTTCAATTTATTCATTATAATTATTGGCGAGGTTCTACCAGCTTTGAGTCATTTTTGTGTTTGTTATTCAATATTTTGTGCATTATATCGTCTTCTCTCTGTCAAAACCCTTTTCAAACCTTTATTATATAGGTAATATGAGTACCTGTATCAACCTTTTTCCAACCAGTCAGTGGGCTATACAAAAGTTGATCATATCTAGATCAATGATAACATTGATGAAAATAATCAAGTCGTAAAATATTTGAGTGTGACCAAGAAACTGATAAGAATGAATAAATGGACAAATATGTAAGACTATTAAAGGCACCAGAGACTTTGATCGCTTTTTTTTCATACAAATTTCAACCCCCAAAATGCTCTCTTTTGCTCTTAAAGTTTGAATTTTGAGAATTCCTTTCTTACTACACGCTTACATACTAAAAGGGACACCCTCCAAATTTCAGATCTCTTGGGCCAACGATTTTGGCTCTACGTTGTGTGTCAGTCAGTTGGTTACTGTTTTATAATTAGATATTTGGATTGATTTATAATGTTTCAGCGGTTAATCTTTATACAATAATAGGCCTTAGGCCCATGAATCGCTAAATAAGTACCTAACCGTCTTCTTCTGAGACCTCTAAGTCCCAAAGAAAATAACCGACACACTCCGAACTGTAATACAATTCCCACACAAGTACCCCATCTACATTTGGAATAACCTTCGTGAGGTATTAAATCTAGAGTTCTTTAGAACGCGGTAATCGTATTATCACCACCGTTTTATTACCCCAGGCAATCCATCATCATCATTTCAGCCGTAGGACGTCCACTGCTGAACATAGGCCTCCCCCATTGATTTCCAGCGCGAGCGACCTACTTGTACTGCCTGCACCCAAACAATCATTTCCCCATACTACTTCGCGTTACCTAGTTTCTAAGACGCTTCAAGTGAGCCTACTGATTTGAAAAAAAACCCTCACTACGCTGGGCAAGCGTGTTGGCGTTTTGTTTGGCGTATCCGTGTAGCGGCAAAATAATTTTGGACTATAAAACCGAGAAAATCTATCCGTACCCGCATTCCGCCTGGTGATTTAGGCTGGCAGAGCTCTTTAAGGAGGAGCCGGCAACGCGTGCGTGATGCCTCTGGTATTTAAAGTGTTCATAGGCTGTGCCTTACTTGTTAAGGAAAAACACAAAAAATATGTATGTAAATAATTTATTATCTATATAGTTCAGGCGACGGCAACATTGTGCCTCTCGCCCTCTCTCTCTCTCATAACATGTGTAATGAAGTGCATTTGCTCCAATAAACAATAACTCTTAATTAATGTATTTTGTTGGTTTCCTAACAAAATTGGTGCCGAAACCTATTGTGCGAAGTTCGCGGAAAGTGCACAAGTATTGTGAACGCGTGGGCATTGTTTTTTGTACTAGAAAACAGTGTCTGAAAATTCGCCGGCGCGTGATTGCAGTCGGCCATTTTTTTTTCTTCTCTGGGAAGCGACGAGATTGAATATCAATATCAATCAGTCGTCATCATTATATTCTATCATTTCTGTCAACGCATGATTGATTCCCGAACAAAATTAATTTTCGTCTTTCGATAATTTTCTGGAATCCACGGAAGCTTGGTCAAGCAACTTTCACGCAAGCAATCAATCAAGCAAGCAAACACATCAAGCAAACTGCATGCCGCTCGCGCCTTTTTTCTTTGCTGAGGTTAAGTTTTTGCGTTGCATGTGGCGAATATTTTTGCACTAAATTGTTGCCAAGGAAGGTTGTGCCATGGCGTTATCAGGAAGTAGCGGTGATGAAGCCGCCACTATGAAGAGAATAAGGATGAACATAGGACAGTTCAAAGGGCGTTTGTCGCGTGCTGCAAAGTTTGCACTCGAGCAGGAGACGCAAGTACTGGTGGACATCGAAGGTATCAAACTACGCATGGATGAGCTCCAGAAAGGTCTCCAGAACTACAAGGACTGGTCTTTGGACGTAATGATGAACACCGGAGACGAGGAGGGCGATAGTGGTGAAGTCGAGGAGCGTTTTTTCACGGTGATGTCAAGGCTACGGAACGTGGTGAAAATGGCAGAATATGCGGAGAAGGAAAGTAGCAGCGCAGATGGCAAGCCGCCGCCGCCAGTGGGGGTGGTCCATCGCAACAAGCTGCCGCAGCTGGACATATCGAGCTTTGACGGAAAGGACATCACCGAGTACACATCATTCATCAATCTCTTCAAAGCCGTCGTGGACAAAGATGATAGCTTATCCCCAGTACAAAAACTGTGCTACTTGAGGAAATATTTAAGAGGTGACCCTTCACATCTAATTGACGGTTTACCATTAGTTAGTGAGTCTTATGGACATGCGTTAGAACTATTAAATAAAAGGTATGATAATAGGTCCCTCCTTATAACGCATCATGTAAATGCATTGTTGGACTACCAGTCGATCTCAAAGGGTACTGCAGTAGAATTAAGAAACTTGGTTTCTACAGCTAGACAGCATTTAGGGGCTCTAAAAAGTCTTGGTGAACAAACTCAGCATTGGGACAGAATTGTTATTCCCATTTTGTTGAGGAAGGTAGATATTTTCTCTTGCAGGATGTACCACTCGGAGCGAGATGACTCAAAACTACCATCATTAGAAGAGTTTTTAAATTACATGGAGAGGAGAGCAATGAGTTTTGAGGAATCACAAGTATCTTCTGGTAAGTTCAATTCAAATAAAATTAATAGCATGAATAAGTCAGTCAATTTGGCCAATGGATGTGACAAGGCAATTTCCACTTGCAAATATTGCAAAGGTACTAGTCATAAAATCTTTGCTTGCAAAGAATTTCAAGCATTGAGTGCTCAAGATAGGATAAACTTTGTCATAAAGGAGAGTTTATGTAAAATATGTCTAAATGCACATACTAAAAAATGCAATTTTCATTTCAAGTGTTCCGTATGTAAAAGCAAAGAGCATAACTCATTGCTACATATGGAGGAGCAGGTCTGCAATTTAGCTAAATCTACTACTAAATTAGTAGCAAAAGACTGGGTTCTGTTGCCTACCATTAAGGTCAATTTTAGGGCAACCGATGGATCCTATGTCACAGCGAGAGGGTTGGTTGACAGTGGCAGCCAAGTCTCATTTATAAATGAAAAATTAATTAGCAAATTAAATGTTCCTACATTTAATTACAATGTTAATGTCACAGCCCTTGGCCAAAAGCAGAAACCTGTTGCTAAGGCTGTCAATTTATCAATGCATTCAATTCACAACAATTATAGTTGTAATGCACTGTTTTCTGTGGTAGACAATATAACTAGTTATTTACCACAGACAAGGTTTGATATCAGTGATATCAAAATCCCAGATTCAGTCATGTTAGCTGACAATGAGTTCAACATTCCTGGCGAGATAGGCTTTCTAATTTCTGCAGATATATTTTTTAAAATTATATTGCCAGACAAAATTAGTTTATCCAGGAACAACTTATTTTTGTTAGCAACCAAGTATGGCTACATTGTATCGGGCAATTTAGAGAAAGATAATGTTTGTTTCTCATCGCAAAACATTTCAAGGGAAGGCATTGTATTGCATGCTACGGTGAACGAGGACAAAATTGATTCTCTAATACAACGATTTTGGGAAGAACAGCAAACTCCTGAAATAAAACAGGAAAACATCTGTGAGAACCAAGATCTTTGCGAAATCAGTTTCAAAAATTCTGTTCAATTAAATGATAATAGATTTCAAGTAAGTTTGCCACTTAAGGTCCCAATAGAAGAAATCAATTTGGGCGATTCCTTCAACATAGCATTGCAAAGGCTAAATGTTTTGTGCAAAAAGTTTATAAAAAATCAAAACCTGAAGGACAGGTACACAAGCTTCATAAATGAGTATGTAGCGGCGGGTCATGCAAAGCAGGTCGATTTATTTGCATTAGGAAAACCTTTGGAGTCATGTTATTTCCTTCCTCATCATGCAGTGATAAAGGAGCAAAGCATGACAACAAAGCTTAGGGTAGTGTTTGATGCAAGTGCTAAAACGAATTTGAATAGAAGTTTGAACGATATACTACTTGCAGGTCCAGTGGTCCAAAAAGATCTTTTTGAAATACTTGTTTCCTTTCGAACTCATAAATATGTCATGATAACAGATATAAAACGTATGTACCAACAAGTGGCATTAGACCCCGCCCACACTCATCTACAATTAATATTGTGGAAAGAAAATATTAATAATTCATTGTTGTGTTTTCAGCTGCAGACTGTCACCTATGGAGTTACAAGTTCCAGTTTCTTGGCCACTCGCTGCCTGGTCGAATTGGCCCAGCGTTATGGGGATCAATATCCCTTGGCCTCATCCGTGCTGCTCAATAATAGTTACATCGTCGATTGCTTATTTGGTTCATCCAGTATTGAAGAAGCTAAGCAAGTATGTGATGAGCTGATAAGGTTAACGGGACTGGGTAGCTTTGAACTTCACAAATGGTGTGCCAGTCATCCAGATATTCTGGCAGGAATTCCCAATGACAAGCGACACTTTCAAGACATTGATTTGAACAATGCTAGTTTGACCATCAAGGCGCTAGGCCTAATACTGGATATCAAGTCAGATCAATTCATAATTGCAAGACCCTGTGGTCAGCTGTCTAGTGTATGGACTAAGCGTACTGTTCTCAGTTTTATAGGTACTTTTTTTGACCCATTGGGATTGGCTGGTCCTATTGTTACTAGAGCCAAAGAATTCATGCAAAAGGTATGGCAGCAAAATTTAACTTGGGATGCCTTGCTCCCGGATGAGGTATTACTGCCGTGGAATTCATTCTTCCATGATTTGATGGCCATGAAACCAATTTACATTAGGCGTAGCTTAAGTATGTGCAATGCTGAATATATAGATTTAATTGGCTATTGTGATGCTTCTAGTATTGCATATGGTGCATGTTTGTATATTAGAGCCGTTCAAAGAAGTGTTGTGTGTGTAACTTTACTATGTAGTAAGTCAAGAATTGCACCATTAAAAACCAAGCAAACAATACCTAGGCTAGAATTAAATGCTTGTCTTTTGCTTGCCAAATTATATACTAAGATAAAATGTGTATTGAATAATTGTTCATTCAAGAATGTACATTTGTTTAGTGACTCTCGAGTGGCACTTTGCTGGCTGCAAAATCCGCCTTCCAAGGACAACTATGTCAAAAACAGAGTCATGGCAATCAATGAAAAGACACAAGATTGCATGTGGAGTCATGTAAGGGGATCTTGCAACCCAGCGGATTGCTTGTCGAGAGGTTTAATGCCATCAGAGTTGCACTCCACTGCATTATGGTGGCACGGTCCTTCAGACTTACAAAAGGTTAATTTTTCAGTTAGTAAGTTTTGTAACAATCAAGAAAACGGTGTATTTAATGATGAAAACGAGCGAGTTGTTAATTGTAACATAATGGAAGAGGTACTGCCCATATCCAAATTTTCCTCATTGTTGAAAATTCAACGCATTGTAGGTTATGTGTTGCGGTTTGTCAAAAATTGTAGAAGCAAAAAGGAGGACCGCAGGCTTTCTGAAAAGCTAAATGCAAGTGAATACAAGCTGTCAATGCAAACAATTATAAAAAATGTACAGTCCTTGCATTTTTCTGAAGAAATTTTGCTACTCACAAAGAAACAAAATGTAAAATCTAATTTAAGAAAATTATGTCCTTTCTTAGACAATCAAGGGGTACTGCGTGTAGGGGGTAGATTGGATAATGCCAACATAGCCTTTAGTCAAAAGCACCCTATAATATTGCCAAAAGAGTGCAATCTCACAAAATTGATTATTCGTCATGAACATTGTGCTTTAATGCATGGGGGATTAAAGCTAACACTATCCAATCTAAGCCTAAAGTATTATATAATGAGTGCCACAACCCTTGTCAAAAGCATAATAAATAAATGTGTAACATGCTTTAGATTTAGAGCTCAAAATACACAACAGCTGATGGCTTCGTTACCACAAGATAGGGTTGTGCAAGATAGGGTTTTCAATAAAGTCGGCATAGACTATTGTGGGCCGTTTAATATCAAGCAATCTAGCTTAAGACGGTCTATGTTATCCAAGGGATATGTTTGTGTCTTTGTCTGTTTCACAACTAAATGTGTCCATTTAGAGCTAGTATCTGATCTAACATCCGAATGTTTTTTGGCTGCATTAAAAAGGTTTCATTCAAGAAGGGGCTTGCCTCATACTATATATTGCGATAATGCCTCCACATTCAAGGGTGCAAACAATCTATTGAAGGAATTGTATGATTTATGTAAATCTCAGATTCATCAGAATGCTGTAGTTGAATATTGCAATGTAAAAGGGGTCGATTTCAAATTCATTCCTAGTTATTCACCTACCTGGGGTGGTTTGTGGGAAGCTGCGGTTAAATCAGCAAAGTATCATTTCAAAAGGATCATAGGCAGTCTACTCTTGACCTACGAACAATTCAACACTATAATAGTGCAGGTAGAGGGGATACTAAATTCGAGGCCGATCACTCCAATTAACAGAGATCCTTCAGATTTTACATACCTCACCCCGGGTCACTTTTTAATAAATCAGCCTATGACAGCTATTCCTGAGCCTGAGATAAGTAGTAATAACATAAGTACTTTAAGATTTTGGAAAAGGTGTACAAAAATTAATCAAGATTTTTGGCAAGTGTGGCACAAAAATTACTTATCACAGCTGTTAAGCCGCCCTAAGTGGTTTAAGGTTTCGCCAAACATTCAAGAAGGTGTACTAGTGTTGTTAATAGGTCTAAATGTACCTCCCTTGCAATGGCCTGTAGCTAGAGTCACCAAGGTTTTTGCAGGAAATGATGGCTGTGTTAGGTCAGTAGAAGTAAAAACTAAGAGTGGATCGTTCCACACAAGGGCCATCAATAAGGTAGCTGTGTTACCAATTTATGATGATTTAACTGTGTAGTATAAGTTTAATTACCTAAGTTTTCGGCTAATTGGGGGGTAATTTATGTTAAGGAAAAACACAAAAAATATGTATGTAAATAATTTATTATCTATATAGTTCAGGCGACGGCAACATTGTGCCTCTCGCCCTCTCTCTCTCTCTCATAACATGTGTAATGAAGTGCATTTGCTCCAATAAACAATAACTCTTAATTAATGTATTTTGTTGGTTTCCTAACATACTACATACCAACAAGTAGGTCGTATGCACGTTTACCAACTTAGTTGTATTAAAAAAAAACTATGTACCCATAAGAAACAAATTCGGAAAATGTCATATTTACTTCTAAACGAGTAAAACGTAAGCTAATTGGAACCGGGGCTACCAATTTATCCCAGTAAAAGCGTCTGCTAAAACAATTTCCTCTTCCTAGGCTTTCGCGGATCCCTTATCACCCACCTCCTAAGATTAAGCGCAAATAATATCCACCAAGTAAGGTCTGGATGTTTCTTTGTCTTACCCGAGCATAATTGTGGGGAAAAATAGACGGAACATGTGCCATTTATTTGTTTGATTACCTCGTGGGAACTTTTTCTTACGTGTTGTGATGTTGGGTATTGCGTCACTTCTGGCTTTACTTAGTCATCATCAACCTGAAGAAGTTCCCTGCTGAACAAATGCCTCCTCAAAGAATGCCAAGACGAATGGTCTTGAGCTTTCTCCAGCGACCGATTTCCCGTAACCTTAACAATGTCGTCGGTGAGAGGCCTTTCCACACTGCATCGTCCGGTTCGTAGCCGTCATTCGAGAACTCATCTCCAACGGTTTTCGGTTCCGGACATGAGTTCATAAACAAATTCACTGTAAGTATGTAGGTAATTAATAGCTTTCTAAGTTCTTAAAAAATCTCTTAAATATAAAATAAATATTCCGGACATATCACACACGGTCAACTGATCCCAAACTAGGCATGTACTACGGGTACCAGAGACTGATATACATAATAGATTAATATTTAACACCCAGACACAGAACAAACATCTGTGTTCATCACACAAATGTTTGTCCAGAGCGGGAATCGAACCCACGACCTCTAGCGCAGAAGGCAGAGTTACTACCAACTGAGCTATGAGGCCTGTCAAAATCATGATCATGCAAATTAAATGTAAAAAGGTCAAAAAACACGTAAAAATATTATATTGTTCAGCAATTTATATCTGTACTGACTGTACCTGCCTAGAAGAACCACTTGTAGGTAACCACTAGTAAGTACAAGTACATAGGTACATATTGTAGCAAACAAAGGATGTAAGCGTTTCATTTCTTTGGTAAGTTTGCCTTCTCGTATGGTAGAGAAAATTATTCCTTATCTACCTACCCAACTTAAGAAGTAACCTAAGTAGAAGGTAGCTGAGGAATAACACTCTATTACAAGCTGTATCTGTAGATCATCTGCGGTGCGAAAACGTTACTGCGTTTCCGCGTCACGTTACGCATTGCGGAACGCTTCTGCATTTAACTTCTTCTTCACTAATATTTTACTTTTACAATTGTATCGTAAGCTATTGTGAATTTTTCGTGCTTTGGTCACTGTTAGCGTATTCCAACTTTAACGGCTTGGACCTAAAAAGTATATGGCCTCTACACTGTTAAACTCCTCTAAAACAAACGTTTTCATCTCTATTTTCTTGAAAGTTTACAAAGAGAAAAAAACATTGTTCGGACTACTAAAGGACCTAATATATAACTCGCATGTTGTAGCTAGTTTATATATTCAAGAGTAAGTAAATAAATAAGCGACACTCGGTAGTCAAATACATAGCCCTGACCCCAGACTAGGATTCCCTGTGTCGTGGGTATCAGAAACTACGAATAAGTACTTGTATAATATACCTAGTAGAATAGTCTATATATATAGTTTAGACTATAGTCTGATCATTTTATTTTTATAGTGATAACCCCCACTATATCCCGTCGGAGTCGAAATTTTTGGGATATTATAGAAAACATAGTCTGATCTCTGGCCATAGATCTATATGTATAGATCTATGGCCAGAGAGTTGGACACTTTTTTAGGTTAACGTACCTCAGCAGGTACTTATAGGTAAACCACTGATCGGTTAACTAAAAAGCAATAAGGGGAAGAAGAATAATTCAATTTACTTACCACAACCTCATTTGAAAATCTCGTAAAAAATCAGCCTACCATCAAATATACTCTCATCAAACGATTTCAATGAAATTGAATATCACTTACAACTCACGGCTCACCTTGGCAATCATACTGTCAAATGACGTCATTTCCGCTATGGAGTCGCATCCTCGTTTCCTGAAAACGGATATAATGGATTCATCCTGTTATCGTGGCACGGCAGGCTGGAAATTTCAAGCTCTATGAAACCTGTATCATTCCAAAACTCATTTTATTGTAAAGTCAGCCTTACCTGGTTGACGTTAGATTAAATATGACTATGATACTACAACCTAGAATAACCTAGGATAATAAAAATATTGTTATCTTTTATTTCTGTCAAACCTTTGTAAAGTTCAGCGGGCGTTGAAGTGTTGTAAGGCACCGATGGACCAACGACATTGTAAAGGTTGCGGGAGTCAGTCAGTGGATGGAAAAGGCTCAAACGATGGTCTTTACAGGCCGTATAGTCGTGATTCTGTTTGGGGGAGGCCTATATCCAGTATGGAGGATCCTGTGTAGAGGCTGTTGGTGATGTAACAAAATTGTAAGGGTATTTCCCAAACATGCAAATATTATAAACGTGAAAGTAACCTTTGTCTCTTTGTCACCTTTTCACGTTAAAGCGTCTGACCCAACTTTGATGAAATTGAATTGGTATGTACATAGTTTTAGCACTGAGGTCATAGGCTCCTATTTATTTGGGTACTGCATGAGCAAAACCGTCAACAGCCACTAGTATGATCAAACATTTTGGACCATTTTCCACATGGTATGTTACCTTGACTAACAATGTCACCATTTACCTGTTGATTATGTCCAGATCTAAATAAACATCTAAATTATTTTATGATTACACATAATGGTGTGGTGTAAAACTGTCACAATTTGCAACAATCATTACTTGCAAAGGCCTCTACCACTAACAAAAACACTTTGAAAAAAGAATGAGAGTGGGACAAAACTACTTGGGTTATTCCTTTAAAACACGTATCGGTAGTTGGCGTACTGCGCATGCGCAGTACGTTACTTGCTCCCTCAGAATGATATCGGCCAGCCACACTTTCGATTTAAAAACAAAAGTATAGTAATACCATCCACAAAATAATGTGGGGAGGGGTGGGGAAAAAAACGGAAGAAGTCTAATTCCCACGGGAATAAAATTAATATGGGACCAGCTCGAAGTCATTCCCTACACAATAGTAAAAAACCATCAAAATAGAACTCGCTTTTACGGTGTACATACACAAAAAAACATAGCCACTCAATTTGATAGCCAAAAGTTAAGTGCTCTATCATTTAATAGAAAAGTTAGTAAATTAATGTAGGTCCCACATTATCGGGTTAGGCGAAATACTTATTCGTGCTGCGTAACAAGTGTAGCTAGATGATTCGTTACACGTTTGATAGAGATGCACAAAGCAAACATCGCCGAATCCCGTCAATTTGGCCCCAGTATTAAGAAAGTAGGGGAAGTTGCTGAATGGTTAACGCTTAAGACGGCCATTTCTATGGCCTTCTTTGGCGGAGGCCTATGTCTGACAGTGGCCTTCTTTAGGCTGGTGACGATGATGATGAATATTATTACCTGCAACCAAAGACTGCTTGATAGAAAGCCAATACGCAAACCGTCCCTTTTTGTGTCTTAACAATAGCCTATAATCATTATGATAGATTCAATCATCAAGAGTGAGGAGTGAAACTTCTAATAATTTAAGGTTTTGTATTCTGTGACAAAACATTTGCATATAAATAAAAAAGTCATAGAGATAAAGTCACACGTAGTATCGAATTGAAGTTAAAATGTATCGCGCAGTTTTGTTGTCGCTTGGCCTAGCGTTGGTAGTGGTAAGAAACTCCTTAGTTAAATATTGAAAATATGTATTTTAAGTTTGAAATGTTTTAATCACACATAAAGAACATTCATCAAAAAATATCTAAAATCAAAATAATTTTATTTGGAACAAAAAACAAATTTAAAGACTAGTTAAAAACAAAGTTAAATTAAAAACTGCATCGCAGTTTCCAGCGCCCGCCTTCCGTTTACAGTAATTGACATAGGGGGGATTGGACCGTAACCCACCACGCTAGTCCAGTTCGGGTTGGTGGGTGGAGCGACAGAGCCTCATTCGCTGATCGGCAGGATGTACCACGTGCCGGTAAGGTTGTCTTGGGTTCCGAAAGGTGTTATCTGGAACCCCTTACATCCGTGGAACCTCTTACACCCCATGTCTATTTGGGTCAGACGATTCAACTAGGTAGGTCCAACTTCGACAAAGAGGTCAACCGACGAATCCAACTCGGATGGGCAGCGTTTGGGAAACTTCGTCATATCTTCTCGTCGGAGATACCGCAGAGCCTCAAGACGAAAGTTTACAATCAGTGATGACATATGGCAATGAGACTTGGTCGATAGCTATTGGCCTCATGCAGAAGCCCAAAGTTGCACAACGGGCTATGGAGAGAGCTATGCAAGGAGTTTCACAACGTGATAAGATCCGAAATGAGGAAATTCGTAGAAGAACCAAGGTCACCGACATAGCTCTCAGAATTAGCAAGTTGAAGTGGCAGTGAGCAGGCCATATAGCTCGCAGAACCGATAACCGTTAGGGAGTAAAGGTTCTCGAATAGCGACCACGAACAGTGTTGGACGCAGTGTTGGAAGGCCCCCCACCCGATGGACCGACGTCATTGTGAAGGTTGCGGGAAGTCGGTGGATGGAGAAGGCTCAAGACCGTTTGTCGTGGAACTCTTTAGGGGAGGCCTATGTCCAGCAGTGGACTTCTATAGGCTGATGATGATGATACAATAGATTGGGCTAATAAAGTCCATAAAAGGATGTTTCATATAACTACTGAAGGCACAAAAAACACGTCTGCACTTGATGGAGGCAAGGAGGGAAGGGAGAACATTCAATATTACAATAAATCAAATAAAAAACAAAAACAATTAAAACAAATCATGATCATGCGGCAATTTGCCAAGAGCACTGGCTGCATTTCCGCGTTGAATTGCCAAAGAAATCCTTTTCCCAAGGAATAATAAGGCAGCCCTCTTG
The DNA here is from genome assembly GCA_947579855.1 of Anticlea derivata. Classification (NCBI taxonomy): domain Eukaryota; kingdom Metazoa; phylum Arthropoda; class Insecta; order Lepidoptera; family Geometridae; genus Anticlea; species Anticlea derivata. The sequence continues at coordinate 3,339,605 of OX388266.1, forward strand.
TCACAGGCAGCGTCTACTAAAGGTGTAATTTTTTAATAACTTTTGTGGTACTTCGCCCCATCGTCCGACGGTTTCTACACCGATCGGTGTAAATTGTCATTACTGGAGAGGACTGAATAATTTCGCCGCTTGGCGTTTAAAAACAAATACGTTTTTTATGCCATGTTACTAAATATTTTAATTTTGTACACAGTCCGTCCATTCGGAAGGAATGCGTGGATGCGGAGGTTTACTGAAAGTAAGTTAAATGTTTATTTCCTAAGCCGTGTTTGAACGGCGTGCGATATTTTATTCAAAATTTATTTTAAAATGATCTTTACGTCTACTGAATAAGGTAAGTTAATTGAGTTTGACTTTTAAGAGCTTGCGATATCGTGGAGCTTTATCGCAGGTAGCTCTTGCATAAAAATTGACTTAAATCAAAAGACGTAAGGATCGATGTCATAGTTGGTATCGCATTGCTAATTCAAGGCGAAGATGCGGGTTCGATTCCAGCTGGTTTGAACTTAATTCGAAATTATTATTCTTCTTGATCATAAAGTGAAAGCAACACTTATGGATACCATTAGGTACATTTAAATGATTTGGGTACCTATCATTTAAATTTAATGTAATCAAGTGTTGCCTATGGAAACATATAATTTAAATGGTATTATTTCATAGAAGTATAAAGCTACGCAGACTCCAATGTGGTACAATTTTTTATACTATTTTATATTATTCTTCTCATTGTAAAATGAATATGCTGAATCACTCAAAAACATGTAGAGCATAAACAAAATAATAATCTGATTTAGCGCGAGGAATACCAGTGATTTATTTAAAAATATTTCAGGGTGGTGCATCTTGCTGCAATAAAGAATTAGGTATGCCTGCTAAACCTCCCCAACAGTTAAAGGAATGCTTCCAAATGATGAAGAAGCCTCCATCGGTAAGTGAAGATAATTCTAACCTTTGTTTCCTTAGAAGCTGGAGACAGCAGTGATACAAGACAAAATACACGATATTTTTTTTGGTTTATTACCGGTGCCCACATAATTAAACCATTGTTGACAGTTCTGTGCCATCGTGAACCATAAATGACAAAGAGAAAGGCGGGAATCCCTAGAAGAACCAAGGTCACCGACGTAGCTCTCGGAATTAGAAGTTGAAGTGTGTGAGGGGGCCATATTGCTAGCAGAATCGACAACCGTTGGGGAATATGGGTTCTCGAATGGCAAGCACGAACCGGGTGACGCAGTGTTTGAAGGCCTTCCACACGATTGACCGGCGACATTGTGAAGGTTGCGGGAAGTCGGTAGATGGAGAAGGCTCAATACCGTTCGTCATGGAACTCTTATGGGGAGGCCTATGTTCAGCAGTGGACTTCTGCAGGCTGATGATGATGATGATGATATTTTTACATATTCTGAGATTACAGTTTAATTTTCATCAGTACTCTGATGTCTAAAGAGGCTTTTAAAAATAGCGATTTTTCGCACTATTGCCTTAAACTGCCATTTATTGGTTCAAATACCCTAGAAATTACCTTAGTGTTCAAACGGCATGCGATAATGTCCTATACATACCTACATGTCACAAAAAAACGTTTCAAAAATGATCCTTACTTGAACCGCATAAAGTAAATTTTGAGTTTGACATTTGTTTGGGGGTACATACGATACACAATATTAAATTCAACGATATTGCAAGCCCATTAGAGTGAAACTCATAATCAAATTTATTAAGAAGGCGTACTGATCATATTAAAACAAATTTTAGGTGACATATCGCCCGCCGTTTGAATTGCTATTTTACTGTCCTACGTGACTTCACTTTCATATTTTCAGATATAATTGTTATCTTTTTCAGTGCAATGTGGATATCTGTATGGCTCAAAAATCAGGCTACGCATCCTCCGACGGAACTCTTGACAAGAATGCTTTTGTAGAAATATTAGAGAAGGACTTTGAGAAAAACCCAGAATTAGCCGAAAATATCAAAGATAATTGTGTCAATGGTGACCTCTCGAAGTATGGGAACGCAGACTTCTGTGACCTTTGGAAGCTCAAAACATGCATTGATGTTCAGGTTGTGAAGGTAAATATAAAATCATATTATCTTTCCCGTCATTATAATCTTCCTGCCCTTGTCCTACAATCTGTGGGGTCAGCGGAACATGGTTCTTCCTTCCACTCTGTTAGCAGTCATCTCCGCACTCGCTTATTTCTTACTAATCATTCTTTCTTACTCGTCATCTTTATTACAATCCATCCACATTTTTTTTGGTTTTTCTTTAAGCGCGTCACACACGGCAGCTATAATGTAAAAATGTATATTATAGCATGATACATCTCATTACATCTTTCCATAGAAACCGTCAGGAGACCACACACGGCAGCAATAATGTATCTTTTTACATCTTCGTATCTTCTGACAGTTTCTATGGAAAGATGTTATGAGATGTATCTAGCTATAATATACATTTTTACATTATAGCTGTCGTGTGTGAAAGGCTTTACTCTTAAGAGGGTCTGCAAATATTTGTTCCTGGTCTGGGTGTTTGTTACCATAGTAATCGTAGTTTCTGGTACCCATGACACTGGGAATCCTAGTGCGGGGTCAAGACTGTGTATGTGACTGTTGGGTGTTATTAAAAAAAAAACTTGGTGATAAAATGATAACAAACTAGTATACGTTGTACACAAGGCCTTCAAACCCGGTGGTTGGTGGATTGGGTGTTATTCTCATCTTAATGTCGAAAATGTTTGATTACAGAATTGCGACGACTGGAAAGATGACGGTGAATGCAAAGGAGCTAAGGACTTAGCTGCGGAATGTACAAAACAGTTTGATTGAATTATCCCTTATTTGGACATGATTAGGGTTATAAATCATAGATTTAAAACAATGGCAACGTGATATAAGTAAAGGACAAGTTTGAATTATAATAAATTGACTTAGATTTTGTTTTATTTTTGTTAAAAGTTTCTAGGAGTACCATGACTAAGCGCGTCCCCATAATGGATGGCTGTACATAGCATGCTAAGGCCTGTAGCACATATCAGTACTCATAATATTAATCGCCTTGTATACAAGGTGATTACTAATATATGTGATATCCCGAAAGGATCGCATATTATTTGGAACCCAATTGAATGATTCTACACCCAATTGACAATAAAGTTAGCTCTACAACTTTTGGAAATTCAACATTTTTCATTGAAAAAACTCTATAAAAAAATCTGCTATTATGGGGTCAAAACAGTTCAAACTCAATTATCTTGTATAATAGCTTCTTCAAAAAATATTTACCGTCTACACTCCAAAGTAACTGTTATTTAATCTGTGTTTACTTCGCGACCGGTTTGCCGCAAACGAGATAAGTTCAGCTTTTGAAACACTTCATTTTACGACATTCCCAAATGACAACTTGTGTAGTTCCCAGCCCTTATAGGCTATTTAGTTAACACACATAGAAACGAAACTCATTTACCTTTACGTAACTATTAATTACCCACACAGGGCTTTTAAAACCAAGTTATTTCGTCACTTTTTGTTTTTATTTGTTTCCAAATCTCTTGAGTCTGAGTTTTTCTTTTATATGTATTTAAATACTATGAGAGTAATTTCAAAGAAAGGGACTGAATTGCTACAAGATAATTATTTTTAAAACTAGACCTCTACTCTCTCCTCTTACTACTCTTACCTCTGCGTAGGTAGTAGATATTTTACGTTTTTTATATGATTTTGAGTCGTAAAGAGACTGATCGATGTTAGCTTGTTTTAGCAAGACCTTTGATTTGAGACTTTTACTTTGAGACAAACATGATAAATTTCCAAAAAAAAAATGACTTTTCAAATTCACGTTTTTTTTCACTGATATAGTGAATTAAATGTGACGCCATAAATAATGAAACCCGGACCCTGATGCTTCAATTGACATTTAATTTGTCATTTGTCTCAGAATAAAGATTAGCAGTGGCTACGGAGGCACAGATGAAAATAAAAATACATACCATTCTGTACAAAATCAATGTCAATTTGAAAACTGAAAATTCATAGAAACTTAGTGAAACTACGGTTGTCCTCGCGAGCATGCCTAGAAGAATCAGGCAATAACACGGCTAGAAAAAAATGGTAAGCAACACCATATTTTTCGATGATCCTTTTCACAAAATTAGTTTTGCCCTAGTTCACTTCTAGTTGTATGTAGGTACTCTGCATCGCACGCTCTTATTAAGAACCCAGGGTAGTGTAAGTCCGCTTTATTATTGCTTTAAGAGTTATAAGGATTCGGTCGGACATTTATTAAGGTACAATGAGGGTATAGAGCTGAGGAGATTATTTGAAGTGTGTGTAATATCTTTATATTTATAGCTCCTAAGGAGCTTGATGTTTTATAAGTAGGAAGGTATATACAAAAAGTTCCGTAACTAATACTATGACGAAAAGAACAGACATTTGCGAGATGTTTTTGGCCTTCATATTTTCATATCTGCTGTTTTTGCACTTGTCTAGTTTAAACTAATTAATAAACAAACGTTAAGTTTGAGATTTAGATCGTAGCATTTTGAAGATTCATAATTTGTTAAGTTTGAACGGATTTTACCCTAAATTAGCTTAGCAAACCATTAATTTTTCAATGAAAATATTTGTATAAAAGTTGTGGAACAAACGTTATGACCAATTGGGTGTAGAATAATCCATTTTTGGCTTTGTATACATTTATGAAACACCTTGTATATTTCCTTAGATATTTTCCAACGACCTAAGTCAAATAAAAATGTTGGAGTTGGGTTTCAGAACATGCCAGAAATCGCTTTATACAAGAGAAATTTATGGATCAACTAACTTTCGCCCGCATGTACCTACATAGGTACTTTTTTCCAGATCATTCTCGTAATTGTTTAAGCCAAACATTACAAAATACTATGTACCTAGTACTACATATCACATTCCTTAATTAAGTTTATAGTGAAACAATTTGCATAAATTAACCCATCTAATTACGGACAAACTTTGTTCACCCCTTCGCTAAGTACCTACCTACAACTACTTGTCTTGAGTATTTGTAGGTAGGAGGACTAGGAAGTTTTACACCGTAGAGTCAAATGTTGTTCAAATCGCTTGCCGCTTCACCCACCTGGTACTTTTCTATTCCAGACTTTAATCTATCTTTTTGCCAAATTTCATCCAAATCCATTCAGCCGTTCTCGCGTGATTGAGTAACAAACATCAGTCCATCCAAACTTTCGCAAGTAAGATTATCTTTCGTTTACTGAATAAAATATTGAAAAGGTGTTAAATTTATGACTTGTGATCATTTTGAAAAAAAAAGGAATTTATTTTGACTAATTTGAATCACTATTGCTAACTTGTGGACTTTTTTATTTTCTTAAGTGATTAATGATTAGTGAGTGTTTTTTAATTTTTACTATTGAATGTTTTTTATGTATTTTTTTATAACGTCGCGTCATTCCAAGCACGTTTGGTAATTGTTTAAAAAAAAATTAAAATGTCCTCAACCTGCAGAAGTCAACTGCTGGACATAGTCCTCCTCAAAAAATGCAACGACGAAAAGTCTTGAGCCATCATAAGCCCTTTCAAAAGCCTCCAAATAAATGCAACTTTACGTAGTGGGTGTAAACATAACGCAACGCGTACAATTACAATACAAATACAAATACGTAAAGTCAAATACAATACAAAAGCTGACATAACAATTTGTAACCAATAAACCTCGATACCTCAAAACCACCACCAATTAGGATCCCCTGCATCCAACGCCTCAGAATCTATGAACTCATTTACTATGAAAACAGCACATAAATAACGAGAAACAAAATGATAGTCGGCCCATTGTAAGCCAATGGCTCCAGGCAATTTCCTAATGAAAAACTTGGGCCACCTTTGTTCGCTTAATCACCCCTATTAACATAACAGGAGCATAGGCGCTTAAATGTTTTGTTCAGAATGATGCGGATTTTAGACGAACCTGGATACCTCTAGATTGCTCCTCGCGTCGATGATTTTAAAGGAAATTAGACTCTATAGTATAGGTATAAGGCCATCGCAATCCAGCGGGGTTCAAACATAGCGTCGCCAAATTGTCGTATTTTAGGGTGTAATTTTGGCTAGCTCAAACTGCAGTGTCTAGATCGAAAAGGAGGTTTTGAACTTTAAGGCAACCAAAATGGCCGACTGGTAGAACATACCTGTTGTAAAATATCAGCTTCCTTCGTACTTCGACTGTGTAAGGAACTGATTGTCTGGAGATATGAGATGATATCTACTATGCTTGGGGATAATAAGTCGTGAGTCTTTTTTTTTATTCATATCATATTTTCAATACAATTATTTCAAATATATTTTGAAATCCTCACCAAACCGGCCAAGCCCGTACTGATGGCGATCGTTAGAAGCTTTTCCCGAATATCCACTGCTAACGCTGAACATGAAGATTTCAGAAAATAAATTAAGCGATGGCTAGGAGGGGCTGTTTGATTAATTTCAAAAATCGTGCTCATCATGATTTTTTACGGCCGTTATAAAACCTAAGCTAGTTTAAGAAAACGTCAGCTAAGCCAACGCGCAAAAACCAACTCAGCCCAACACTTCCTACCCCAAGGTGCCGATAAAAATATTTTTTATGTAGATACAACAAAACCTCGTAAAAACATTGCTATACGGTTTCAATAACGATAAAGTCGATGACGATCAGTAGGTATCAGAATTATCTATCGCGCGATAAATCCTGGATAACTTGGAAATGGCTCAAGGAGAGATTACTGCATAGAAATGAAACTCATTTCTATGCAGTTTCAATGCATGTTCCTTCCCAGTCGAATCACCAGTGAGTCCTTAACAAACGCCAAGTAATAAAAACTACATACTTCGACTAACGCTCGTTCCCTACAGTCACGCACCTTCATGTTCATCCAAAAATATAACGTACTGCATGCTGTCTGAATGTGGCTTGAGGGTATAGACCGACGCAAGGCACTTTTTCTTTCATTTTGTCGTCTAGTTGGCAGTAAAGGCCAAAAATAATGTAGAGTGGTAAAGCACGGAGAGTTTCATTTCTACAATGTCCTTAACTTACCATTTCTTTACTTAGAGGTTGTTTTGTGATAGGCCGAAGATTTTACGCCTCCTATTTGGGTTCCGACATGTGACGAACCGATAATTGAAACCTGATTTTATTGCTTGAGAGGAGGAAATTGAAAATATTGATTTGTATATATCATTGTAAAAGTTTGAATTGATAGACAGCCAACAAGATGGTACCAAGAATTACCAAAATTCTTCTTCAACAAAATGAATAGGTATTAAATGAAAAATCGTACCTACAGCCAGGAAAGATTTTGTAGGTTGAGTTCAGAAGTAATTTATAAAATTATCATTCGTGTACCCTCGTTTTTAATAAGCCTGTAAGTTCAAAATCGCGCAACGGGCTATGGAGAGAGCTATGCTCGGAGATTCACTGCGTGATTAAATGAGGAAATCCGTAGAAGAACCATAGTCGCCGACATAGCATTCAGAATTAGCAAGTTGAATTGGCAGTGGGCCGGCCACATACACAAAACCGACAAGCGTTGGAGGTTATTAAAAAGGCTCTGGAACGGCGACCACAAACCAATCAGACAACGCAGTGTTGGAAGACCCTCCACTCGATGGACCGACGATATTGTGTAGGTGGCGTGAAGTCGATGGATGGCTAAGGCTGTTGACTGTTTGTCATGACACTCTTTGGGGGAGGTCTTTATTTAGCAGTGAACTTCATTTTGACCACATTCAGGTTGATGATGATGATGGTATCCAATGTTTTTAATAAGTTCTTCAGAAAAACAATACACAATACGACTTATTTCTCATTATTTACGATACTCATTTCTATATAGTATAGTATATAAGGTAACTGGTGGAGTGGTGGAGGTTTGATACCCAACGTGCACGAGGAAAGGCTCAGTGGCAGAGATTAATCCTTTCGAAACACTGGTTCTTTCACCAACAGTCACTGATCCTTTTCAGGGCCATACCCCAACCTAGTAATTATTTTAACGCAAGATGACCAAGAAAGAACCAGTGACAAGACAGCCTAGCAAACATTTAGAACACTGTTCAAATTATTAAAGGAATTAGATAAGTTCCAAATCAGTCCGAACTAACTCCAAACACTTGCCAAAAAATGCTTAATGCAGGCATCGCCTTAATTGCGAGCGATTTGGCCAATTACGCCGACAGATCCGAAAAAGCCGTTGACCGAAGCACTAGCTTCATTAGTATGGTACAGTATGAAGTTAATCCAGTTTGCACAATTACCCTGACTGCAGCACCTGCCGTGACCGCGGACAAATTGAGCCTACCGTACCTACGTGCGGATCAGGTAATAAATGAAGGTTGAATCCTATCTGAAATGCAGAGTACTCTTGATAATTCTTGGTAGAACTGTTTACCTGTCGAATCAAATTTTAGGGCAAATTCCGTCAGTTGTAGACGTTGTGCTGTATTTGTGTGTCGAATAAATAATTTCTCTATCTATACATCTAAAAATAACGATAGCGTTACGCTTGAAATTAACTCGAACTCGACCTCGGTGGCGCTGTGGGCGAGTACCCGTCTGAGACGCAAGGGGTGTGTGTTCAAAAATTTGTTCCGGGTCTGGGTGTTGTGGTATCGAGGTAGTCGTTGTTTCTAATACCCACGACGCAAGGAATCCCAGTATGTGATTGTTTGATGTTATTTATTTATTGGCATAAATTGGACATTTGCTATCGTTTCATAAGCTTAAAGCCGCCGGGCCGTGTTCAAACGGCGTGCTATTTGTCATCTGTTGATTGCAAAATGTTTCTTACCGAATTAAGTCAATTTTGAGTTTGACTTTTAGGGCCTTGAATTATCGTCATATGCCAAACTCAACATTCACATTCGTCAGTAGACGTTGGGGTTATCTTAAAAAAAAACTTAAAAATATTATTATATGATATAACGCATGCCGTTTGAACACGGCTTAACGCTATCGTGAATTATTTGGGCTAGGGCCACAGTAGGCAGACATTGACACAGTAACAATCCTTGCTTCTTATTGAAAGGCAAATCAAATATACCACAGGTGTGAAACAGGATCAAAGAAAGAAGAAACGAAACAAATTTAATGTTAGAGGTATTGAGAAAAGTTGTGTTCTGCGGGTTGTTTCATAAACATTGTGGAAATTCTCAAGTTCGTAGAAGTATATCTTTATTCGTATTTTGACGTTAGTGTAATTCCTCTATAAAGTGACCTCAAACATTTTAATTGTGTCTTTTTATTCTAACTAGATAATTTATTATATATATATATATATTACAGATACCCACGACATCTCGCGGGAATCTTAGTGTGGGGTCAGAACTATGTATGTGACTGTTGGGTGTATAAAAATAAAAAAACAGGCCAATAAAGTTACCGACTGATCATGAATTAGGGATAAAAATAAACATTTACCTCAAAAAACAAAATGAATTGCAACTCACCGCTGCGCTGTACTGCCGAAATACTATGTTATATCGAAATAAATACTCTGACCTAGTTCCGGATACGTTGGAATAAGTGCTACCGAGAACTAGAAGCATCTATGCTGGGGGCTAATTTGTAGAGGAAAGTGTTCAGGATATACATACAAATTACAGCGGTAGAGTTCAGAAAAATCATCATCATCATCAGCATGAATAAGCCCATCGCTGCATAGGCTTCCCCGCCCGTTTCTTGGACGCCATTCAAGAACCTTTATTTCCTTTACTAATAAATTGCTAATTGGTTACTCGACCTTGGTTCTTATACGGATTTCCTCATTTTGGAGTTTATCCTTTTTTTAACTCAAGGGTTCTAAGGTTTAATCTTAGAAAAGTTTGACTTTACTTACAGAACGTATGAATGGGTATATACCATTTGAACCCACTTTACATGGAATGAATGAAAATTATTTATTGTATACACCTTAAAAATTAACTACAATAGATTATATATTAAATAGATTTATATGTACAATGGGCGGTCTTATCGCTAAGAAAGCGATTTCTACCAGACAATCTTTTCGAAATGTTCGTTTCGAGAATGCGAGTCGGACAATGGTTGAAGCACACCTACTAGTGAGCACATAACAACCAAAATGAATTACCCTAGTATCTTTAGTGCGGCTTTTTCACACTCCGCACACTGAAACCTGACTGACATTGTTTCATCAGCACAAATAACGTATTTGATTCTTTTTAGGGTTCCGTACCTCATATGGAACCTAACCCGACATTCTTTTTCATTAGGCTGATGGTATATTTCATGATGCGAGTATGATTTACTATCAAACTAATAATGTATAGCTTAGCACGTTTAGTCACATATTTTTGTAGCATTTCAGCACAGTACATCTTCGTCTCATAAATTGTACCACACGCTAAGCTCGAGAGCCACCGCGGCGCTGTAGGTGTAATAATGATTGATGCCCACATTAGCATATCTGCCCCCTATTTATCTTGTATAAATTGCAATTGATTTGATGCTATTCATCCACCAGACGGGCGTGAGCTGGTGAAAAATTGATGCTCAATATTTAACATACAGTGTACCAATCGCACAAGGGCACGATGAAGTAAAACGGGCGATTCACGTTGTGACCATCACCAAGGACTGTCCATCGAACCATTATGGCAACGAAAGTTCGATAAGAAAGCACCTATTTGTCTGTTCCTAAGCACACTTTTTGCTGCAAAGGTTCCCTTTTGATTACAACAAGGGGGCTACTCTGCTTGCTTATCGTGTCACTGATTCTTTCTTTGTCTGTATTAGGTCGCTGACCTGGTTGAGGTATGGTGGCCCTTTTTGCCTATGACCGTCTCGGTGAAAGAATCAGTGTAGTGAAAGGATTAAAGTGCGCCTCTTAGAGGCTCCTTTCATGCACAAAATATTATACAAAGTTTTTTTATTTTTTTTAATGTTATACGGAGGCAAACCGGCTTACTGCCCACCTGATGGTAAGCGGTTACCGTCGCCTATTGACATCTGCAACACCTGGAGCATTGCTAATGCGTTGCCTGCCCTGGAGAAATCTTTTTGTATTTTTCTTTAAGCTCTCCATGCTGTAGGTTAGCGGGAAAACCTCAGAAGGAAGCTCATTCCACAATTTGCACGTATGAGGGAGAAAGGATGTCGTAAAACGAGTGGTTCGAGATAGCCACGTGTCGATGAGATGTAGATGAGCCTTATTCCGGTGACGCGAGGTCCGATGGTAGAACCTCGATGCGGGTATGAGGTCAAATAGTTCCTCAGAACATTCACCATTGTAAAGCTGATAGAGCACACAGAGCGAGCCAATATCACGGCGCTGGCTCAAGGGCTCCAGCTAGCTCACTAGCTTAGGTTCGTCGACAATTCTGACGGCTCTTCTCTGAAGGGAGTCGAAGCGAAGGAGCTGATACTTGGGGGCTCCGTGCCAGAGATGAGAACAGTATTCCACATGTGGCCGAACTTGTGCTTTATAAAGCAATAAGCGCTGAGTGTGAAATACTGTTTGGCACGGTTAAGAACTCCAAGTTTTTTGAAGTTAATTTAGCCTTAGCTTCGAGGTGACTCCCATACTGGACCTCGTTAGAAATGTCGACACCCAAAATTGAAATACTCGCGGGGACGGAGAGTGGAATGCCCTGGAAATGCGGAGTTAGGTTGAACGGAGTCTTTTTGGCTGAGAATGCACATACCTGTGTCTTAGAAGGGTTAAAAGTATCCAGATTTTGGTTACCCCAATCTGATATAAGCGCTAAGGAGTCTTCGATCTCAGACACAAGCCTCAACCTGTTCTCTTCCACTTCGGCACGAGAGGTGTTTGAAGTTATCTTTCTATAACTTTAACTCGACCATTTTTTTACAAAAGTCTGTCGGTCTTTTTCTCAGCAATAAAATATTTCTCACAAAAAATTATCACACGTCAGAAGCTAGCGGTAGTCCGTAACGAACTGACGACATCCATCCCTCGGGACAGCATTATCCCAGCTTGAAGTTTCTGGGAAAAATGTTGGGTAATTCCCAGTTGTGCCTGACCGACTATTGAAGATATTCTTTTCGAAAAACATGGTAGAACAAGTTTCTTTTGCTTATATTTTAGTTTTTTAGAAGCGGCGTTATAATATTCACTTATCTAGCGAGTGAAGATCTTTAATCAACTTGGACGAATCGATGATGTATTGTTTATGTTTAATATTTGTCGGGGCATAACTTTTGAATCAAATTGGCTGAGGGGTTGTTGAGATATCGGGGTCTAAAAACTCGCTTCTCATTGTATGAGTATATTCGTTTCCTATAAAGCTTTGACCGTCAAATAACGGCCCTTATTCTTACCATTTTTTTTGAAATAAAATATAACTAGAACCTAGTTTAACGCACTCAAAGGTTATGGTCTTTCAATATCTATTATCATTAAATATATGACTGACTATCATAGAATGACCTGATCATTTAAACCTATTAGGGTTAATCTTACCTATGACTTACAAGCTTGTAATTTTTAAATAAAATAATGAAGGTTATAGGTCAGTCTTTTGGTACAATGGAGGGGAAAAAATCCGTTTACAATTCCTTATACACCTTTGTTTTTCCGGTTAATATCATACAGGCGAGCGATGGACCGCAAAATATAAATTTGTCACTTCATACACGTACACTCTGTTCTATAACCCCGTGGAATTGTAAGGAAGGCTCAGTTCTTGAGTCCAACTCGCACTTGACTGTCTTTTATAAACGTGATCATAAGTCAGTAGGGAATTTTGATAATCTTGATTTTTTTCTGTTAATTTTTATAAATGTATGTTTTTTTTTTGGCCGTCATATTTATTTTACCGGTTTCAGGGAAACCGAGGCTTGTATTTAACTTGCCACGGGTACTTGAGCGATCAGTAATTTCCATAAAAGGTGATTTTATCAACCGTTAAATTAAAAATCAGTAACGCACTGCCGGCCGCTAACTGCAAATCTAATCTGTACCTTAAATCAACAGTCACGCAAATGTTTCTGAGTATTTATGTGAATATAAGAATTTGCTTTTTAATAGTATTTTTTACGAACGTTTTGTGTCCAACTGCTGTGTCCTGATATCCCGGCTGACAATGCGTTGACTGACGATCTCATTGGGAATGAGAAGGAGTGGTGGGGATTGCCCAAAGAGCATTGAGGGCGTCCGCTGCGTTGAGCGGGCGTCAGTCACGGGTATCCGTCGCAGGGACTCACGCCGTGCTCCGTCGCGGACAAATTTAACCCGTGGCGGACGCCCGCGACGGACTCCCGCCTCTCGGAGCGCCGCCCATTATACATTCTTTTTTCCATTAGGGTATCTAGTAGAAGCAACGCTTGGCCTAAGAGCTGGTTCCTTTATTTGGCTCAAAGGATCTGCCAGCCAGCGTTTTGGGGACACTCCCAACTGGTAGTGGGTCTGGATCAGAGGATCTGAAAAAAAATTTAACTTTATTTAGATAGTTTTACTAATTCTTGTTTTCTGTATTTTGTAAGATATTGCTTTATTGAATTTACTTAGATATACCGAGAAGATCAATGCAATTATGTCATAATCGCATCCTTGTGAGTCAAGCATGGACAACATGTCAAACAATGACAAACATAGACATTTTTTTACATATGTACATATTTCTTACATAGTACTTACATAACACAATATACGAAACTATACTATTAATACCACAGAATAAATTTGTGCTATCAACGCCAACATTTATTTATTTTAATAGGTACCATTAATCTTCGGCTGGACTTTATTTATTTTGAAATACCGTAATTTCCTTGAGTATCGCAATCAAAGCAATATATTTCGGTTTATCGAAAATGCTATCTACGTATTTAGTCCAGTAAAATTTTGGGTTCCTAAGAAGCAAATGTCCTCATTATGGCTTGCAATGTCTCCGCTATTTTATGGTGCCAGTTATCTAGCGGTAAACGCTTCTTTGAAAACGTTCGTTTTGCTTAGTTTTATTATTTTAGCCATCCAATTCAATGATATTTTAAAGAGTTTACTTTAAACTAGAGGGCTCTGTAGTTTTACCAATTTTACCAATATTACCATAGAAAACTGAATCATGCCCCAAAGGTCCAACATACCAAAATAGAGCTATTTTGCACTATCGTCTTCCTTGTTTCATTAACATTGTTATAAGAGACAGCTGTCTTCAGTGGGCTTCGTAATCTCATTATTTTTCCGCTAGATAATTCATTGTCTTCCAAGAATAATGGGAAACTTATTATCACATAGGTACCTACTTTTGTAGTCGGCAGAAATGAAAGATTTGCTCTTTTGTTAATACCTTGCCATTTGACTTTTATTAATGCTATGGACCTAGCATTGCTCTATTACATAGTTTTTCTTCTTCCTTTAAATAATAATGTTCTTAATGCGAATAAGTGTATATCATGAAATTTGGAGATAGCTTGGATCCTAAGCATGACTACATACTTGACTAGAATACATGTCCGGAAATCAAAATCGGTCCTAACAGAAGACCAGCGCGGGTTGTTATCAGCCCGCTTCATGCTGAGTTAGGGTTTTTTTTGCTGCATTATGTATCTATGATTATTTAATTTTGTTAAACCTGACAAATTATAAGTGTGTTGTTGCAAATAAAATCTCTCTCTCTCTAGTAACTGCGAGCAAAGCCGCGGTTGGAAGCTAGTTTTAAATGGAAGTATTCGGTCTAAAAAGTAATAGTTTCCGGACCCAGAAAGCATAATCAAATTCTAGACACACAATCCTGAAACAATGATTCGTAGCAAAATGCTACGAGCCGCGTAGAGTGCAGCGCTACGAGCGTAGACATACCTACTTAATGAAAGAAAAACAATGTTGTACAATACTATTATTACCGTACACAAAGCAAAGCATTCACTCAGCTATTTTGTTTCTCATAAAATCATTTTTATTTCTCAGAGGTTTCATTTTCGCTAACGTCTCAAAGCCACTTCAGAGTCCTTTGCATTTTATTCGAGCGAACTTTTGAACGCGCAATATAATAAGGGAGCGAGACAAGAAAACGGTAAAAGGCGATGACTAATAAACATTGTTTTGTACGTGTTGTAATAAAAATGTTTAAAAGTGGGCCCTGAATACAAGCATTCGTGTTTAAATATGCGTATCTTCCTACGATACCTACCTAAATGAACTTCTACGTGCAATTGTCACAAAGTTATTAATCACTTATGACCTTGACAATTTTGCCTAGTCTGAAAGAAGTTGCATGTATTTACTTAAAAAAAAATTGTTTATCGATTTACTTTCGCCGTGGCGGTAGCGCTGCTGTTCAGCCGGGGGGCTGAAGAATAGGCCATTACTACTCGTGGATGTCGTAAGAGGCAACTAAGGAATAAAAACTAAAGGATGAACAGCAGCGTTACCTGTCAACAATAGTATGGGCAAATCCTCCCAAATGATTGTTAGTTCGCGCTGGAAATGTATGGGGGAGGCATATGTTCAGCAGCGGACTTCCTACGGCTGAAATGATGATGATGATGGTGTATAATGAAACAAGCTATGAAGGTACTACTTATATTCATATAATAATCTTTATTAACGATCTCTGTCAATGTAACGTTATTATTAAATGGGCGTTTTTGTTCGTGCATGTCACGTCGACATGCAATTTCAGACTTTAGAGGTAGCTAATAAACAAGAAGATTGAATATATTTATCTAAAATCGATACTTTTCAAATAAATCAACGACCTGTAGATAAATTGCCAGGGTTACGAAATCATAGGACTTATCAATGAAATTGATGCGGTGTGTGTGGGATAGAGACAGCTAGCGATATCAGGCTTATTGCCTTGAGAATGGGAATTCGATACAGATTTATGTTCAGTCATTGTTTTGTGTGTGACCTTCACAAACATTAATGCACTTGTTTTCATTTGCACTTTGCAATGCGCGCGTTTCGTATAATTGTTAAGGCTATTGATAGATTTCTACGGACTCAAAGGCATTTCTTGCGAAAAATACATTTTTTTATTTTCACTAGTCACTGTGGGGGTCGTATGTTGTAGTAGTTATGCTGATATATGGGGGTGTAGTTAAGCTGATTTCACTGGTAAAATATAATTCTTCTATTGACTGGGATGAGAACTGACATTATATTACTCATTCACTCATTTTATAGTGACTACGATAAGTTTCATCGAGAAAGTAAATATTTTTTCTTAGAAAAAAACTAAATGTTACTCATACAAAGTTAAATGGAATAACATTTAAAATATCGTATGTGAGTTGGTGAATGGTGGTCGAAATGTGCCATTTAATTATACGCTCAGTGCACTTTGGTAGCGAGCCAAAAAAGTAAATGCTTAGCTGTGTACGCTGTGTAGTTCGTATTCGTATGTGGTGTCACGCGCTGGGTGTCTGGGACATGGTAGAGGTGTGAAGGCGTGGTTTTGGGGCATAATTTGTGCTGTTTTTTCGTTGTCAATTCGTAAAATAGGGCTTTTAAAAGTCGTTTATCTCCTAAGCCCTGTCTTATTTTCGTTTTGTCCATTGTAGGCAGTCAAAACATATTTCAGCATAGGTACCTACTTTGAAGCACACATCACAACTTCAAACATAATATATCTTACATCATCTCTAAAAGCTACGTATTCTCTCATTAAAAATATAATTAATTGATTCAAAATTTATTCAAAATACCTAAATGCGAAAGTTTGTGAGGATGTTTGTATGTTTACTTTGTTGTTCCATCGCGCCGTAACGGCTCAACCGATTTCGTTGAAACGTTGGAATAGATAAAGTTATTTTTTGAATAGCATATAACTTTTTATGTATGTACCACGCGAGTCAAGCCGCGGGCGGAAGCAAGTGTCAAATAACAAACAGCACACTTCGATGGTTTAATTTGTTTTAATATTTTTTTTATGAAAAATATACAAATTTTCTTATTTGGGTACTTCTAACGACGCTAAAACAGCTTTGACAATCCACGAACCGAAGTGCTTATCTGGCGTCCTACGACATAAATCTAAACTGGTTGAAGTTCGGTAATATAAGGAAACACGAGAAACAACGGCGAAATACTGAGAAAAACTGCTGTAGATAGATACTGTTGCTATGTTAAATTTTTTCTGAGCAACAAGTTTGTTTTTCTGTTTTTTATCTAGTTTTTTCTTGATTGGATAAACTCAGCTTAGTGAAGATAAGACTATCTATCGCGTGGCAAAGAACTACTTATGCAAATTACTTCAAACCCTTTATTTATAAGATAATAATAGCTTCGGTATAGAAAAGTTCTGGAAGAGTGCAATGCAATGTGTTTAATAATAGGTATTCTAAGTCAAAACTGACTTATTCTTCACAGGGACTGAATAACCGGAATATAAAGGTACCTTTAAATAAATAAATTACGTCATACCGATAAATTCCGGCTACTCGAATATTTCTCATCCGATCTGGCTTCGCAGTTCATTTCGGTTTATTTCGCTACCGGTACTTATAACCGAAAGGTTGTTAAAGGTTTTCTTTGATGAAACGCCGCCATTCCGTCACCGCGGCGCGACTTTCCTAGCGAACTAGCCGTGGCTCAAAATTTCGGTACCGATATCTACCGGTATGAAATAACGGTACCGTAATGCCCTACCGGTATAGCATAATGGTACCAAAATGTTTTAACGGTACCAGTACCTATAACCTCTACCGCTTTCAGTCCCTGATTCTTCACCCAATAGGCACTAGCTTTTGTTCTATGACTTTTGGAAATTAGACAATTTTCACTGAAAATATTCTATCCGAAAATTAGCTTTTTCGGTAGCAATCTTAAAGTCAAACTTCTCATATGTATAATAATTGGTAAACAACTTAGTATGACACCAAAACACAGCTTATTTTAAATAGTTTAGAATGAAATCTGACAATAGATTAGCGAATTAGTTCTATATATTTGTGTGTCTATTTAATACTATTTTTATTAATAACGGCGAGAATAAAGGCTCTATCTAGGAAGCGTTTAATGAAGTTCAGCTTTAATGGGATCCTCTGAAGTTTCACAACTAAATGTATCGGAGATTCTTTGTGCGAGCGTTATTTCTTGAGAGGACTGGTAATTTGTGCCAACTTGGCAACTTCACTTCCTCTTTGATAAGTTTTTGGTTTAACTGTAGTGTAAGAACGTGCCTATAAAACTATTATACGACGTATTTTCTGAATTTAGAGCTCTCTGTCTATTGCAACTTAGGATACTAGGACCATGAAGTACCATTACCATGCGTTAGTCCGTAATGGATCGGTCTAGTGGTCATAGTCATAAAGGATCTTATCTTCATATTTTTCAATGCAAAAACCTTAAAATCAGCTGTTTTGGGGTCACATCACTTCATCAGCTGTTTTAGGTAGCAATCTTGATGTTGATCTTTTCTTACCTTAGTAATAAGTCATAACGATGTTAAAAATAACAAAAACAGTTAATTTAGAAAGTTCAAGAAAAATGTTGTGAAAATATTGATGTTGTTGATGGGATATTCCCCTTTCGGGATGTTATACATGTAATGAATAAGCTTTTATTAGCACAATCTATACATAGCTAAGTACCTATATCTCGTACGGTATGTATAGTCAATTATAGAATTTTTTGCTCACTTAGCATTTGACGAACCAGATTGTTTCAGATTTTTCAACAGAACTACAAAGCAAGTATAAAAGATAACGTGGAATTTACAAGATATAGGCTACGGATAATTCTATCAGAACTGTAAATAACTTTAGTTTAAACATAGATAGACACTTTCAGCCTTCGACAGTAGTATTAATTTAACTTCGGCACAGCCTAGTAAGAAACCGCTCGTATCTTTAGTAGTCGTTAGTGGAATATTAAGGGGAAATAACAAAAAAAAAAAACGGCTGTATCTATGACAATAATGTCAGTCTGATGAGTCTGAGTCATTGTGAGTGGAGTAAAATAATTCTAGTGGTTCGCATCGAACTCAGGTATCGCGGTGTCCGATAAAAATTGGTACTTCGGAATGTATGAACAAAGATCTTCATATGAAAAAATGATAATATGAGTATATTATTATTTTGAAACCACCTTTTGGACGCCTATATATATATCAACAGTAGTAAAAGAATTAAAGTGAGATTCTTAGAGGCTCCTTTCGCGCACATGTTACATAACTTCAAATTTTTAGATTCTAGGATATGCCGGTTTCTTCACGATGTTTTCTTTTACCGTTTGAGAGCACTAGTATAGCGCAAATACATTTTCCGAATGTTAAATCTATTGGTGGAGAGCCGAGATTTGATGCCACGAACTGTGGATCCTGTGGAATCGATGTAATAAAAGGCCATAGAGCTAGCTGTTCTTAACAAACTGTGAAACGGGGAGCCAATTTAATTATGCAGCACAAAGATTAATTCGATCAGGAAGTTTTCTAGTAAGCCGTGCGCACACTGTCGGAGCATTTTCGTTTTGTTTCGGTGCGTGTTGCGAGTCAATATATTTTACTTTACACGCCTACTTTCAGCGGTTTTGTTCGGGGTGTTTATGTTGTGTACAAAGCTTTATCTTGTCACGTTTAAATTAAAAGCTGGCTTCATGTATTGAAAGCAGAATTTTATGAAACTGAGCTGATTTTATGAACTGCAAAATTATTTGTGTAATTATATTTTCACAATAGCCGTTTTGAACGTGTATCACCATAGCACAATGTCGAAAAAACAACAAAACACAAATTAGGCCTACTGTGACATGTGTTCATCATCTCCCTGCCCTTATCGCACTTAATTTATTCACATAGAAAAACTCATTGGTGTGCAACCGAGTTCGAACCCACGACATTGCGAAAGTCGCGGTCGAAGATGTTCCACTAGGCTAGGCTTATCATAAATATTTGTCGGTAAAAATCTTTCCGTGTGTTCTACAAATCTGATATTCAAACTCACAAGCTTACGTGAACTTTTCCGGAATTTATGCTTGATCTTACGCCGTGTTCATACGACAAGCAATATGTCATCTAAATGAATTTCAAAATGATCCTTATCTCTACTGGATAAAGTCAATTTTGAGTATGAATTTTAAGAGGGCTTGCGATATCGTACGTCCTCAAATTTCAAATTTAAAATTGACTTTATCCAGTAAAGATAAGGGTCATTTTGAAATACATTTTAGATGACATATCGCACATCATATGAACACGGTTTTATTCATCGATATTCCTAGATCCTTCTCTACGTGACCTACAGAATAACAATGTTCACTCCAGATTCGTTTTCAATGTAATGTGAACTTCATGGTGTTGAATTTAGATTCAATATGGCGTTTAACAGGTATTACATAAATTCTAGATATCAGAAATTATTCGCTTCTTTCAGTTTCATCGCGAGATCTCATTTCAGGGTTAAATACCCTGCTAAACCATCACTAGTGAGTATAAAAACATAACATTTAGATAACACTAGCTTGGGCCAGTGCCTTCGCTCGCATGGTACCTAGATAAAAAGTAATATATATGCTATTGCAGGAAAATAACTCTAAATGTTCCAAGTTTTATCAAAATCGGTTCCGCCATTACGGCGTTATTGAACCACAAACATCCAAACATCCTCACAATCTTTCACATTTATAATATAAGTAGGAAGGATAGGATATGATTTCCAAGCTGACAGTATCAAGAAGCTTTTACCACGGCATCTCAACTCTTGTGAATGAATATTTTATGTTACATAATAAATTACCATACCCACAAAAACACCATGTCACTCTGGAAAAGTATATTGTGCAAAGACTTGCAAAGTCACTGGTATATTAGAAGAACATTAAACCAAACTTAAAATAGGATAAAAGATGAACACAATCTATTATAGCCCTTGTTTCCTTGCAGTACGGGTCGAAAATTGTTTGTTAAATAAATTAATTCATAGCAGTGATATAATTATTCAGAGAACGGCTAAACTGACACAACGTGGTGGCTAATTATTTAAATTTTGAATTATTTAAATTTAAATTAGATTTGAAACAAATGATTTTGGAATTTAATCATCATAATCAGTATAATTTCTACTTATTGGCAACAGTGAATAAATAATTGGCCAAGGCCAAGTAAAGCTCACGCGCTGAGGGTGCCTTAACCAATTAGTTACAGAATTTAATGCAATTTTTGCTGTAGCAACAATTAGTTATGGAATCAAAACTGAATTAGATAATAGGTAGGTACGAGTATATAGGTGGGTGCTAGGTGTCTATTAGGCTTGATAATTGTTGTCATTTTTGTTACTCCTTGTATGTTCCTATGTCGGTTCTGTGTTTTTGTGTGTACGTGGAAAAGACGTTTTCTATTCTATTCTATAATTACAGGAGAAACAATTTTTTTTAATTATCAGGACGTAGGTAACGAAATTTTTAAATTATACGTTTTCGTAAATGAGCTTTTTTATAATTTTGATGTTTTGCTGAGTACATCTTTATTTTTGTACCTAATCTGGCATAATTCAGAAATTATGAAATGTTCAAAGTAATTCATAAATTATGTATTCTATCAACAAAAGAAAGAATACTAGCGGCAAAAAAAACAATATTGACGAATTTTTCTATTTACTTTTTATTAGGCTTGACATTATGTAATTTGAATTTATTAATTGAAGATTTATGTTTGTTGTTTTTTAACTAGTAAGTATTATGCTATGAATTAAAATTAATCGTATAAAATGTTTGATATGTATAATAATAATAATGTAAAGGATAATGGTACACTATTGCATTAGGACTGACCTCATAGCTCAGTTGGTAGCAACTCTGCCTTCTGCGCTAAAGGTTGCGGGTTCGATTCCCGCACAGGACAAACATTTGTGTGATGAATACAGATGTTTGTTCTGTGTCTGGGTGTTAAATATTTATGTATTATTATGTATATCAGTCTCTGGTACCCATAGTACAGGCTATGCCTAGTTTGGGATCAGTTGACCGTGTGTGATAATATGTCCGGAAATTTCCGGAATATTTATAAAAATTTATAGGTGCTCCTGTAAAAATAGTGTAACTTTTCGTAAATAAATAAATAAATATTAAAAAAAAAAAAAACCTTTAAGTTTTGAATTAGCTGTTTTCGTTCGTCTTTAGCATTGCAAGAAATACTAAAGACATAACCGATCCTCCGACCGTTGCACAGTACGGGAACAAAATTGGAATGTAAAATTTATGACATGTATTCCAAAATTCGTATGTAGGTGGTACCCACTGTACTACTTACTATAAAATGGATGTTCACGATGCGGTTTACCGCAATTCGCGACATATGGACTAAAATTATTCGCTCTACTTATTTAGTCATCGTCATCATTTCATCTGTAGGATGTCCACTACTGAACATTGGCCGCCTCCACAGACTTCCTTTCATGTGGGGGGAATTTGCCCATACTCACCAGTCATCACGCTGGGCACGCGGGTCGGCGGGTGCAGTTACAGCTATCGTTGATAAAATAGGGGACGCTCCTGCCCAGCAGTTTTTTAGGGGTCCGACGTAAGGATCAAGGAACCATTTTTTTCCAAATGTGTGGAAAAAATGGTTCCTTGATCCTTACGTCTATTGAATCAATTTGAGTTTTACTTTTAGGTGCTTGCGATATCTAAGAGCCAATTCAACTGTCAAACTCAAAATTGACGTAAATAATCAGACGTAAGGATCATTTTCAAACGAATTTCAGATGACATATCGCATGACGTTTGAACACGGTTTAATGCTGTTCGGTTTAAAACAGGAAGCTTCGATATAACGTGTCACGTGCCGCGAACCGCCCGACCATCATCCCGAGGGAGGTGCTACTGAACAACGGTTGTGAGATAAATGTACTCGTACATGCGTACGAGTTTTTAAACGAAAATACTTGACAGTATTTTAACCCCGAGGCTTCTGGTAGTCATCTGTATTATTTGAGTTATCTACAAGGTGGTTTATTTATAATATCCCCAATGTGTAGGTTCTATGAATAAGGTGACTTTTTACCTTGTTATGTGTACTATATATAAGGGGCTCATTTAATACATACCAGATTGGCAAACAAATTCTACGGCTGTTGGGAATTAAAGAAAAATTACTCTGTTGATTTAAATATAACTACTTATTATTTTATATCCGTATTGGTCTAGTGGGAGGTATCTCGACTTTCGACTGTAGTTTGTAGTTTTAAATCCTGGTCGTGCACCAAATTCGTCTTTCAGTCAGACTGCTCTTAGTGTGAGTGGAGTGAAAACATATTAATGTCTCAGCATACCAGGGCTAGATCACTTTTATGCTGAATTTTCACTGAAACTGCAATATCGAGCTCTTCAAGCGCTGAAAATCTGTTACCAAGCTGAGTGGTGGCTTACCGATCGGACTTGATAAGAACTACTGTATGGGTCAGGAACAAACTCCCATCTTGCCCTGCAGCTCCGTACTTGCGCCGTATAAGCTTTCATTCAAATTTCCACCTTTGGACCGCCGTAATGGCTCAAATTATGTTATCCCAAACTACTCTCGACTATATGGCAGAGTTCCAAAACTAGGGGCCACTGCAGGATAATGCTCAAGTAGTATTATGCAAAATTCTCACGTATAACCGTTCGCGCGCAGAAAAGTGAGCAAGACTTACAAACTGGGGACATATTTTAAAAAGGTGTCAAAGCCTGTTTGGCAATTTGAAGTTGGGTTTGTGAGTTGAATGCGTAAGTGGGCAGGTTTGGAATTTATAGCTAGTTTTCCCAGATGAATTTGTCTAAGGTCAAGCTATCCTTTGACCCTAATTTTGAGTCACAATAACAAAAACTTATGTTAGTATAATTGCTTTATTTTTCTCAACAAGTAAACATCAAAATATAAAATCTATCCTAATATCTTAAATGCAAAAGTTTGTAAGGAAGTTTATATGTTTCTGGTATAATCACACCGCATTTGAAACTTGGAATAGATAGAGTTCTTTAACTCTATCTATTCCAAGTTTCATCGAATACCCAGAATAAAAATAGCATATAATGCATTTTATCTAAGTACCCACAACGTAGCCAATGCCACGATTGGAAATCTAGTTGAAAATAAAATATTATTCAATGAACTTACTTTGCTACCAAAACCTATTAACAGGTTATGTTAGATGTTCTAATAATACTAATCGGTCGCCCGTCAACCCACCTACTTAGCCTTTCTAACTAGTACTAAGTTTGTTTGTGATAATGACTGCACTATGAATGTAATCGTACCTTAACATAAAAAAGTAGATCACTATGAACTTTAAAAGCTCTTTCAAATGTTACGCTATGTCAAAATCTTGGGCAGTTTTGCTTAGAGTCAGTGCTGATCCCTTCTTTCGCATCAATAAACTCAATTCAATCCCGATCTGAGCGTTACACCAGTACGGTTTGATACGTATTTTCTAAAAGCTAGTCAGTAACTTTAAATAAGTTTTAGATATCGTCAAATAGCAAGCTCGATCATTGCAATAGTCAAATACCTACAAACAAGTTTTTTTTTGGACCTCCGTGGGCTGCCATATTGGCCCACTATTTCGATATTTTTTTATACAGTTTAATACCTTGTTTCCGAGTTATGATTTCATGATAAATTTTTTTGCTCTCCTTAAACAATTTCAAAAACATTTCATGATATGTTATGCAAATATGTGTTCCAGCGATATATCTACATACATATATATATATAAATATATATATATTAATCAGTATAATTTTGTCATCAAAAACGCCAGCCACCTTGCTTGCTTTCATAGTCATCCTGCAATAGCAACCAAAGTTTTGGAATGGACCCGAGAAAGAAAATGTCAACAACTGGTGCCTAGGGCACAGGTCTAGGACCAGACAAAATTTGAGTTTCGAAGAGAATTTCTCGCTTATTGAACCCGAGCAAATTGGATCCATTTATTAATTAGATGAAACTTTGGGCACTTTTGTTTGAACGCCAATCGCTGAAAGAGTTGCCATCTGGCTACATCACATCTGTGAGGTTCAGTAGTTAAATAAATTGGTAATTTTTAAAGTAAAAACTACAAAACTAAGCAGACGACTCCATTGTACTTGAAATAAACAGCTTATATTTGCATACTGTTTCTTAATGGAAATATGTTGAGTTTCCGAAAGTCGTAGAACAAAAGTTATAGCCTTTTGGGTATAGATAAACCGTTTTTAGCGTAGTATACATACTAGTTTCTACGCACAGCTTCGCTCGCGTGGTACCTGAATTAAAAGTAGCCTATATGTTATTCCAGGCTATTTAATACATGCTTGTGAAATTTCATTTCATTAAGAGGCGCACTTTAATCCTTTCACTGCACTGATTCTTTCACAGACGGCCATAGGCCCTTTTCATGGCCAACATACCTCAACTTGGTCGCTGACATTGTAGAGTATGACCACGAAAGAATCAGTGATACGACAAACAAGCAAGACGGGAAAGATTAGCAAATTTTTCATCTTCATATCTTAAAAAAACTTGTGCATTCATAATATTAATGGGATTGCGAAACATTCTGTATAAAACATACCTATTTACTTAGTTCTCTAAAATCCGAATAAAAGGCAAAAATGCGAGCTTATAACTGGTTCACATTATTCCAGTCACCGGATCCAGTATGCTCATATAGTGCTATGTTTTGCATCATTCGTCTGAAATTATATTTATTTTATTGTAAATTTAGTATGCAAGCGTTTGAACCATAAATCTTTGAAACCATCACCTTTCGTCACCGTTTAAAATCATTACCCTTCAGTAGTCGGGTGAAAATCGAAAAGTTGGTGGTACGGGGCATATAAAACGGATGTATTGACTCTTTTGAATCTCTATGTACGTAGCCGACGCGATTTGCAATCGCGTGACGCGGTCACCCGACCATCTGAACCTAGTATTTGTATTGTTTTGTTAATAAAAGATGAATAAAAGGATAAACAGAGCCTGTATTTGACAACCACAAATGATCGACGTAGATAAAATTGCTTTCAGACAACAGCATACGCGCTAAAAAATCTAATTGATTCTACCCAAAAGCTATTTATAAAGATATGTCAAAATGAATTCATATTTTTTATCTACGAGATATTTACATTAAATTTTTCATTATATAACCAACATTTCAATTTATTTCGATACTGGAAATAATTGATTTGTTTTGTTGCGAAATTGTAAAAACAGATCTTTTTGGGTGACATGGGTTAAATTGTGGATTTAGCAGCGGTTTTGTTTAAGCCAGGCTTAGGTCGAATTGATCCGTAGTAGAAATGGCCTGACTCTCCTGCTAAGCATGCGATAATGACCGACTCAACAGCTTTTTTTTAATAAAAATAGCTGCTTTGTTTAGTTTCTTAATTTGACATGTATGGTAAGCACACATTATTTTTAACTTATACCAAACCTTATTGTTTTTTAAAGTTTATTTATGTAACTATTCATAAAGCGGCGATGGGCTTGCAAACTGTCACTTATGGAATACTAACTACTGCAACACCCTTAGACATCGTCAAGGATCTGATCACCTAGACATCTTAGAGGATATCTACTATTCTTGGGGATAAAAGTCGTAAGCGTATTTCTTCTTTTTTTCATTATTTAAATAAAGCTTCCTTTTTTTTACAAAATGTTGCCTATCACTTTGTATTCAATAAAACGCCAAAATTTTCCAATTGAATTGTGTTTCAAACGTGACTTGTAACAAAGATAAGCCAGACGTTTCATGAATGACCTACAATAAATTGGCTGTTAAACTCAGAATACCTTAAGAATCCTCTGTAGGTTCAACGAACTCAAATAAAGTAGACTCATTTTCAATTCTTCACAGCGGAGTTGTGGGTTAAGGAGATTATTAAAGCTTTACAACCATACAAGTGCCCCAATTTTGTATGCAATGTACTCGTACAGAGACGATTTGGCCAGTTTAAGACGCACCATTATACGTAGGTACGTAATAACATACCTTTAACGTTTAAGATTTTGGATCAAAGCGAGTTTAGTTCTCTCAAACAACTTGAACAAATCGGCGTTGTATGCTTACACTAGGGAAAGCCGCAGACTTCAAACCCCGCTGCACCCTCTCTTCAGGGTTGAATTTTGAGAATCCCTTTCTAAAAGGGAAACACCCCCAATTTTCAAGTTTCTGGGACCAACGCAACGGTTTAGGCTCTGCATTGTCTGTCAGTCAGTCAGTTACTGTTTCATAATTTAATTACCTTTCGAATCGTCAGTCAATTCATTGTTTTTTCCGATTCCGATTCGATCCGATTTTAGTAGGTCAACAGGTTCTACTATCAAGATTTGCTGGTAAGAATAGGAGTTAAGGCAGCCAAGTTGTTAAGATGGAGTCAAAGGGTTTTAAAAAAAAACAAGAAGTGGGGAATCATACGAAAGAGTCATACATTCCAAATTAACCACTTCAGTCATAAGTTTTTGACTATTCCCGTATTATTTTCATATGACTGAAGCGATTGAATTAATTAAAAATAACTTCATTCCGTTGAAGTTTGTTATCTTAATTTTGCCATTTTTTAAGTGTTATGCCATAAAACAAGTTTTAATACCTGAACAAAAACAGCAGAGTGTTTTTCAGTTTATTTCCTCGGGGACCTTAGGCTATTTTAGGCACAGCGTTAAGGCCTACATTTAATAAGGTACTTTGAAAATGTCTTTTGTTCCAACGGGACTAATAAAAACAGCTATGACTGTTTTTAATAGAATTAGCTGTAAAAAGCCTTATTGAGAGACACAAAAAGTTTTTTCATTATCATGAAATATCTGAGTTCATTAACTGTAAGTACCGGCAGTTGGATAGGAAGCTTATGTTAATTTTGTAAAAGTATGGATACTAAAAATGTAACAAATAAATATAAAATTTAAAAAACGAAAACCCCGTTCTCATTTATGAAAGAAATAACTTATAATGAATGTTTCGATTAACTTAAACTAACTTTAAATAATTAAAAATTGTATTCGGTACAAAAAATTGTATGTCTTCGAATGATTGATATCTTTATTGATATTATTTTGTGACAGCTTTGTACAAAAAAACAATAAAATTTCATAAATCGGAGGAGGTAAGACACAGCGAGATTTTCTCGCTCGAAATTGGAGCAGCCCGCCTGGGGAGGTACCTCCGCCTTACAGAAGATCGGAGCCAAATAACATTATTTGTTTCAAATAGTGTTATGTTCCTCCTGATGGTAAGTGGTTACCGTCGTTTATTGACATCAGCAACACCTAGAGTATTGGTGGAGATCCTACAGGACGGGTAGAGTAAGGTGCAGAGTTGTTATTTACAGCAGTATAATATTTACAATAGATACATAAGTAATTACAGAAAATAGAAGATTTTAGCAAGCACGATAAAGCACACGACCATAGTAAAAGTAAAAGTAGTCTGACAGACCGTCGTCCGTCCGAATCAACAATTCGTTCCATTGTTCGTCGCTATGCCAACTGAGAGGTATTTGAATTTGGCGGCGACGGAGTGATAGTGGTGGCGTAGCTCGCCACAGCTATTTTTACCTCCGTATAACATAAAAAAAAATTGCTGCCGTATGTATACAGCTGAACATAGATTGACTGCCCCCACAGATTTCCAAAGCGACTTCATATCATGTGGGGGAATTTGTCCATACTCGCCATGCTGGGCGAGCGCAGTTTGACAACCATAAATTAAAAAACTTTGAATTGTCCTAGGTATTTATATTTTCTTCTCTTTGGACGGTTGACTTAGATAAATTTTTAAGATGTCAACCCCCTAAAGAATAAAACTGCAATAAAATCAGTTTCAAAGATGGTTCTTTCAGTTACCTAACTTCACAGTATAAAGTCGTCGTACATTTCATTGGTACAGTGTGAAAATTGTTTAGACACACATTCACGGACGTGTTTTCTGTTTACTTATAAAATTCACACCTGAACTTTAAAGAACTCGTCGTTCAGTACACGTAGAACCTACTTACATCAAAGTGCATTAGCTTATTGGAAGATTAACGTATTTTAGATTTACTTAACAAAATATTTGTGGAATTTTGTCTCTATCTCATACACTACATGAATACTGCAGGCACCATAGATATGGGATTGGGACTAGACTAATGACGCACTGCAGAGATTGACAGAGAAAAAACATTCCTTCTTAGCTACTTTATCTATGCTCTCGCTTGGGCGGACTGAACCTATTTATGTACCTATTTATCTAGCTACCTACCTACTTCACCTTACTTGCTTACCTGTTTTTCGTATATTAAACCTGCCTACCTATGTACTACTTAATAATTCTATTTGTATACCTACTTACCTACCTATATAATTTTACTTCTACTTCTAGTTCTACTTATTCTTATTTTATTTTATTTAATTTTTTTTTTTGATCTACAATTCCTACCTACCTACCGACATCGACTAAAGAACGCGAGAAATGCAGCACACTACGATCGTGAGGTCGCCGTAAAGGGTTCCATCTGAAAACCAGCGCCGCTACACTTCGTGTGCGGCATCAATGCTGAGATGGAACCTTTTTTGGCTCACGCATGCATCGGTACGGACTAATGAATACCCTAGTTTTGTTACTTCCTACCTACTTTTGTTTTGTTTCCCCCCTACCTTTTGTATTGTAACCTGTACCTTGTGTCTTTATTTTTTATTTTATTAGTTTGTGCTGTGCTTGTGTGTCCAAAATAAATGTATTTTCTTTCTTTCTTTCTTTCTTTCTTTCTATCTCAGAAAGTCTTTAACGAGTAAACTAAATTTTGGGAAAAAGGATCATCGAAAAAAATTATAGGCACCAAGCCGTGTTTGTTGCCTGATTCTTCTAGGCTTGGTCGCGAGGAACAGGCATAGCTTCACCTAGTTTCTAAGACGTTTCAAAGTGATTCTAGTGATTTTATTGGAATAAACGCCTTATGACTTTGACTTTGAGTCATCACTAAAATTAAAACCAATGGAACCACCCAGCTGGTACATTATTTCTTAAAAAACTTGTGGAA